>CAUOFW020005835.1:1470936-1583873 GCA_963454935.2 Ilex paraguariensis
AAAAAAAAAAAAAAAGATTACAGTTAGGTGTTTATTTATTCTCTAAAAGCATACATTTTTTCTTTTATCCACATTCAAACAATAAAAACATAGAGAAATAATGTTTACCTAAAAAATATTGTTTCATCTGTGGAGGTCTTGTTCATAGTAGGTTCAGTTGAACCTCCACGTCTTCTAACGCTCGTGAACAGAGTATATCATCTTCGATATCTACCAATGTCTCCTCCAATTCTATCATATCTATGAAGTCATTCTCAAACTTCTTATTGATTTCGTCAATTGGCCTCATAGATGGAAGCGTGTTAACAACAACATATAACATAATTGAATTATTCGGCATAAAACCTTCTTGTTGCAGTTTATAAAATAACTGTTCTTTCTTTTTTATATGATCTAAAACATTCGTATCTGGACCCATTTTTTCTTGCTCAAATTGTATCCATAATGGATGGATATCGCGTTCCGCTTTCACTAATAATTGTACAAACCGTACTGCATTGGTTGGTTTTAAAAATTTAAAACTTAGGGAGTTATTTACAATCCTTCTAGACCTCTGGTGTTCTACAATTACACCTCAATAGACCACTCATTCTTCCCAAATTGCTTTTTGGGTTAATTTCTGCCTTTGGGCTGTTGGTTTTATTCCCAATTGATGTTCCTGAGATCCTAAAAAAAGTTTAAGGATGACAAAAGTTGAAATTCTCGGCCATGAGGTGCCCCAAAATATTTCTCACCAAAAAAAAATCTCTAATAGCATAAAAGTTGTTTGTTGTTTTCTATTTCTTTATTTTTTTGGACATAACTTAGGCAGGCAGTAGATCAAACAACAAATTATTTTACTACATTAGGATCAAAACATAGCATATCCAAGTCCTATGCTTATTCTCACCAAAAATTAAAAAAAAAAAAACTCTATGCTTATAGAAGAATAAACGACGGGTATAGTTTGGACTGTAGAGTTTCTTCCAAATAATTATCTCCTACTGGTCTATCATCAACAATTTGGACTGTAGAGTTTCTTCAATAGCAAAGAGATGTATTTTTCTTCCCAAATATCTTTTTTTTTGTTAAAATAGGTACAGTTTAAGCAGAAATGATTATTTTAAGAAAAGTGAATCTGACTTTTTGATTTTGGACCAACCAACCACTGACTTGTTCAAGATCACATATTGTACAGACTCTCAACCTCACCTAGTCACCCACCACTGTCCTCCCTTATCAATTTTCCTTCCCGATGAGAGAGAAAGTTAAAGAGCAAATGCCAAAACAAAGACTATAAAAACTTATGGGGGGGATGTTGACTCTGAAGGGAGAAGGAGGGGGGACATTGGGGACCAGGGACTGACAGAGAGAGGGGGGACGTTGGGGGGAGTAGAGAGCTGGAGGGAAGGAAAACATACCTGGGAAGAAGGAGGCAGCAACTACTGAAGGGAGAGAAACCCAAGCAGGCAGGGAGGGAGACCATGTGAAGCGGCTGAAGGTTCTTGACTCTGGTTTTGGGAAGCCATTAAGGCATAAATTGGGTGGATTTTTTTTGAGATTTGCATCAAATTTGGAAAGCCAATTTTAGGGATCTTGGGTATGATTTTGGAAAGCTATGAGTTGGGTGGGAAATTAGGGAGAGAAACAGTATCTCTGTGAAAGCAAAAACCATGTGAATTGAGTGAGAAATAAATGAGGCAATGAATTTTGGAGAGACAGAGAGAAGGAAAGACAGAAACTTTACAAAGTTTAGATTGGGCAGTTAATGAAAATAAAAAATTTAGACAATAAATTTTGGAAAGTAANCAAGCGTGGGACCGTTTCTATTTACAGAAACAGAGAATAGATCTCGCCAGAAGCTGCAAACATATGTTACTATATTGTGGGGGGTTGGGTGGAGGGGGGGTGGTACGAGTGAGCCAACAACCATAGAAATCTTTTTTTTAATGTGTTTTTCACTTTGAAATATTAGGATATAACATAAAAAAACTATCATGCATGAAAGTACCTTCTTCAATTTAACATGAACAAGTCATTTGTGTTTACTCAAATTACATAATAATTTTAACCTCAAGTCGATTCGATTGTTTATTCTATTAACTACAAAAGCATCCATTTATTTTTTAATCACACACTAAAACAATGCTGATAGATGATGCTACAATCATAGGGCACAAAATTGTACAAAGTTCGAAGGCCAAATGTGATTAATTTTTTCAAATGTGAATTCGCTCGTAATTTTTCTCAATTTTGATCATCCGTGGGCTAGCTAATGGAGGGACTCAAATCAGTAATTTACTAAACGCAAACTTATCTATAACTTGTTTTAATAAAGGGTCTATATATGTCGTTGTTTTATTTCTCAAATGTACCAATAAAATAAACTATTTTCCTTGTGGTCCTTTTTATGCGATAGTAAATATGATCCAAATAGTGAAAAAATCATATATAGAGAGAGATCACATAACCCCAATGGATAGTTCTAATGATAAAAAGAATTAGTTGAATTTGAATCTTGATAATTCGTTAGAGTCAGGTCATCCATCGTGACTAACTTAGTTTTGGAGGTCTGTCTTTGATCAGATCAAAAAAAAAATTAATTGAGAGATATGTAAATTTATCCAAACATCTTCGACGGTTAAACTCAAACAAATAAATAATAATGAATATCACATGAGGGCACACTTTTTATAACATTTTCTGGTAAACGTTGTGGCTATTGAAACATTAAGAAGTAGAAAAGTGCATGACACTAGTTGATGCCCATTTATTGGGACTTGGATGTGTATCAGCAATGACATGACGGGTATAAAATACACGACTAAAAACTTATGTGCAACTTTCCTGCCACGTGGCAAATTCCATTAAGTGGTCCAGTTGAAGGTTGAAATATTATGACATAATTAAGTTTTTTTTTTGTTTTTTTAAGGATTAATTATACTGAAAGTTCCTAAAATATTAAGTTTATCTCATTTTTGTACCTAATATTTTAATTATATTATTTTGCCCCCTAAAATATTAAATATATTTTTATATGATCTTTTAATCAAACAACATTCAAATTGTTAATATTTTTTTTCATAAACTTGTTATATGATATCTAAATAATATAGACAAAAAATAATTTCTATAGCTCTTAATCAAAATTTGTATAATTCATGATCAAAAATGTATAATTTAGGTAACTTTTTTTACTAAAGTTTGAGTAAAAAATTAGTTAAGAGTTATTCAAATTATTTTTTTATCTATATTTAAATATTACGTGATAAGTTTATTATAAAAAAATGTTAGCAATTTAGATATTGTCTGTTTGACAGATCACATAAAAACATATTTAATACTTTAAGAACCAAAATGATACAATTGAAATATTGAGAACTAAAATGCATCAAATCTCATACTTTAGGGGTTTTGGTGTAATTAACCAATTTTTTAATTCAATATGAGATGTGAGTTGAACGCCCCCAACAATTTATTAATAAAGTAATGTTAGATAGATTTAAAAATTATATTTGATAATTTCAACCATTAAATAGGTAGTGGGTCTCCATAAATGTTGGTACCCACGGTAAAATCAATAATTGAGATTATCAAATCTAATTTTTAAATCTACTTTTTAAGTCCATGTAACATTATTTTTATTAATATTAACAATGTTTTCCACATTGTTCGATTATCTTTCCAGGGCATTCAATCCCTCAATCGCAGAGTTTATTGTCTAAAAATATTTGTATTCGAGGAGATAAGTTTACAAAAATGATTAAAAAACTTAGCAAAGATTTTCAACTTGAATTAGGGGTTATCCAATTTGAATTCAGCTCGACCCGTTTGAATTGTACCCTTAATTATATAAAAATAAGATTTTTGGAAGCCGTTACACCTAATTAAATTTATTTGGTAAAAAATACATATTAAAAAATATTGTGGAAAAAGGTGCACTAGTTAGATACAAAGACATAAATGATCATTTTAGGGAAAGTAGTGCATTAAATATCTCCTAATTTCATAGAAGAATTTTAATATTTAATACACATTGATTCATGTGTATTTGTTAATATATACTTGTATATACGTATATAAATACATACATATATAAATATATATATAAACACACACAAGTATAAATATAAATATATATACGTATATTGTATTTATATACATATATACAAGTATGTATATACGTGTAAAGTGTAACATTGAATGTCTCACCTTACTTGATAGAAAGTGTTAAATGTTACATGTTAATATTGAAAGTGCAACACTTTCTCAATTAATTAGCATTTTTATTGTAAGGTGAGACATTTATATTTTGTTTGTGTAACACTTTAGGTAATGTCTCCCTTTACCTTATATAAATAACTTGTTACATTGTTATTGTTACTTTCAATATTATCATATAACATTTTACACATTCCATTAAAAAATGTGAGACATAAGATAATACTTTACACTTTCAATATTACACTTTACACGTATATATATTTATACGTATATACATATTTGTATATATATATATATATATATATATATATATATATATATATATATATATATATACAAACAAGTATATATAAATACGTACATATATACTTGTGTGTGTATATATATATATATTCGTATATTGTATTTATATACATCTATACAAGTATATGTATATATATATGTATGTACGTATTTATATATACTTGTTTGTATGTATATATATATATATTAACAAATACACATGAATCAATGTGCATTAAATATTAAAGTTCTCCTATAAAACTAGGAGATATTTAATGCACCACTTTCCCTAAAATTGACATTTATGTCTTTATATCTAATTAGTGTACCTTTTTTTTTAAATATTTTTTAATATGTAATTTTTACCAAATAAGTCTAATTAGGTGTACCGACTTCCAAAAATCCCATTTAAAAATTTTATTTGAGGCCTACAAATTAAATTGGGACTAATTAGACCTAAATCTAAAAGTTCATTTGGAGTACTAAAATTAGAATCAGACTTGACTAGGGTTTCAATATTTTTATGTGGAACCCTAACAGTAAAATTAAAGTTAATTAAACATGAATCTAAAAATTATGTTTAAGACCCTAAAAATTTAGGGGCCAAAGGCGGCGGCGGCTTGTCAGCCATGTGTATTCAATTCTAATCTTACCATCTAATTAATTGTGTTGCTAATCGGACATAATCATTGAGCATATCTTGTAGCCAACCCAAAAATATTAGAATACAATTTTGTTGAGTTGAATAAAATTTATCAAGTTTTGGTCGATACCCATAACCTGCAAACTAGAAAACCTAACACTAGGAGTCTTTTTTCTCACAACTAAACTAATCACATATGAATCCCCATAAACTAACAATATATTGGGTAAATTATACTTCATCCCCTTAAACTATTATCTTTATTTTATTTTGCACCATCAACTATAAAATTTCTTATATTGCACAATAAAGTATCAATTTTATTTTATCACTTCAATAAATAACAACCACCAATTTTTTGATTGATTTTTTTTTTCTTCCCTGCAACTATTTGGTTGTAAAAGAGGTAAAATAAAGTGGTACTAAGTACTTGGTGGGAAGTTCTTTGGGGTTTCCCTACCTCCTTTGACAAATTTTTAATTTTTTCGTTACCTATTGAAGTAATATGAAACAAAATTAATACTTTAGAGTATAATATGAGAAATTTTATAATTAATGGTGCAAAGTAAAATAAAAGTAATAGTTCAAGGGATAAAGTGTAATTTACTCCAATATATTGGATTCAAATGTTGTTAAAACCAAGTAATTTTTTTTTAAATTACATAAGGATCCAAAATACCCAATCAAAACTTATGGTAAATAAAAAGAAGATACTTTCTTCCCAAAACTAGTTAAACCGATTGTCACGTTAAAATTAAATCATTTGTGTTTGACACAAACCTTATTGTTTTAAGGGAAAAAGTGTAATTAGTCCCTTTTTTACATATCAATAGAGCCTGGCATATGATAATCACATAAGCCAGCAAACACTCAAGGCACCAATAGTTTTTACGGTCTTTTCATTCATCTTCGCCTTTTTCATAATCCCGATAGATATATATTAAAATTTTATTTTTTGTACTAAAACTCAATTTATTATTTAATATTTTTTTTTATTTTTTATTGGCAATCCGCATGAATAAAATGTTTAAATTATATTAAATCTATGTTATGCATTTGTGTTTTTTATTTTACATTATAATTAATCTAGTGTGTAGAGTTCGACTTTAATACAAAAGATCAGATTATCAGACCCTTGTATGATATGAGTAAAAGTTCACAATCTTAGATGAAATTAGACACACTATCAATAAGATTATAGTGCAATCTTCTGACATAATCTTTCTTGGCTATAGGAGACTGTTTGACGTCTCGAATTGTTGTCCTAGTACACTTTGTGTATTGAACTAGACCTTTATTCATGTTATTATCTTTTTACTGACTAAATAAAAAAATAAATACCTCAAATTATTATGATTTCTTAAGCTCTTAATCTTAAGATATTTAATAAAAACATGTATATAATAATTGTTACTTTAATTTATTAAAGAGTGATATTCATATTTGAGTCAACAAACTCTGTGAATTGAGAGATGACATTATTTGTGTGGTAGAAATTAATTATTAAAGGAAATTACAACCCGGTATTTAAATGGGTTGATGATGTCCCATTGAACAAACTCATAAGTTTTGTGCATTTCAATCCTTACAGGTGTATTTAATTATTTGACACGACAAATATATTGAGTGATAAGATCTCAAGAATAAAAAAAAGTCAATTAAATTTAATTGTCAGTAATTTGATTGATTGACGAATATCTCTAATCTTAAACATGAAAAAATTATTAAGCATATAATAACAAAGTACTCGAAATATAATTTTGAGATAAAGCATATGAGATCAATAATAACTTTTAATTGACTCCCTTATTATTATTAGATCATAGAGAAATTTATTGTATGTGGAATATAAGATTCCTAAGCCTATTTGAGACCCGACCTTTATTTCTCCTTAGGGTCTCTACTGTAGTCCATAAATACACGCACTTTCTACTTCTCTCAATTAGACTTTACATTCACGTTTAGAAGAGGCAGAGAGAGAAGGAGTAAGGAAGAAAATTCGGAGGATTTCAGTCCAAGCTGTATTCGAATTTTGGCATTGAAGGACATACGGTAGAAGATCGTGTGATCCATCGAGCCGGTTGCTCAGTTTTTGATCGTGTTGTTCTGGTCATCGAACTTAAACTCTAATTCCACCGTATAAGGTTAACTGACTAATAAATTTTTTGTACTTGAGTATACTCGTCGTCGATGAATCTGGGGAGTGTCGTTCCAACAACTCCTTCCTCTCGTGTCCCATGCAAAGGTAAAGTAGGCCAAAAAAAAAAAAATAGTAAAAAACCCTCTCCTATCAATTTTTTCAAGCATTTGCAAGGGTGTCACAAGGGTGACAAGGTTAGAGGGCTCAATGAGCTTAAAAAGTACCTCAATGAATATGCTTGCTTGAATTATCCCCATTCTGAATATCAAACCCATGGCTACAATCAGGGCAGAGCCAGGACTTATCTTTCGGACATAAGAAATATGATAAATTTATCTTTCCTTTTGTTGTGAATCCTACTTTAAGACCAACCTCAATATTATTAAGAAATTGATTATTTAGAACATAAATATTTTTGCAGTAAAACATTTTTCCATTTACATCTAATCATGGAGGAGAAATTACTAAAAAAAATTAAAAGCAATGCTACAAAATTCAAATGGAACTCAAAAAATCACAACTCAAATGTATATCAACATTTGGATGAGTAGTTCCCATCAATTTTTTCAATGAGACCCACTCATCCAAGGGTTGATATGTATTTGGGTTTTAATTTTTATGTTTTATTTGAGTTATGTACTATTTTTCAAAAATCAATATCAACCATAAAACTGATTTTAGAAATAAAGGGCATTATAGTAAATTAAGTCAAAGATCACATGGTCAACTTGTCCTTCATTAATTTTTTTAAAAAATATCCGATAAAATAGAAAATTGTATCTAAGAATGACGTGCCATTTGATCTGCGAGTGCATAATTGGAAAAAAGCAGTCATTTCCTCAATATATCTTACCATTTTCTTGCAAAACTAGAGAGGTGAAGTGGTTGGATTTTAGCTGTACTAGTTTTAGAGGTGGGTTTACAGTGGATTGAAATAGTGTGGCTTTAGTTAGTTGTTCTCTCTTTGCTATTTTATCCGATAGAATCATAATTTCTAATGAGACAATTGAGCTAGCAAAAAGGGGAGGAATAGATGCCTTACTCTAAAAGCAAACATGAGCAAAGCTTTTTGACTGTTAAGTTTGTATTCTTCTCTGTAATGGGGGAGAACAAGTTCAAAAAAATATATGTAATAGGGAATGTTAATATATGACTTGTATTCCAAGTTGGTGGAACCGAATTTCGTGGTGTCGTTAATGCTTATGTTGAAAGTTATTTTGGTGATAGTTCATGAAGTGGATGTACTCTTTGGATAAGACTCAAGAGTGTTTGTTTTCAGATAGAAGATTGTTTCATTATTTAATTGAGAATGTATTGAAGTATTCAACCGGTGATGAATTTTAGTCCTACATAGACTAATGTGATTTAAACTTCTTGCCTTATAGGAGTTCTCTATTATATAAGCATAGGAAATTTCGGTACTCCAAAGATATACCATTGGTTAATGACGTCGTCAATTTTTTCTTCGAATAAGCATTTGGTTTGCTCTATTTTGTTTGTCCAATAATTATTGTAATATTAGAATAGTGCAGGTGGATATTCCTTGCCTTTGTTTCGAGAACTTTACAATTTCTAACCTTTAATAGTGAAATCTGGTCGTTGTGTTTCGTTCATAGGCTTACTTGTTGAGCCGATCCACCTAAATCTTTGTGTTCTATTTTTCCTATTTTGTTGTGTTATTATTTTGCATGTGGTTTTAGTTAATAAGAGGGGAGAACAAGATGCAATTTAAAATAAAAAATAAAGGAGGAGGGAGGGACTGATCTAGTCATTGTGGGTTTTATTAGAGAGCTTGAAGTAAATTTAATCGATTCTGGTCTTCGTTATCTTCCCAAAATGTGTCTGCATGTGCTAGAGAGTGTGTTAAGAGAGAGATTCTTTTGTATGCATTAGTAGTCCAATGTTCGAAATTATCACCACTTTAAAACTTGATTTAACTTCGAAAAGAGTAAAAAGTAAGCAACCATCGGACCAAGTGCTATATCTTATTGGACCCATGTTTTCATTCTTCAAGGGTGTTTAATATCTTTCAATTTGGTTGTTTTCTAACCATATAGTAGTTTATTACATAAGGAAAATGCTCCACATCCTCCTAACGTAAGCAGTTTGCGAAAAAGGGATAAACAGGCTTCATATTCGGATAAAACAGCCCCCAATTCTGCTCAACGCCATTTTCTTTTTGGTTTTCGTTGAAAATTGCAAAAATGAAAGTATCCATAAGTTGGTTTGGCCTCCTTGGAGTCCCCTCCCTTTTAACATGATTGACCAGGTTAGTATTATAAGCTTTTGCAATGTCAATATTTGTGTAAGCACCGTTCCCAGCAGTTGGCCAACCAGTTTCCGAAATCGAGATCGAAACATTCCCTGAATTGATCTTCTCCAATGCTGCATGAAAAGCATCAACCATGGCGTCGAAGAGGCTATTATACCTCAAATTTCCATCCACAACAGGCTGTTTTGAACGGAAAGTTGCATATTCTAAAGAAACATGTTGTGGATCAGAGGCGAAGGCAAAATAAGGGTAAACATTAATCATAAGAGGTGCACCTGCTCGCGATAAAAATGAAGCGACATCCCTCATGACCCCAACCACTTGGCCAGAGAATGCCCCGGCTGAGGGTGGGTAAGACGATGCCAGGGCAGTCATTGGCACAACGGTAGTCACNACATCCCTCATGACCCCAACCACTTGGCCAGAGAATGCCCCGGCTGAGGGTGGGTAAGACGATGCCAGGGCAGTCATTGGCACAACGGTAGTCACCTTTGTGCTAGTCAAACCGATAGCGCGAATGGCATTGTAGATGTTGGCCATGGATCGGGCCACAAATGTGGAATAAGAGCCCGGAATTACCTCGTTGCCTAATGTGATCCACCGGAATATGACATTGCTCTTGTAAGGGAGGACATTGGCATTAACCCAAGCAGTGGCTGCAGTTTGGCTTGACGCAAGGTTACTTAAATCTTCATTTCTCACTCCTAAAGAGACAAGGAGATTTGACCCACGAAGTGCATCTAGTACTTGTGGATTTGGCTCAAAGAGTCTAATGAGTTGAATTCCACACCTTTTGTAGAGGCCTATTACATCTCTTGGAGATGGAAGATTGTTTCCATTTCTACCATAACATACACCAATACCTGTTACATGAGCACAGCTAAATTTTGTTAGCATTTGTTAGTGTCATAGCATCTTAAAATTCTTCCAATTGCTGTTGTTTCAAACTAGGCAAACGTCCATTATAAATTGTATAGAAAGTTGTCATTCTATGTCTAGCATCTTAATTCTTCTCAACAAGAAGCAAATTCTTTGTCATCTACATGTGGTATCTCAATTTTTGTTAATAGGAACTCATTTCAACCATGCGTCACTTAGACTTGCGATTAGCTGCTAACCACTGGCATCGGTTTAACCCAAATTTTATGTGGTCATTATGCCTCCCCCTTTGTTAGACCAATGAAACAAACTGTGCGGATTATCTCAAACTTATTCTACTTTTTTTTTTTAGGGAGGGGGAGGGGGAGGGGAAACTTGAACACCTTTGACCGCAAGAAAACAAAGTCTTTATAAGATAAAAAGTACCATTGAACAAAAGGCCCATTGGTGAGAACACTTTTACCAAATACATATTTATATTGTTAAAAGAAANAGGGAGAGGGAGGGGGAGGGGGAGGGGAAACTTGAACACCTTTGACCGCAAGAAAACAAAGTCTTCATAAGATAAAAAGTACCATTGAACCAAAGGCCCATTGGTGAGAACACTTTTACCAAATACATATTTATATTGTTAAAAGAAAACAATTCACTTAAAAACTTCTATTGATCTCTCTCTCTCTCTCTCTACAAGTGTACTATTGAACAGCTTTTGGGCACAAGCACAAGGCTTTCAAAAACTGTGAACTGTTTGCTATAATGGGAAAAAAAATGGATATCCATTATAAAGTCAACTAAAGCTGAATTTTTGAACAGCTTGATTTGTTGCTTAGCAACTATACAACTTTATAACATTGTCTAGCTTTAGCATATTAGAAAAAAGAGTAATGCTATGTACACTAAATTTATACACAAAATTTCTTGCACCAAATGATGTGGCAACTTCACATTCATTGGATGTGTAATAAGTGTCAATTGGTCCCACAGATCTAATAGCTCACATAATTTAGTGTAAGAATTTGGCGCACTAGCATTACTGTGAGAAAAAAAGCATGTGTTTTCAGCATCAATTTAGAAAAAGGAACCTCACCTTTGCAAGGAAGCAGGAGAATCATAAAAGCAGCCATTGTTAACAGAAACATGAAAGTGTTCCATCTAGGTCCCTTCATCCCTGTGATCTGTGCCTGAAGACAAGGCTCTTATGATAAGTATATATAGTGGTTATATTTCATTAAGTTTTTGAATTTAGCAACGGCTCTATGACCTTGCATTGTATACTTACCTATTTATTAAAGCATTTTTCACATAATATAGGTTGCAAAAATCTACAAATATTGTGGTATAAATATGATGATGTAGTTGAGAATCTAGACAAGAAGCATGAGCATTAAATATCAGAGTCTTTTGTATTGAATCCAATAAACTTGAGGCTTAGTAGATCTATGTGTGAACTGACCTCTCCTGTGTGAGGAAAATTCTACAACAAAATAGTTTTAATGAATCTAACTAGAAATAGACATAGAAAGTGCAACCTTAGATTCTTGAACTATAACCCTTATCTTTTTAAGTTGATATTTTAAATGCAATCCCTAAATTTTCCAGAGCCTTAATTTCATAGGTATTCGTATCAAGTAAAAAAGACTCGCATCAACATCTGAGGTTGAGAGTGGTAAATGGTAAACAATTTTATCTTCAGTTTGGAGAGATCAATGAGAATTAATTCTTGAACTCTGACATATTGTAGGTGCAAATATTGTAATATGAGAATGAAGGTGCAAATATTGTAATATACCGACCACAATAAAGGGACAGTAAAGGGAAATGCTGCCAATGCATGGAAAATTGCTTTTAGGAGTAAGATCTCTGTTTTTTTTTTCCTAATCTCAACGATCCCGAATTTAATAATCTTGAATTCCACTTGTCATTAGTGACAATTTTTCTTCTAGTTTTTACNTTCCCAATCTCAACGATCCCGAATTTAATAATCTTGAATTCCACTTGTCATTAGTGACAATTTTTCTTCTAGTTTTTACGAAGTCATTGGATGAAACAGGCTTTTTTCATATCAATTTCTTCAAATAAGAAATAAATGCATATCCTCTATTTTTTTGAGCATTGGTAGCAAGGGAATTTATTAATAAAGATAAGAAAAGAACCT
Source organism: Ilex paraguariensis (assembly GCA_963454935.2). Taxonomy (NCBI): domain Eukaryota; kingdom Viridiplantae; phylum Streptophyta; class Magnoliopsida; order Aquifoliales; family Aquifoliaceae; genus Ilex; species Ilex paraguariensis. The sequence continues at coordinate 1,483,511 of CAUOFW020005835.1, forward strand.
AGAAGGGGGACATAATGAGTTTTACTCAAATGCACTAATATAATAAAGTAGGTCTATAAAAGTACAACAACTAATACAATAAAGTAGTTCTATAAAGTAAGAAAACAATGCACTGCAAAAGAAAAAACATCAATATTTGAATTAAAAATTATGAGCATCAGAGATATCCTATTAACACACGACACTAAAATGTAAAATCTGATGATGAAATACCAAAATTGACAAGGTAGTCCGCAACATAATTTCCTTCCCTGTAAAACACGAACCTATATCCGACGATAAACTCTCCATTAGGATTCAAGATCCAATGTCACAGATTAAAGTTTGGACGAAATTCCTTGTGCAATAATGAAATATGCCATAGCTGCCTTGCAGAAGAAACAACATGAGCTATTTTGAAAACTTTTGAAATTTGTTGGTTATCTATGATAATAACCCAACACTTACGAGACATTTTTATCAAATGTATCATGTTTTAAGTCGATGTATATACATAATCCGCAAACTGGATAATCAGGGCTAGGAGTCCATTCTTTCCATGGTTCAAGGTTGCCGTATCGACCATCAACTCATAGAGTTATGAGACACAACGGTTGCAGCATCGCGATGCAGTATCGGACGATCCAGCCTAAAGAAAATGTTGAACATGACAAAAAATTCAGGTCATATCATGGTGACGTGGAACCGTATAGGTCAATTTGGTGACGATATTTCAAAGACTAGGAATTGACTCGGACGAGTTGTGCGATACTCGGAGTTTATACTTATCGTGTAACGGTATCGTCTTCAAAGGTGCCGAGACAGATAAGACTCGGCCGACTCGTATCGGTATCGACTGATACTTTGAACCATGATTCTTTCTCAACTAAATCCATCACATGTGAACCCCCAAAAACAAAACATACATTTGATTCTTATGCTAGTCAACCCAAGTAAAAATTCTTTGATTCTATAAGAATTCAAAATACCAAATCCAAATATAGAATAAATAAAATGAAGGTATTTTCACAAAACTACAGTGCTAAAGGCTTAGATTATTTGTGTTTTGCACTAACTAGACACGTTTATTATTCGTATTTGAGAGACGTAGTATTTTCAGAAGAATAGCATTTGATTATATCTGGTGCTGATGTTTAAGATGCATGCACAACACTACATTTACACATTGGAATTACCAGTATATGAGGATCTTCCTATTGATTCTTTGGTTTGGCATTATACTACATATGGGTCCTATGTAGTTCGCAGTGGCTATGATTTGGTTATGGAGCAGTAGTTGCATAAACTCCAAATTTCTTGTGCTGAATCCAGCAGTTGCTCTAAGAAGGATGCGGGTTTCTTTATGCGGAATTTGTCTCTGCCAATCCAGGTTAATCTTCTTCTCAAAAAGGTTTCAGTGGAGAATGAGTGCTTTTTATGTGGTGGCCATCCAGAGTCTTTAGAGCATTTTTTTTTTTGAAATGCCCTTTTATTACTCACATTTGGGAAGTTGCTGGTTCTCCATTCTATCAAGACGATGTTCTCAGTTTTCGTGATTGGCTGTTGAATCTTTCTGCTACATTATTGCCAGATCAAGTGGAACTTATTGTGGTGCTTATGCAGTCTATTTGGTACAATAGGAGTAGAGCTCACCTGGCTCATGGGGTGAGTTGTCCTTACCAGGCTGTTGATTTCTCCATTTCTTATTTGCATCAATACAAGGCTGCCCAACAATATTCTGCTATTCCGACGCAGTCTACCAGAATAGAGGGCTTGTCATAATGGTCTATTCCTTCTAACGGTTTTTTCAAAGTTAATTTTGATGGTGCCCTTTTTACGTCTGTCTGCTGCGGTGGTTGGTGTTGTCATCCATGATTGGAACGGACGTTTTGAGGCTAATTTGACCAGATATATTAGTGGTATCTCCAAGGCGGAGCACATAGAAGTTTGGGCAGCCTTTGTTGCAGTTAAACTGGCATTGGATTCGGGTTACCACAATGCTGCTCTCGAAGCGAGATTGGACATTTTCTGGATAGGATTTATGTGCTAGTTGACAATTTTAGTTGTTTTGATTGTTCATGGGTTCGTAGAGCTGGCAATAGGGTTTCTGATTCCTTAGCTAGATATGCTGCAAATGTAACAGATTGTGTTGTATAGAGAGGAGTATGTCTTGTCTTTTCGGATGCTCCTCTTCAACTTGATTTCCATCTCTAATATTAAATAGTTGCTAGTTTCTTATCAAAAAAAAAAAAAGGTAGAATGGTACACGCAAGAAAGATCCCCAACCGATTTTCAGCCCCAAAGAGTAGACATTTTGATTTACCACAACTCACTCCGAATGAGAAGTCCAATATATCAGCCCACTGCACAGAAGTACATTTGAGTTAAAATATAAATTAATAGTTATTGTTTGTGCCCGAAGGCACAAAGTAATAAAAAATAGTAAGTAATAAACATATTTGTATTTATATTCAAAATCAAATTACAAACATAGAAATTTAAGTATCAGTTTGTAGTGGGGGTGAGAGATGGTGAGCAACAGTGGTGGTGGTAGGAGACGATGATAATTATGGTGGGTGACAATGATCGTGATGGCGGCGAAGACGGCGGTGATGGTGGTGGTGGCGGTGGAGGCGACGGTGGTGGTGGCGGTTGTGGTGGTTGCAAACACTATTTTTTAAAAAATTTATGAGAAATAATTTATAAAAGTACTTTTAAAAAATTATTTCAAACATATCCTTAGGGACCTATTTTTCCTATTAAATTTATGGTAATAATATTAACCGTTAGATTAACTTTAAAATAAAATTTTAAACGATCTCAACAGTGAATATCAAAAGTTATTTTGTTTATTTTTTAAAATTTGAATTATAAACTACTTTATTATATAGATATCGGAATCATAAGATAATTTTTTAGTCAGCATGATCCAACGGATGTATTGTGTGTGTGTGTGTGTGTGTAGGATTATTTTTTTGTCAGTCTGATCCAACGAATGTACTCTGTGTGCGTGTTACAAAGAGAAAAAGAGAAATTTGTCAACATTCAAACCAGGTATGCAGGAGGACCACTACGGTACATATTGAAAATTATATTTTAAGGTCAAATTATAATCCTACAAGAGTCTAAATTATAACTGAAAGAGTCCTCATTAATCATAAAAAATATATTTTTTAATGGTCACTTTTACACCTTTTAAAGACACAGTTATAACTGAATGATGTTGTTCATGATCAATCACAACATTTGTGATCAATGATAAAATGCTGCAACCCGTTCTTTACAAAGAATAACTTGACCTTAATATATTTTTATACACTACCGAAATTTTCTTTTTTTAATACCAGTCTTTTCCTGATTAGACAGGAGAACTTAAGGCAAGGGGGGCAGTATTTTAATCTTTCTGGTTCTGCCAACGCTGGAGGGTGGGGAACTCACAAATCACTAAAAACCAAACGACCCAAGAGGTGGGTGCAACAAANCAGAACTTAAGGCAAGGGGGGCAGTATTTTAATCTTTCTGGTTCTGCCAACGCTGGAAGGTGGGGAACTCACAAATCACTAAAAACCAAACGACCCAAGAGGTGGGTGCAACAAACTCAAACTGGATGGGTTTGCAACCCAAATCTTATAAATTTTTGACACCAAACTGTAATTCTAACCATAAATCTATTTGCTTGTATCACAAATTTAAAGTAAATACTAATTAACAATAAGTGAATGCATGTATATATATAGGCTTAAATTCAGACAATGGGAACCCAATCACAAATATGAAATAAATAATAATTGACTATGTGTGCATGAATGTATGAATATATGTAATTTTGTATATTACTATAATTGACCTAGATAAGAGTTTTAAAACACATAGAAACTCATAACACTGTACCAGTTATTTTTACTACAATCGGATCACCTACCAAGAAACTGTTGTACTGTATATATGTACCCATATTGCATACCAAATCAACCCAGAAAATGTGGGGTGGGACGGAGGGATGGTATTCTAATGCATATGAACAGAACGTGTATTTTAAAAGGATAGGAACTGAATGCACACATCTTATTGCCAGAATAAAGTGCAAAAGCATTTAAAAATACCACTGACGAGAGGACACTAAACTTCAAAGGAATATTGAGCATAACAATATTCTAACATAGAGAGAAAGTTACCTGATTAATATAAACACACATTGCAAAACACCAGCAACTCCTGTCCACGCTGAGAGGCCTGATTTAACGAGTGCATCTTGTATCAATAGGCCAACTGAAGCCGCCACAGAGACAAAAGATACGACATAAGCGACAAAAAGCCAAAGCTTCAACCTGCAATCAAAAGTAGAAGGATTAGTGTTCTTGCTCCAAGCAAGCAAAGCTGAAGGAAATATCATTAAATAGTAGTTTAAGCAAGAAGACAAGCAATGAGGTATGAAATCAAAAACGTATTTGTCCTGGTTGCCTTAAAACTTGATCTACAAAAGTTTAACATAAGCACTTAAAGCCTTAGAAGCCTCAAAACACATACAGAATAAAACATCCACAAGTAAACTCACTTTTCATAAATTTTTGTTGTGTCAGACAAGTCTTCAAAAGGTGAGTACCAGAGCTCATTAACTGAAGCTACTTCAACCACCTCACTAGAAGACAAAGGAAATAAAAGAAAATATGCATTCCAGAAAGTATGATTGAGTGAATGAAACAGTGATTTCTTAAAAGATATGCATGTTTTCTCAGGCCACACACCCAAAAACAATTGGACAAAGAAAGAGAGAAATATGAAACAAAATAACCATTACACTGTGGTTTAACCCACCAAGGCACAAGGCAGAATATAAGTGATTCTTCAAAAGCTAATTACCTAATAGGAAATGGTTCACAGAAACCAAACTAGCGAAGGCACAGAAATACGATTTTTCATTCAAAGAATTTGCAGTTGAGTCGAAACAGGTGGGCAACACATTATAACTCAGGAAAAGAAAAACAAACCAACTTGATTCAAAGAATTTGTGTTGAGTTGTGATTGGTGGGCAATGTATCATAACTCTGCAAGCAGAAAACTTTAAAAAACTGGCCCCAAAAGGAGTCCCATGTTTCCCGACACACTAGTTGCATCACACAAAACTTACTAGGGTAGGCTGCAGCACGTGCTTTTAATTGCACCGGAGGTCCCTGGAGTATTGATTTTGTCTCATTTTGATATTCAATATTTCAATTGCATTATTTTGTCCATGAAGTATTGAATATATTTTTATGTGGTCCCTCAAGCAGACAACATCCAAATTACAAATGATTTTTGATCATAAACTTATCAAGTAATACCTAAATATGGGTAGTTCTTGACCAAAATTTGGTTAACTCTTAACCAAAAATGTGTAATATGGTAGCTATTGATCAAAATTTAGATAGTTTATGATCAAAATTGCGTAATTTGAGTAGCTCTTTGATCAAAATTTAGGTAGAAATTTGGTCAAAAATTATCCAAATTATTTTTTTTCCTCATATTTAGGTATTACGTAACAAGTTTATAATTAAAAATCGTTAGCAATCTGAATGTTGTCTGCTTGAGCGACCATATAGAAATACTAGTCATAACCCTTGCCTTCAAGGCACGATAAAATATAAAATTCTAGCATTTAAAAAATTGATCTTACTATACCAAATTTAAAATTAATTTATTTGCTTACATCATTTAAGATTAATTTCTAAATTTTATTTTCTTAAAAATAGCATCAAAATTTTCTTAAAATACATAACTCAATAAAATTTTTTCAACATATGTATACTATCGTGTATGAATAATATATAAAAAAAAAGTTGTGTTAAATTATAAATTAACTAAATATTAAATGATTGAACATGTGATGTTTTTTGGAGAGTAAATGTATAGAGGATAAATATTCAACTTGTTAATTGATTTATTATATAGATATTCAATACTTTAGGAACTAAAATGATGCAATTGAAATATTAGAAACTAAAATGAAACAAATTCCATTACTTTGAGGACCTTTAGTAAAATTAACCCTTATATTTATCTGGGTTTTTTTTTCTTCAGCAGATTAGTTTGGGTATTAGAGATACACTTCGTACGGAAACTCACATATCTTTTACAAGTGATGTTCTTGGACCACCTATACCCATATAGAATAGACATATTAGTTATACGACGTGGTTTGAAAAAAACATGCCAACTAAANTTATGCACTAAATATCTAACACTATCGATTTCTTACAATAGTGCTTCCATTTTGTTTTCCATTGGGATGTAAATGTATATATGCTTAGTTCATGTATTCTTTTGTACAACTAATGTAGACGAGATTGCATTTCAACCATAATTAATTAGTGATGCTAGTAAAACTGAACATCTAATAGAAAGGCAGATTAAAAGCATGAAATATTGAAAACACTAATTTTAAAACATTTGCCTTTGAGGACAAAGAATTCTAAATCTCTTGCTTTAATCGCAACAAAGGATGCATAGCAAATCACTAGGCAAGGCTTTAATTTGGAGGAAAAAGTTGGTTCTCAGTTATCTATCTAATATTACAAATATGAAGTTGAATTATCAACTTATAAAAGTACAACAATGGTCAAGATTGATCTAATGGTACAAAATTCATCCTAATTTTTTTTCCCCCCTCAAATTTATCATTTTCTCTAGGGTTAATCTCATTTTACACCCCGAAATATTATTCGAATCTCAATTTACACCCTGAAAGATTAAAAATCTCAATTTACACCNCCCTTTTTCTCTCCCGGATTAGAGCCATTTTATAGTAGTTAAGAGATCATTCTTGTGGAGATCATGACATATCCTCAAGGCTTCATTATCGCAGCTTAGAGATTATCTTTGGTGGAGATCGCGACTTATCCTTCACGGAAGGAAGAGGTTGGGGAGCTCTTCATGAAACGTGGTCAATGATTGGACCGTTTTCTTCCTTCGGTGNTTTTTTTTCCCCCCTCAAATTTATCATTTTCTCTAGGGTTAATCTCATTTTACACCCCGAAATATTATTCGAATCTCAATTTACACCCTGAAAGATTAAAAATCTCAATTTACACCCTCAAAGATAAAAATTTGTATCAATATGCACCCCCAAAGATCAAAAATCTCAATTTGCACCCTCAAATATAGAAATTTATATCAATGTGCACCCTAAAGATAAAAAATCTCAATTTGCACCCTCAAAGATAGAAATTTGTATCAATGTGCACTTAAAACTAAATTGATAAATTATATCTAGATCCCCTCATACTTGTCATTTAATCATTTAGACCTCTTTCACATTTAGAATATTACTCTTACATCTTATGACATTTGTGCACGTATAACACGTAACTCATTTTCATTGATATCTATTAATATAACCGNAATTTATTAATTTAATTTTAGGTGCACATTGATACAAATTTCTATCTTTGAGGGTGTAAATTGAAATTTTTTATCTTTGGGGTGCACATTGATATAAATTTCTATTTTTGAGGGTGCAAATTTAGATTTTTTATCTTTGGAGGTGCACATTAATACAAATTTCTATCTTTGAGGGTGTAAATTGAGATTTTTGATCTTTGAGGGTGCAAATTGAGATTTGAACAATCTTTTAGGGTGCAAAATGAGATTAACCCTTTTCTCTATACATAGTCAAATGTTAGACAAATCAACAAACACACTCTCCAATGTCAAACAACTCCATTAATTCATATATACCATGGTTCTGAATAATGATAACAACCGTCATAACTGTAACGGTAATGTTGTAACAGACGCGGGATGTAACGGATATTACGTAAGGGTAATAGAAACCGGATTCATAAATTTTTAATTTTTATTCACAATTCATCCTGAAAATGAATTTATGTATATTTCAACTCTAAAACTATTGAGATATAAGTTTTTAGTGGTTTATAATTTATTTTATTATATCATTATAACTTACTTTAGATCTTAAATGAGTTTAGCCTATATCTTAGCTTAAACATACAATTTATTTTATTATATCATTATAAGTTACTTTAGATCTTAAATGATTTTAGCTTATATTCAAAGTCAAGGGAGAAGAAAAAATTAATAGAAAAATATATAAAAAACAAAAGATGTTTTAATTCATTTGACCAGCCTAGACCCTTTTGACCCACATTTAATAGTTCTACACAACATGTGTACAGAAGTAAGTTCACCAAATGTTCACCTCTTCACTCAAATTTGGACAGGTGACAACCTTATCATTCACACACATTCCACCAAATCTGAAGTGGTGTTTTGAGAAGTGCAAAATATTGTATTGTTGTCTTCTCTCTCTTTCTCTCTCGTTGTCTACCAATTTTTCACCCCCAATAACCGACAGCTGATCAGCTAGAGGGAAACTCAGATTTCTCAGAAGAATGAGGCTCAAAGAGGGATGGGATGTTTCTAAAGGGTGGTTGACCCCCCCTTGTGCCGATGATGTCCATATTTTCTCACAAAATCAACAGCCCATTACAGTTGACCCAAAAAAAAAAAATCAGCTACAGGGAAGAAGAAACGGTGGAGCAAATGACCTTCCTCGTCTGTAAACTCTGTGGTACTTTGTGGCCAATGCAATGGTGCCCATGGCAAAGTCGAATGTGATTGTTTGAGAAATAATGTCGTTGCTGCCGAAGAGAGTGACTGCAAGCGGTATTGATTAGTGGGCTTCATCAATTTTGTAGTATTTTGTGAGTTTTTTCTTACCAAACTAATTGTTTTGGCTAAATTCGTAGCCTTTATCCGGGCATGAATTGCAATTTGATTTTTTTGTGTAAAAATTGTTACGATTTTGAGAAAAATTAGGAAAAATAGGGCAAAGCTTGGACGGGTCGACCTATTGCGACCCGGTATGAGAAATTTAGGTCATACTGCAGCATCGCGGAACCGTATGGGACGATTCAGTGACTATATCTTGGCAATTTGAGATTGACTCGGATATAATTCGGAAGACTCGTGCGAGACTCGAAATTTGTTAATATCGTGTCTCAGTATCGTCTCGGAAGGAGCCAAGTCATACGGCCGATACTTTGAACCATACTTTTTATCGCAGGCACAAAGTTGAAATGGATAGACAACACGTTACCTTACAAGAAAAATAGTGGTTTCTTCTTCAATTATCAATGAGAGAATGAGTTTCATTTAAGATATTCTAATCCATACACAATCAAGTACATGTGTTACCAGTGTGTTACCATTTGAAAAAATTACATGCTTAAGGCACGACAATCATAACACAAGGAAATGCACTCTCTAAGAACATGCTTAGTGACAACCTAGATGACCCAAATTCTTGATCCCAAATTATAACCTCAATCCTAGATTAACCAGAATCTAGGTATCACCAAATTGTGACCTTGGCCACAATTTGCAACCCTAATGGGTACTTTAGTTATGTATGTTAGTGATCCTTAAACTTATATTCTTATTTTGGAGTGATATGAATTTTTTTGTGATACAAATATGCAAGTACTAACTTCTTTAACTATTTTTCGATTCATTGTTTGCAGTTTCTTTTCTCAAAAAATAAAAAAAAATACTTTGTGTGGATTAGAGTTTAACTATATATAACTNGTCGATTCATTGTTTGCAGTTTCTTTTGCAAGCTCTTCTCAAAAAATAAAAAAAAATACTTTGTGTGGATTAGAGTTTAACTATATATAACTTTATATGATATTGAAATTGACCTAGATAAGAGTTCCGAATGGAATGTCGAATCAAAATAGTATACCAACTAAGTATCATCACACATCAAACCAATATACGATCCATGTAACATTAGGTTATAGTGTCTAATCTCATGTTCACAATTCTTGTTTTCCCCTTTGGTACATTTTATCCATGAGAGAGGAATATATTTAAACAAAACTCCTTTGCTTCCCTCCCCACAGAATGGTTACTTTTAATATTCACAATGCTTATTTATCCTAAAAAGAACAAAAGAAACACCCCAACACCATGATTGTACAAAGCTCCAAGCCAATCTCACATAATAGAAGCACCCCTGCCCCCACGAAATTGAAGCTCCCCTCTCCATAATGTATATTCGTTAAAATACTTTTTTCCCCTAAACCTGGGTACAACAATTCTAAATGTTAAAGTTTCCTGTTTGAACAAATTCATGTGATGTGTCCCAATGTGGTTGGCTATATCCAAATTGTAAGTTGCTAACCCAAAATGTTGACAATGTTTATCCAAAAGACTGCCCCTGATGAATAAATGGCTGTACAATGTTGCCATATAGGAACTTACCAGCTTAAAAGTGAAGTCTCATAGAGAACGGATGAAAATCACCCACATACAAATGGAGAACTAAATCATTCACACCAAAAAGCTAGAATTCTTTCCATTGGAATTTTTTGGAGATAGAGTGGGAGGAAACTAAAAACCTTGAACAAAAGGGAGTTTAACATTTTTGCTACTTGATCTGAAAATGGCTGCAAAAACAAAACTCACCACAACCCCTAGCTACATACAGTTTGAACTCAAAGTAATTTCCCCAACTTGAACAGACAAGAAATTCAGTGATTTCAATTAGCCATAATGATCTTTCAAATTGGTCAAGGCTGGATAGTTTATGGCCGGCCCTTAATTTTTTGGTTCATCTTAGTAGCCCAAGATTTGAGTAGGAACATTGCCCCTTTTGAAAAATTACAACAAATAAATTTTACGCAATCATCCTGACAAAACCCAATGGAAGCTAATAACAAAAATTGCCTGCAAGATTGAATAACAAAAAAAATCAAAATATCAAGAAACAAAATCTAATGCAATATATATGAACAGAAGGTTCTAAAAAGAAAACGAAATTCTGACCTCCACTCCCCTTCCTCGTATGGAGAGTAGTCTATGTCCTCCTTTCTAACGCAGTTGAACATCAAAGCGGCCAATGACGCAAATATACCTAGAAATATAAAAAAATCCACAAAATTCTGACTAAACCCTTCTAAAATATTTTATACATAGCATATATATCCATACATGAGAGAGATGACAGACCGGGGAAGTAGTGGAGGAAGGAGACCTTAACGGAGCTGCAAACGACGGCGTCCACCCAAAACCACCAACCGGCGCCGAAGACTGCCCCGGCGATGCCTGACCCGAAGATGGCCCACAGTTCCCCCAAATCCATACTAAAATTCTTCAACAGGTTCTCTTAACATTACCTTTTTCTTTACCGGGGATGTTGGTGTTCTAAGCAAGATTGGGAGATTCTTCAAAATATTTGATAGATGTGTTCTTTGTCTACATATGCTTCCTTAGATGAGAAGAAAGGCGTGTACAGGGAAGCCACCAAGGTTACAATTTACAAATATTTGCATATAATCTGCTTAATAATAAATTTAATCTATAAACAAATAATAGTTATCCTAGATTCTTAATCATATAAACAAGAGTAAAATATACAAATGATTGTTAATGGTGACTATTGTGTCAATTGAGTTCTTTAATTTTTTTTTATTATCAATTGAGCCTCTTAACTTTTTAATTGTATCAATTGAACCCTCTTGTCTGTTAATTTTCAACCAAAAGTGACAAAGTGTGTCACTTAAATGAAACAAATGAGTTGTAATAAACTACACATATGACATTTAAAACTATGGCCCTTTTGTCAATTGTCTTAAACTTTTTTTGTGTCAATTTAACTATTGAATTCTTTAATTGTGTCAATTGAGTCCTTTAAGTCTTTTTTTATCATATGGTCACGTGAGTGATACACTTTAACAGAGGCAATTATAAGGGCTCAATTGACAAAAAAATAAAGTTGAGGGATTTAATTGACACAAATATTATAGTTTGAAAATCACATGTGTAATTTACTCTATAAACAATAACAATTCCCCCTAAAAAAGTGAAATTTAACTAGTCTATTTATTCCTAATTAGTAATGCACAACGTGCAAGAAGTTCTACGCACATGAATAATTTAAATTATATTTTTTTTGTTGAATCTATGAAAATGTAAATTTTATGTGTAATTAAATTAATTCATGTCAAAAATTAATCTATATTTTATTTCTTGTTAAACCTAATGATTGAAAAAAAAATTAAATATAATATATATTTGATCTTAAAATCCAATTTGATAACTATACGTATATAACAATATAATACAAATTCGTCTTTATGTCTTCATATAGATATAGGCATACATATAAAAAAATTTATGCAAGTGCACTACTTATAAAGGAGTCTAAAAGAATTTAGAAGTCAAATACTACTTATAAAAGAGTTCAAACTAAATAAATTATGTTTTTGAAAATTAATTTTTATTAAGCCTAGTTATTAATCTATACATGTATTATACAATAATTTGAGTTATTAGAGTTACTATTGTAATTAAAGACCTAAATATATAATGTTATCTATATCTATCTATATCTATACTACTTTAAAATGTCAAGATACATGAAAAACTTTATTTAGACACTTTTGTCCTTCAAAATTTTGTAAAAAACAAAATCATCATTTGGAATTGGAATAACACTTGTGACATTGATCATATCTAAAGGGTCATTAAATATTTCACAATGAGTATTATTATATTTTCTTAGTATAGATATATCACTTTGATAGATTTTATAATATCAAAAATATTATATTAACTGTTCATCTTCTAATATTTTCATGATGCTATTAATTCTGTTATCTGTGTGATGTAATAAGTGGAAAGTCACATCAATTTATCTTCGTCCTCTAAAAATTAGCATAGTCTTCCATTTTTTTTACTATCTATTTTATTTATATGACTACTAAATCCAAAAATATTTTTTTCATCATTATCCTCAAACAATTGTATAAAGTCATATTAGTGCTAGATTACATCCCTACTATATCCCTAATAAATTGCATAATATCAATCATATTTTATTTTGTTATGCAACTCTTAGACTTCTCTCATTCTATAAATACACATTCAACTGCTCTTACCTAACTCATAGGCCCTTCACATTCGATCTGCATCTAATAACTTTAACTGACGCAAAACTTCTATAGGTAAAAATTCTTGACAAGGAATATGCAAGTCAACCAGTAAAACTTGAATCATTTCATCTTCCCTTTTTTTTTGGCTCCATTCACAATACAATAGAGTCAATTCACCTATATTATTTCAATATGCAGTGAATGTCAATAATTAATTAGAAGATGAATCATCCCATCTCACTTATTTGACATACTACTATACACAAAACTAAAAACTCTAATTGTTCTATTTGTAACAAGCACTCTCTTTTGAAACCTTTGTGTTCTGTTAATACTACCATAATTCATCTTTTAAACCCTTGTGCTCCATTCATGTTAGCATAATTTATCTGTCGATTCATCTGTTGGTAGGATCATCTCTTTATGTAGTGTGAGAATTGCTCGAGCCTCTTGAAAAATTTAATGCTAGCATAATATAATGTTTTCTTAACCAACGCTCTCTTTTTAAACTCTTGTGCTCCATTAGTGCTAGCATAATTTATCTTTTTAAACTTGTGCTCCATTAATGTTAGCATAATTTATCTATTGATTCATCTAGTGGTGGATGGATCTTTTCTTCATGTAGTATGAGAATTGCTCGAACCACTTGAAAATTTTCTTCTTGTTATATCACATGCACCCAAGCTCGATTGTAGAGGTAAATGTGGTTTTTCTTAACTTTGTGAACTAGTGTGTTCATTTGCTGAAGAGGAGTTTTGAATTAGTGTCTTGAAATATATTTTATAGAATCAATATCTTTCTTATCATGTGAATTATATAAAATTTGTGTTCAATTTCCATTGCATGTAGTACTGAAACTCACTTTGCACCTTCGCATTGCATCCCATAAGCAAAAAGCTTTGCACAAGTCTTCTGATAATATTAATGGTTTCAGTGAGATCTTTGAATGACTCATATGGAGGATGGTCCATCTAGCTAGATTTTTGTAATTGCTACTAGATATAAGGTATTGAATCTTAAATTTGATAATAATATGTAGTTAATATTTGAATAGGGTGACAAAATCTAAATTTGTTTGTCACTTTTTATTTTGCGAGGTTCAAACAAAAATGCATCTTAATTTGTGAGGATCAAACAAAAATTGCATAATATCAATATCAATCTTAATCTTAATTTGTTTGCCACTTTTTATTTTGCAAGGTTCAAACAAAAATGCCAAATTTTAGCCCTTGGTTGCAAATGTCATCAACAATCTTGGTGTTAATATCATCATTTTTGCTACAGTGGATATTTGACTATTCCACTAATTCATTGTCTCTCTCTCTCTCTCACACACACACACACACATATACATAGAGAAAGNCATTTGACTCTTCCACTAATTCATTGTCTCTCTCTCTCTCACACACACACACACACACATATACATAGAGAAAGAGAATCTACAATGAATGAAATCTTTTATATTTTTAACCTTTGACAAGATTATTTCAATGTTTCTATTTTGCCTCCCTATGACGTCATACATTTAGATCTTACATTCAACTTATGAGTTTTTAATNATTTGACTATTCCACTAATTCATTGTCTCTCTCTCTCTCTCACACACACACACACACATATACATAGAGAAAGAGAATCTACAATGAATGAAATCTTTTATATTTTTAACCTTTGACAAGATTATTTCAATGTTTCTATTTTGCCTCCCTATGACGTCATACATTTAGATCTTACATTCAACTTATGAGTTTTTAATAATTAAATAGTTTTATTGTTGTCAAGTATTCTTCCAAATTGATGCGGAAAGGGACACGATACTGGTTGTAGGAATGTTGATGGACCTTGCTTCTCTTTTACTCACTTTGGCATTTGTGTTCGTGGTTTGGTTAAGTCGAATCATTCAGGAAGTCCCCAAATTTGTAACAAAATTTGGAAATCAAATTAAGTTCACCTAAGAGACGTTATTTGGTGTATGTGTGTTAATATCATCGGGTCACGACTAGCGTTCATAAAGAGTTTTGATAAATTATTTCATGGAGTTTAGTCATTCTTCTTAACAATATTAGCAATAAAAGAAAATACATAATTCTAAAAGAATATTACAAGCTAAATTGGTATTCATCAACAAAGAAATTAGAACCATAAAATATAAAAACTTTATTGAATAATCAGTATAAAAAATCATATCCTAAAAAAAATAAAATTATCACTCAAAATTGTTCACGTGTAACACACGTGTCATCAACTAGTATGATAAGAAAAGTTTTGATAGGACATGGAAGGCAAAATGATGACATTAATAAAGATATGTGATGGATGATTGACTTTAACATTATTAAATAGGAATGAAATAGGAAATTAAAATTTTTTCACATATGCTGACATTTATAAATAACTAGTTATTGCACACTTACGTTGGACATGAACTATTTGAAATTATAATTGCAATGTTTATACTTTGCACTTAATCAATATATATTACTTACACCCAACACCTTCCATTCCTACCGAGCCACAGTTATGCCACAAAAACGCACCCTCATCCCCAAACTAATATGATACTTGTAGTGCTAACTTTCAAAATCATAACCATTACAAAATATGAACTCTTAACACATGGATTTTTAAAATGGTTGTGTTAATAAAACTAAAATTCAATTAAATTTGTCATCAACCCCATAAGCAGCCATAAGGCTGTATAATTTTTTCTCTACTACACTCTCACCACAAGGGTGATAATAGTCATGTTACATATTGAACTAAAGGTTCCAATGACCATCATCCAAAGAAGATAGAAACAAGAAAATACGAAAATAACTCATCTCATCCTACTTACGAGGTCACTAAAAGGCCAATTATAAGAGGCATTTGGGAAAAAAAATATTCAATTACTGATACAAAACTAATGCTCATTTTAAATTTTATACCTACTAACAATTCATTCCATAACATATTAAGAATTCAAGATAACTAACAAGAAAATATTATCTGGTGGGAGCTCATATTCTATGGTTGTTGATGTGTTCATCATCATATGACAAAAGCATTCACAACATAGAATTATTTCATAATTATATCAACTCACTCTTTTCTTGATTCATTTTAACATTTTAGGCACACATATGACCATATACATATGCTTAGTGTAGATATCAACGTATACCTTTGTATGTATAAGTCAAACAAAGCAATACATTTCTCAACTTCATAAAACATCAATTGCACATGCTAAACCACTGACAACACCACAAAATTAAGGGCTAATTTTATTTCTTTTGGCAAGAACATATCATTTTATTAAATTGGAGACATGCTTGTTAACCACTATTATATATGTAACAATTATAGTCGCAACACATTGCTATCGTGACTATGACCACCATAGGGATCACATTTCTTACAGCCCATCTCATTAGTGCCACATGTGCAACACCATAGAAACCCTTGTCACCATAAGTGGCGTGATTGCAAAAGGGCTTATTTCTTGCCCCTACATTGCTTCAAGTGTTGTAAGTTGATCTACCAAGTTCTACTATCTTTGGTATATAAAGGCCTACCATATTTTACTTGATCTACTCTCAATAGTAATCTTGCAGTGACTGTGACGGATTGAAAGTGGTGTATTAGTGTGAATATTTATACCTAACGTATGACCCTTCACAATGCACTAGACTCTTTGACTTCTTGTGGCCCTTCATAAGCATTGATCTCTTTAACTTTTTGTAGTTTTGGGTACATGATTTGCAAGAAATTTGAGTAGTCATGATGTTATTGCTTTAAAGGATAGTTGCAATCCATTAGACAGGGAAGATGAAAAGATGGTCTATTAACTTCTTGAAAAATTAATATACAATATTACATATTGATGTGTCAATTTTTAATTGCTTATGATCAAATAGGAGAAAAGGCCAAGATATGATTGGACATAGAAAATTTGTTGAGGATAGAATATAAAATTAAAAAAATTTCATCTTAAGTTACTTTTTATAGTAATTAATTGATGCACATGTGCGTTGCATGTGAAATATTTTAAATAGAAAATATTGAATATTAAAATTACAAAATCTAGAACCATATATTCATTCTATTCCATGATCCAAGTTCAACACCTGCCCAATAAAAGGCAGAGTTTGGAAACTTTTATATGATATTCGTTGTCAATTTGATGATAAAGAACTGAAAAATAAGTTGACACATCTTGGAAACTAATGAAGTAGAAAAAAATAGGAGAAACTCTTCCTACACTCTTTGTCTGTCATGATACGTTGTCTTGAAAAAAAAATTGAAGTTACTAGTTTTTTGAGTATGAATAGATTATGCCCACATTGATATTCCAATTGTCTCTTGTGGTCTTTGTCAACTTATTCTGCTAAAAATAGTCAAATTTAATTGTCTATATCCAATTAGTCAAATATGAGAATCAAAACAAGAATTCATTAGTGTGGGTTGAAGAGGTAGTGTGCGCCAACTCAAGCTAATATCAAAGGAACTGAAAAGAACAAGTTTAAAAAGGAGAAGTGATTTCACAAAAGTTTTTTTCAACCTTTGAATGGGAACAATTTGTAACAATGTTGCCGGTTTTATGATATTTCGTATAAATGCAACAAAAAAAGGTACGCATATAAGTAATTAATAAATAATCAACTTATTTCATTAATAACAAATCACAAACTAAAATTTTCACCAATGCCTTATGCCACACTTCTATTTTTCATAACAACATACACCAATCATTCTTTTAAACTCAAGCAAAATTGCAAACTCACCATTAGACACCTAATAAAAAGATATATATATTATTTTATTGAACTTTTTATGCAAGGAAAATTATAAACTCTTTACTCTTATGGTCATAACACTCCTTCAAATAAAAATGACGAAGGACGGTTCACCTCATTTAATCCTAGTTTATTGCATCCATAAATGACGAAAAATATATTTATGCTCATCGATTTTGATATAATCACAAAACTATACTGCTTCAGGTTTTTGAAGAACAAGTTCCAACTTTTTAACACAATGAATATTTTTTAATGCTAATGCATTAATCTACAAGGAGAAAAAACATTGACATAGTATAAAGAAGAAAAATATATTATGCTCATAGATTCATGAATCTATACCATGTATAGGGGGATTAAAGGTGATTAAGCTACCTGACATAGGAATCGCTTGAAGTTGAATCATTTAAAACCCTCCAGAATGTTTGTTTTTTCCCTTTGTGGTGTGTGTGAGAAAGAGAGACTCACAGAGAAAACAATCACAGTATTACTGCTCTAAAATGTGTTTGTGAGTCTAAAAAGTAAATAGAAGGTATTATTTCCATAAAAATTTGAGAATCATTATGTGTGTCATGTAATACTATAAGACTATGCTTTTTAAGAGGCTTCATTGTTTGAAAAAAAGGACTCTCAAAATGGCAACAATATTTTGTGTCCATCAACAGGGGCATCAAACCATGTCCCTCTGACTCAACTTCACTTTCATCTTTGTTTTCACGCTCTAATCTTGTCAATCATCAAACCCGCTTCCTAACAACATATTACAATGAGATAAGATGATAACAAATTCATTACAAGATCAAAAATTATCAAAACCAAATTCACGACAATTGGTCACTATTAGCTAATAGATTCAATATAGTATCATAATTTTCAAAATTCAAATCCAAAATTTGGTCAATTATCAGTAACAACTTTTAATAATGATTCCAAACTGAACAAAGCATTGTCTCAATATTTTTGGAGTCAAATACATGAATCCTATTTTGTCATTGTTCTTAGAATTATGAAAATCTATTTTCCATAAATTGCACAATGTTCCACTATCAAACAATAATTCACCCACAAACCAATGCTTGATTTGCAACCCACCTTCCCAGAAGGGAATGTCCCACTCAAAATTTCTAAACCAAAATGGTTGACATTAGTCATTTTCAACTTACTTGCTTATTTTAATGTGTCTTAGTTCTTTATCCCTAAAGACCCGTCAATTTCCTAACATAAATTGAATGTCCAAATTTCAAATGAAAATGACAAAACTATTCCAAAATTATGTACGTTCCACAATATCATTGGAGAAATGTAATAACCTTGCACCATCATATGTAACCACTGATAGTATATCCAAAAGCCTTCTTTCCTCTTTCTTCATGCCACAATTCTTCTACATTCATAACACAAAAATTGTCTAATCAATCTACCACCTCAAAAGAAAATAAAACCTACACATGTACTCTATATTACTTTTAATAGAAATTATCATACTGTTCATCAAGAAAACTGGTTCACTACAAATATTACCAAAAATAAGGGATATAAATTTTATCAATCCAAAATTTAAACTCAACTCTCAAAGCCAGTTCCATAGTGTTTGACATAATCAATTCATGCATAATAGGAAATTGTGACCCAGATAAACATATTGTGCTCATGTACATTCACAACGTAGAAAGAAATAACTGAAAATAAGAAGCTTAATAGAATTAACATGATGAACAGAACTCTTAAGAATTAATCATACAACTAAATTAATGTAAATTTTACATGATCAAAGAAACACAAATCATAAACAACTTTCCAACCAATGTTCGCTGATTGTATTAACAAGTGACATTTAAATTCTAAATTACTATCTTGTCAATGTTTGTACAGTAAATAGTCCTAGCGCATATCTCCCTTTCATCTTCCAGATTGTTTCAAGCAAAATAAAAAAAATTTTGTAAAACCCAGACAAATTTGAAATTTTATGAAAAATGACAAAACGGTAATTAATCGTTACGGTACAGGTTAAAAACCCATATTTTTCTAGAACCCGGATGATGAAATGGACATCGCCTTTGGATTCTTCTTGCAACGTCTAGTTGCCCAGTCAATTTTCATTGATTTTTGAGACAATCGAATTTTTCACGTTTTTTGGTGCGATCGGGCCGAGATTAAAATAAACGTGATCGGGGTTTGATTGCGAAATACGAAAAATAATTTAAAGTTAGTTCAAATAAAATATATTGAATATAATACGGGAAGAAATTTAATTGATTCAAAAAAAAATTGGATCAAAAAAAGGAGACATGTTTGGCTAAATGAGAGCCAAGTATTTGGGAGTATAAATAGGGGACAAAATTTTGATTTTTCTCTTCATTACTCAGTTGATTTTTGGAAAAGAGAAAGGGGAGAGAAGAGAGAGAAAGTAAGGGCTCTCCTTCACTTCTTGCTATCAACGACTACTCGTTCATCGAATCACTTCAGGCTAAGAACAAAAGTTGTTTTACACAAAAAAAATTACGTCTATGTACCAAAAATTATGGATTTTGCCAAAGTCTCAAGATCATAATTTTTCAAAATCAAGATTTAAAGCTTGAGTCGGGTTTCTTGGAGCTTCTTCTACGTGTCTTACGATTCAAGAGGTAGTTTTTTCTCCTAACTAGGTTTATTTTCAATCCAGGGTTTGCGTATGAAATGGGTAGCATGCTTAGCGATGCAATCTCTTGTCTAAGAGTAGTCCTAGTGCAACTAGAGTATTGAGAAATGGTATGACAATGAATAAAACCAATTTTACAAGAATTGGATTTGTTGAGGATTGCTTGTTGGGTAATTTCATAAGAAATGTGATGAATTGGGCATGTTATGTGTTTATATGATTTTGTGTCTTTGGGTGTTTGTTAAAATGCCTTGAATAATATAAGCATGTTATTTGAATGAAATTAATATAACTTGTTTTGAAAAGATATTGGAATGTGATTATATGCTTAATGATATAAATTGCACTGAGAAATTGAAAAATGTTGATAGACATTGAAATTGTTCATAATATGTTCATAACATGTTGAATATGATGTTGTAATAGCAATTAAAAACTTGGTTGCATAGTGATATAAAATGCAATTGTATATTATATTGCATATGCATGGGAATGATCATATTCGTGAGCATATGACATGAGTGTGGGTATGTGCATGATTTGATCAAACACCATTTCTTAGTGGTTGATATGTGGGTTCGAGAAAGTTAGATTTAGGTTCAACTGAGTTGCACAGGTTGCATTGAAAACAAGGGTCGGGGGTTAGTAAGAAGGGTTAGATTCTCCCTTGGATGAAAGACCCGATAATTTTGGATACACACTCCATTAATACTAAGTTCATTAAGTGTTTCAGTGTACATAAAGTCGTTGGTAGAAGTTTATAGATGTTGAGTCGGTCAAGTACTTGTTGGTAGAAATTCATAAATACCCACCCCAATTTTTTATTTATTTTTGGTGAACCTCGACAATGCGAGGAAATTTTATTGGTTAAAAGGTAAAAATACCCCTAACTAGAGGATGTATGTAATTTAACCCCGCTTCAAGCTAAATACATGAAAGTACTAAAACAAAAGAAAGCAAAATGCATGCTAAGTACAATAAATAAAAGCAATTTAAACACCTAGACATGCTACCTAAAATAGCAATGGCCCTGTTGATGTAGTAATTAATAACAGTAATTGAGCTAGGGCCTGAGTTAAGAGCCTTAATGGAGGACCAGCTAAGGACAGCAGCTAAGAGCAGTCGCCAGAGTAAGGTGAGAGACCAACTCAGAAGTTGATCAAGAACGCCCCTATCCAATAAGACAGATGATCGGTCTTATCAGGTTCTGATAAGCTATTTATGATTTGGAGAGCCACCTGATAACCTGTTCCGCCAATTGAGAGGCCATTTGACTGATTTGGGAAATCTGAATGACATGTGGTATTCAGAGAGAGGTCTGATATCAGAGAGAATCTCCTGAAACAATGTAGAAGATGAATACAGGTATTTAATTCAACTCCAAATGATTATTGTAATTGCTGCGTTGTCTTCTTCTATGAAATACGTAAGCCCTAATGATATCTGCTTTAAATGCTTTCTTAAACTACGTATCTGCTTCTTGAATTCTGTTGCAAACGTAGTTTGTTATGAACTGCATAAATAGTTTGCTGCAAATATATGTGAATGTAAATGACCGATAGCACCAGTGATTTAAAAAATCAATTCCAATCATCAGGACATTAAGCTTACTGTCTTTCTTAGAACTCTTAGCTTCCTCGCATCTTGAAGCATTAAGAGTCTTATTGAGGTAGGTAGTAGATCCGAGGAGGAATAAACAGAAGAGGCTTGATCAGAGACTCCTTTATTCGCTAAAGAGTCGGCCACAAAATTACCCTCTTTGTAAATATGTTGAATTTGAAAATCAAACTTGGAGAGGAGAGAGACTAATTTGTACAATAGAGACCAAAATTTCCAAGAGGTGTTGCAAGATTGATTGACTATGTTCACCAAAATTTGTGAATCAGTTTTAATAAAGATTTGATAAACCTCCAAGCCAAATTACAGTAATAATTTCAAGCCATCAATCAACGCCCTTAGCTCTGCCTCCATATTTGTGCAGAATCCATAATAAAAAGAACCACCCAAAACAAACTGGCCCCATTGATTTCTGAGAACAGCAATTCCACCTGACCGCCCAGGATTTCCTTTAGAGGCTCCATCAGTGTTTAGCTTGAGTGAGCCATGAATAGGGTAGTCCACCTAATCCATCTTACCTTTACTGTAGGTGTCCTTGCTGGGGATACATTGAGAGAGTGAAGTAGAGCAATACCTGTAGGAGAGTCCACTGCCTTTGGTCTAACTCTATATGCCTGCAATCTATAGAGATTCATGATCATATGAAAAACCTTAGATGAGTGAAGTCTTTGGCCCTCAAACTGCCTCCTACATCTTTCTTTCTAGAGCTGCCAATAAACAAGTAAAGAAATAATGAATGACTAAGAGAGGGACGCTTATAGATTCTAACTAGATGCATAAATCTAGTTATTGGCTCCTCATCTACAATAATCTGGAATCCCATGACTTGGGAAATCCTTCACCAAACCTCACGAGCATAACTGCAGCTAATGAATACATGTTTGACGTTTTCAGAGGCTTCACAACATAATGCACATCTACTGACCATAGAGATCCCAATCTTCTGAAAAGTAGAGTCCATAGGCAGTATGTTATGAAGTTTTTTCCAACCCACTAATTGAGCTCTAGGCGGAGATTCCTGTTTCCAAATAGTACCAACTTGAACATTAGTCATACCCGAAGTTCTAATGAGTTCCCATGCAGTTTTAACAGTAAAATTCCCCGTTGTAGAAAGCTGCCAGACGAGTTTATCCTCTCTATCAGTCACTTGTAACTGGGTAGAGAGGATTTCTTGGAGTAAGGAAGCATCCATAAATTGCAATAGCCTTTCTAATTCCCAGCAATGATTAATCAGAACCTCAGAGAGCTTAGGATATTCAGAAGGAGCAGAAGTGGCTCTCAAGATAAGTGGACCTTTACCTGTCCAATTAACACACCAAAAGTCCACTGCACTACCTGACCCCACCAAGAACTTGGAATTCATAACAGTTACTTCAAAATAGGGAACCAAGGAGTTAAAGGATCTGGAAAATCCCTTCTTCAAGTTCCTTAGAATATGCTTATCATGTAGATACTTAGCTGTAAAATAAGAGGACCATAAGGAGTTACCCTGCAAGAGTTGCCAGACCTGTTTCATTTTGAAAGTTTGTTGCACTTCTTCAAATTTTCTTATGCCCAAACCCCTTTCCCCTTTAGGCATAGAAATATCCTTCCAAGAGTGCCAGTGCCTCTTATTCACCCCCCATTGACCAGACCAAAGAAAGGGGGCCATAATGGCATTTAATCTTGCAATGATCCTTTTGGGCAGATTTAAAACTGATAGGAGATGAACTGGAATAGAACCCAGCACTGATTGAATAAGAATAGTTCTTCCCATGATAGAGAGCAACTTCGCATACCACCTCACCAATCTAGATTGGAATTTGTTCAACAAATTCTCAAAATGGATTAATTTTACTCTACCTCTGATTATAGGACACCCCAGATAAGTCAGTGGACTAGCCTTGAGGGGAATCTGAGCAATACGAGATAACTTGTTTTTCCTGGCAAGAGGCATTTTAGAGTAGCAGTAAAGAGAGCTTTTATGCCTATTCACCTTTTGCCCAGAAGATACTTCATACTTGTCAACAAACTGTAGGAGATTTTTCATAGATTTTTGATTTCCTTTGAGAAATATGAGTGTGTCATCAGCAAAAAGAAGATGGCTGATTAGAATGGAACCTCTTCCTGTGTGAAAACTCTGGATAAGACCTTGTTGGAACTTTATTTTAAGACCTCTGCTTAACACCTCCTTCGCTAGTATAAACAAACTAGGGGAGAGAGAGTCTCTTTGCCGCAATCCTCTAGAAGTTGGAAAGAACCCATGTCTGATCCCATTGATATTCACTGAGATGTGTTGATTTTGGAAAAAATTACTTATAATATTAACCAAAGACTCTGAGAATCCAAATCTCCTGAGTACTTCTTGGATGAAATCCCACTCCATTTTATCAAAAGCCTTCATCATATCTAGCTTTAAAATAGCATTCCCAGCTTCCACTTTCCTGTCTAACTCATTCATCATGAGTTGAGCTAAAGCCATACTATCCCCAATGCTTCTTCCCATAACAAAGCCATGCTGCTCCATGGAAATTAATTTGGGGAGCAGACCACTCAACCTGGTTGCTAATAGCTTAGTAAATATTTTGTAAAGGAAATTGCAGAGGCTTATGGGCCTAAAATCAGAAAAATTATCTGGGTGATCCTTTTTAAGTATAAGGACTAGCAACATAGCATTAACGGATCTTGGAATGACACCCGCTTGCATAAAGTAGGTAACTGCTGATAGCAAATCTATTTTGATAATCTCCCAAGCACAGTGGAAAAAACTACCAGAGAACCCATCTGGTCCAGGTGCACAGACATGGAAAAAACAATTCCCTTAAGCTCTTCCAAAGATACAAGAGAGGTTAATATATTGTTGTCTTCTTGAGTGACTAAGCTAGGGATTACTGAGAGCAAATCTGCATCCAAAATATGTTCTTTAGATTTATAAAGATTGTAAAAATGATTCACCCCACACCTTGCTATCTCTTCCTCATCTTCTAGCCAATCTCCTTCAGCATTCTTTATTCTCTCCAGTCTGCTTCTCATTGATTTGCCTTTTGCTATTGCATGGTACAATTTGGTATTCTGCTCACCCTCCATTGCCCATTGAATGTTAGCCTTCTGCCTCCAGAAAATTTCTTCCAATCTCAAAGAACTCTCCAGATTAGTTTTCGCTGTTAGAAGAGCTTGTCTAGTCTCAATGGTGTCTTTTGTCTCACATTTAACTTCTGCCTGAAGTAACTCCTTTTCATGCCTTTTGATGGCAACAAAAATATTCCCAAAGTATCTTTATTCCACTGTTTAAGTTGTACCTTAACTTGCTTTAATTTCAGAAAAATGTCAACAATGGGATTTGAAGAGTAACTATTGTTCCATCTGGTCTCTACTAAACTTAGAAAACCTGGATGCTCAGTCCACATATCCATAAATTTGAATTATGAAAGTCTTCTAGTAGAATTAAGTTCAAAAAACTTAACAATCAATGGGCAGTGGTAAGATTGCCCTCTTGCAGCAAGTTCCACAGTTGTGTTAGCAAACTTGTTTCCCCAGTGCACATTAGTGAGAGCTCTATCAATCCTTTGCTACATACGTGTCGTCCCATCATGGTTGTCACACCAGGTGTATGAGGATCCAGAAAAATCACAATCTTGTAGGCCCATAGAATTAATGAAGCTAGAAAATTCTGCCATAACAGATGGACTAGGAGTTGCCCAGGAGACAATAGCATTAAAGTCTCCAACTAACATCCAAGGGACTGATGCAGATTGTAAACCAGCTAAATGATCCTATAGTGGCCTTCTCAAGATATAGTCACACTTCGCATAGATGAATGAGACATTAAATGTTACTGACCCTAAGTAAGTGACCTGAACTGTCAAAGTTTGCTCATGGCTGGCAAGGACATTCACCTGCATTCTATGGTCCCATAAGAGCCAAATGTATTTCTCAGCCAAAGGATTAGCTAACGAGGAACTAAATCCTATAGAAATACATAATCCATGCATTTTAGAAGGCATTATCTTTGGTTCAAGTATAGAGATCAAACTTACATCATGCATCTTAATTAACTTATTGAGTCTTAGCCTTGAAGGCTCACTTTTTGCACCCCTAATATTCCAAGAGATTACACTAATCATAGAAATTCTTTTGGGTGAAGATGTTAGATTTTGATCTAGTAACCATACCAGATTGAGAATAATTTGTTTTTTTGCTGAATTGCAGCAAATTGAGAATAATTTGTTTTTTGTTGAACTGCAGTACTGCTGTCTCCTGCTTCTGAATTGACTGTGTCCTCTTCAAGATATTCTGTGGAGTTAGATTTTTCAGTATCAGAATAGAATCCCTTGTCTGGAGGCTCTTTGAAGAGAAGTAGGCCCCTTTCATCATCCACACAGAACCCAACATTTTCCCTACGTACATAATGGTGGTCCAGCAAGAAGGTGGAGTCAGAGGCCAGGAGTTGCTGCCTGTTTATCTGACCGATTGTGGTCCCTGTTTCTTGATCTTGATGATTTGGAAAGGAAGTTGAATGATCCTTATGCGGTTTATAAATCAACATTGCTAAGTTTACAGCTTCTGCTTCTACTTCGTGGACAGTATCATGAACAGTTGGAATAGTTGTGTGAACTGCATCCATAGTAGTTTCTGCATGCACCTTTGCATTAATTTTTATAGTATCTTCATCAGCTGGAGCCTTGCCTTCTGGAACTTCAATAGTTTCTTCACGAATTCTACAATCACCCTAATCTTTGCCTAAATGATCTCCCTACTTCGGGTTTCCAAAATCCTTCAGCATAACTTCCTTACTGAGAATTTGAACTTCGTGATCTTCCTGAATAGGCAATATAGGATTTGCTAATTTGGATTCGAACTTTCCCCCATTAACCTTTCCATTATTATTTTGTTTCCAATTTACCATTTGCTTCTGGGCCTTAAATGAAGGCTTTGATTGATTAGAAATTAACCTTTCCATATTCTGCTCATTAGAGTTGCCAATCTGCTGAACGAATTTCCCCTTGACTGCTTTTGAGGGTCTAGGATTTAATGAATTCTTGCCTTGTAAATCACTAAGATCTGTTGTATCCTTTCCTTGCGTGTTTTTTGAATCTGCTGGATTCTTTCCTTGTGAGTCTTCTGACTTTTGCAGTTTCCTTTTCCGACAGTCATCCTCCACATGCCCCTGCTTCCTGCACAATCTGCAATACTTCTTGGTCTTCTCGTAAACAATCTTTTGCCATCTTGCATCATCGTCGCCCATGTCCAGCTAGATTCTGGATGGATTCTTTGCCAAAAGGTTTACTTCTACATAAACTCTA
The DNA here is from genome assembly GCA_963454935.2 of Ilex paraguariensis. Taxonomy (NCBI): domain Eukaryota; kingdom Viridiplantae; phylum Streptophyta; class Magnoliopsida; order Aquifoliales; family Aquifoliaceae; genus Ilex; species Ilex paraguariensis. The sequence goes on from CAUOFW020005835.1 coordinate 1,510,743, forward strand.
GCAACTCCAGGTCTAGCCAGCGACAAAGTAGCTTGATCATAGGCTAATACCTTCCCAATAGGTTTTACCAGCAACTCAAGAAAATGTTTTTTAAAGAAATTCAATGGCAATCCTGGTAAGGAAAGACCCGGGATTTATAAACAGTTATTGCAGATGCAACATCAATGACGGGGGATTAGAATGTCTGGATATAAACGCATGAAATTGCATTTGTTATGGGAGCCAACAGATGACTCAGGTTGTATTACATGTGTGAGTCTCACCTCATAACATAGCACAACATTGTGACATTCATTATTGAATTGTATATTCATGCATGGATGTTTGTTTGATTATGGAATTGCATGTGAACATTTATATGCATCTGGGTTGGGAGGTAGCCTTTTTAGGAGATACCTCTATTGAGCGTGACTCACCCTTTATGGAGACAATATTTTGGGTATGGGACAAGCGTCAGTGGACGGCCCTCACTTGGGCCCTTGTAAAGAAAACTTCAGATTGTGCCTTTAAATTACATTTTTACAAAACAAGTGTGTAATTTGTTTTGAATTGTAAATTGTGGGAAAAGAACATGTAATGAACTGTTATGGACTATATTTTAAACATAATTGAATGTTATGTGAGTTTGGGTGAACTCAGAATCGGAAATGATGGTTAAAGGTTGAGGTTTGAATGAATTTGGGGGAAATTTGGGCCCAAGTACTGGTACTTAAGTGTTTAAGTAGTATCGGTACCCTANGTATGGGACAAGCGTCAGTGGACGGCCCTCACTTGGGCCCTTGTAAAGAAAACTTCAGATTGTGCCTTTAAATTACATTTTTACAAAACAAGTGTGTAATTTGTTTTGAATTGTAAATTGTGGGAAAAGAACATGTAATGAACTGTTATGGACTATATTTTAAACATAATTGAATGTTATGTGAGTTTGGGTGAACTCAGAATCGGAAATGATGGTTAAAGGTTGAGGTTTGAATGAATTTGGGGGAAAATTGGGCTCAAGTACTGGTACTTAAGTGTTTAAGTAGTATCGGTACCCTACTGTTGGATGGGCTCAGGTACTGGTACCAAGGCTTTAAGTACCGGTACCTCAATGAATAGTGGACTCAGGTATCGGTATCCCCTCACTTAGGTACCAATACTTGGCCACTAGACGAAACCTGGGAAATAAAAATCCATGTACTGACACNTTTGGGCCCAAGTACTGGTACTTAAGTGTTTAAGTAGTATCGGTACCCTGCTGTTGGATGGGCTCAGGTACTGGTACCAAGGCTTTAAGTACCGGTACCTCAATGAATAGTGGACTCAGGTATCGGTATGTACCAATACTTGGCCACTAGACGAAACCTGGGAAATAAAAATCCATGTACTGACACTCCATTACTTAGGTACCGGTACTCTGTTACTTAGGCATCGGTACCTGGCAGATAGAAGACTTAAGCACCGGTACCACTTGTAAGATGTACCGGTACCTCATTCAAAATTTTTAAAATTTAAATATAACTTTGTCCAGCCTTCGGGTCTTGAGCCTTCTTATTTAAAGAACGTATCGATTAAATGTTAACGAAAAATGGATAGAGATTTTGCATTAGTATATGTGTGATGACGTGATGTCGGATTATGCGGCATGCATGAGCACTTTTGCGGGTTGATGGATGATCAACTGGTAATGAAGGACCCCCAGATTTTGGGGCGTCACAACTTTTGTATCAGCGTGGTTCTTATATGTTTTTGCTTTTGAAGACCATCTCCAAGCATGTAGAATGTATGGTACAAGAAGAACATAAACATAGTGAACAAATCATCTAACCCTTGGCAAAAATGTAGGTTAACAGGTGTAATTGCAATTTTTGGAGGCAGCACGCGAACATGGTCATATCCGAGCATGGTCCCTGCTAGACTCAAAGCATTCATTGCACATTCTGCAAGAATATTAGATACAACGTAAGTATCACCACCCAAATTCATCAAAAATATATATCAAGTAATAAGAGATATATTACAAATTCAATCTTAGATGGCGGGTGTCCTCTACAATCAAAATGGGCAACCCCACACGTGTGCTTACATACAGCATACACAGAAAAGTAGGACAATTAGAGATAAACTAGTCGGTGTAGAGAAAAGAGAGGAAGAGGAGAGTTCACGGAATTTAGGACCAAAACTGTGCCACCCAAATACCATTTCAGTTGTTTTATTCGGGAAACGAAATTAAGATATTCGAGATGCAATGCATAATATCAAATGAGAGATGTTATGCTGAGAAGGTAGATGTTCTAAGAAATAGTGGTGGAGACATTAAAAAATAGTTATGGAGACATTTATGATGGATGGTACATTTGAACACAAGAATATGAAACAATTTGGAGGAAGAATAAAAGTCACAAAAGGTATTTTGTAGTTTGTTAAGGGTATTATAGTCAATCAAAAGTTTTATATATATGTATATATATATAAATAATGTACTACGTGTGTTGTACATGAAATTTTTAAAAATAAAAATATTTATAAAATCTATATAAAGAACATAAAATATAAATATAATTAAGTTAAAAACTTTTTTAGGTAAATAATTACGCTAAAATTGTATCTCATAATTTATATTTGCATTGTATAATTACCATACTCTTTATCTAAAAATGTTTTACGAGGTAGATATAGTAAGAAGAAAAAGTAAAAAGTAAATAGCCTACTTCTAATTTTTTAATTTTTTTATTTAGATTTTTTGTCTAGTAAGGATTAAAAATCAATAAAAAAAAATCTTTGGATTAATTATAACAATCTCCTTGAATTTACAATAATCATATCGGCTACCCTTACTAACCATATAAAACAAACATTGTTAAGAGAGTGTAATCTTAAATGGACCACTGTTTAAAATGAGATTAGTGTTTTTTTAAAAACAATATGCAATTGATTTATAGAAACATTAGTCATTAACTGTGCTTGAAGGAATTATACAACAAATAAAAAAATCTTAAATAATTGCCCAAATTCAAAAAGAAAGATCTAAAAATATTCATACCAATTATCATAAAAATATATAAAAACTCCTTAAAACAACACCATATATACAAATGTCTCTAATAGAAAAAACAAATACAAACATAACCCATTGAAATTTTCAATCTTTAAGTAATAAATAAAATCTTGCTCATTTATATGACTCACGAATTTATTACCACTACTTTCACTCAATCCAATAACACAACATAATTATAAACTCAAATATCATATTTCCAATCCATCTTATCCCCATGTAATAAATACCTCAACCAAAAAAAAAAAAATACTAACAGAATACAATTAAATTCATAATCTTTAAGTAATAAATAAAATCCACCAAATTTTACTTATCTATAAAACTCATGAATTTATCACCACTATCACTATTCAACCCCAAATAACATAATATAATTATAAATTTAATCACTAAATTTCCAATCCTCCACATATAAATATACATAGAAACACACCCACACATATTTCTTTTTTAGTTACCAACAAACCCTCCGAACCAGTAACTGCTTTTACTTAGAAATATAATAATTCAAGTTTTTAAGATAAAATAATAATAAAATAATTTTTAATTAAAAATATGGTCAAAATCACGAAAATTCCTTGAGTTTTGGTAATATTACATGAACACATATTAACATTTTATAAATAACATAGAGACCCCCTGAGGTTTGAAATTAATTGCACGGAGACATCCTTTGTCTCCCTTCCATTAATGTTGCTAACAGAAATTAATAATTTCATCCCAAAAAGCTTTATCATTTTTACAACTGTCATTCTCCAAATTTATTACCAAAATAAAAATTTATTAAAATAAAATCAAATTTAATTTAGTACCTAAAAAATTGATATAATTTAGTACTCCAAAAATTTGATTAAATAAATTTTAATATTAATTTAATAACAATAAAAATTAATTTGATATTAATTCGACAAAGTTGAATATAAATTAGAAAAAATTAAATTTTAATTTTTGATAAAATTATATATTAATTTGTAATCTAAAATTCATTTCGTGTTGAATATTATTTGGTGTTTATATTCAATATGCTATTTTTTTATTTACATTAAGTGTTATTTACAAATTAAGAAGTAAGTGACAAAATACATGTCGTCAGATATATAAAAATTTTGAATTAGTTTCATGGAATAAATAATTACATAATTAATGTTTAATTAAAAAAATGGTAAACATCACGGACATCCCATAANTCATACCAATTATCATAAAAATATATAAAAACTCCTTAAAACAACACCATATATACAAATGTCTCTAATAGAAAAAACAAATACAAACATAACCCATTGAAATTTTCAATCTTTAAGTAATAAATAAAATCTTGCTCATTTATATGACTCACGAATTTATTACCACTACTTTCACTCAATCCAATAACACAACATAATTATAAACTCAAATATCATATTTCCAATCCATCTTATCCCCATGTAATAAATACCTCAACCAAAAAAAAAAAAATACTAACAGAATACAATTAAATTCATAATCTTTAAGTAATAAATAAAATCCACCAAATTTTACTTATCTATAAAACTCATGAATTTATCACCACTATCACTATTCAACCCCAAATAACATAATATAATTATAAATTTAATCACTAAATTTCCAATCCTCCACATATAAATATACATAGAAACACACCCACACATATTTCTTTTTTAGTTACCAACAAACCCTCCGAACCAGTAACTGCTTTTACTTAGAAATATAATAATTCAAGTTTTTAAGATAAAATAATAATAAAATAATTTTTAATTAAAAATATGGTCAAAATCACGAAAATTCCTTGAGTTTTGGTAATATTACATGAACACATATTAACATTTTATAAATAACATAGAGACCCCCTGAGGTTTGAAATTAATTGCACGGAGACATCCTTTGTCTCCCTTCCATTAATGTTGCTAACAGAAATTAATAATTTCATCCCAAAAAGCTTTATCATTTTTACAACTGTCATTCTCCAAATTTATTACCAAAATAAAAATTTAATAAAATAAAATCAAATTTAATTTAGTACCTAAAAAATTGATATAATTTAGTACTCCAAAAATTTGATTAAATAAATTTTAATATTAATTTAATAACAATAAAAATTAATTTGATATTAATTCGACAAAGTTGAATATAAATTAGAAAAAATTAAATTTTAATTTTTGATAAAATTATATATTAATTTGTAATCTAAAATTCATTTCGTGTTGAATATTATTTGGTGTTTATATTCAATATGCTATTTTTTTATTTACATTAAGTGTTATTTACAAATTAAGAAGTAAGTGACAAAATACATGTCGTCAGATATATAAAAATTTTGAATTAGTTTCATGGAATAAATAATTACATAATTAATGTTTAATTAAAAAAATGGTAAACATCACGGACATCCCATAAGTTTTGGCAATATTACACGGACACATCCTCACATTTTATAATTAACATGGAGACCCCCTGAGATTTGAAATTCATTGCATGAAGACCCCCTTTGTCTCCTTTCCGTCAATGTTGCTAACGAAAATTGATAATTTTATTTTAAAAACTTTATTATTTTTACAATTACCCTTCTCCAAATTTAGTACCAAAAAATTNAAAATTTCAGCAGACAAAGTGTACTGGTACAACGTACTGGTACTTCGAACTCCAGAAGCTAAATAGTACCGATACGCTCTGTAAAATCCAGTTCGACCCGATTTCGGGTTTTGTCTCTGTTTCTCACCCTATAAATACATTAGGNAACATTAGTCATTAACTGTGCTTGAAGGAATTATACAACAAATAAAAAAATCTTAAATAATTGCCCAAATTCAAAAAGAAAGATCTAAAAATATTCNTACATTAGTCATTAACTGTGCTTGAAGGAACTATACAATAAATAAAAAAATCTTAAATAATTGCCCAAATTCAAAAAGAAAGATCTAAAAATATTCATACCAATTATCATAAAAATATATAAAAACTCCTTAAAACAACACCATATATACAAATGTCTCTAATAGAAAAAACAAATACAAACATAACCCATTGAAATTTTCAATCTTTAAGTAATAAATAAAATCTTGCTCATTTATATGACTCACGAATTTATTACCACTACTTTTACTCAATCCAATAACACAACATAATTATAAACTCAAATATCATATTTCCAATCCATCTTATCCCCATGTAATAAATACCTCAAGCCAAAAAAAAAAAAAAAAATACTAACAGAATACAATTAAATTCATAATCTTTAAGTAATAAATNTATTAATTTGAAAAAATTGAATATAAATTGGATAAAATTAAATTTCAATTTTTGATAAAATTATATATTAATTTACGATCTAAGGTTAATTTCATGTTAAATATTATTTGGTGTTTATAGTCAATGTGCTATTTTTTTTANTACAATATAATTATAAATTTAATCACTAAATTTCCAATCCTCCACATATAAATATACATAGAAACACACACACACATATTTCTTTTTTAGTTACCAACAAACCCTCCGAACCAGTAACTGCTTTTACNCATAATATAATTATAAATTTAATCACTAAATTTCCAATCCTCCACATATAAATATACATAGAAACACACCCACACATATTTCTTTTTTAGTTACCAACAAACCCTCCGAACCAGTAACTGCTTTTACTTAGAANATTCCGTTAGATATATAAAAACTTTAAATTAGTTTCATGAAATAAATAATTGTATAATATGTAATTTCATCTATTTTATGGAATAAATACTAACAAAAACAAGACAGGGGAAACAAAAAAAGAAGAAGAAGATAATAATAATATGAGAGAGAGAATATAATATAGATAGATAGAGAGAGTTCTATGAGGGATGAGAGTTTTAGAGTTGTAAAANACTTTATCATTTTTACAACTGTCATTCTCCAAATTTATTATCAAAATAAAAATTTAATAAAATAAAATCAAATTTAATTTAGTACCTAAAAAATTGATATAATTTAGTACTCCAAAAATTTGATTAAATAAATTTTAATATTAATTTAATAACAATAAAAATTAATTTGATATTAATTCGACAAAGTTGAATATAAATTAGAAAAAATTAAATTTTAATTTTTGATAANGAAGAAGATAATAGTATGAGAGAAAGATATAGTATAAAATAGATAGATAGAGACAGTCATGGCTTCATCCGAAATGTGTACACCCAAGTGCAGGCGGTCAAGCCGTAGTAATAATCCGGTTAAATCCAGAGTCGAATTTACATGGAAATATTGTCGGTGTTTCGCAGTAAGTAGTGACAGAAACCAAGTAACTGGAACCCTTGAGATTTGAAGTTATGGAATTTTCTAGACAGAATATNTAATAATATGAGAGAGAGAACATAATATAGATAGATAGAGAGAGTTCTATGAGGGATGAGAGTTTTAGAGTTGTAAAATGAGTAAAAGTCCAATTAGGACCATCATATCAAAACAATCTGAGCTGTAAAAAAGCTTAAGACAAACAATCTAGCTACAAAAACAACACAGGGGAAACAAAAAAAAGAAGAAGATAATAGTATGAGAGAAAGAGATAGTATAAAATAGATAGATAGAGACAGACATGGCTTCATCTGAAATGTGTACACCCAAGTGCAGGCGGTCAAACCGTAGTAATAATCTGGTTAAATCCAGAGTTGAATTTACATGGAAATATTGTCGGTGTTTCGCAGTAAGTAGTGACAGAAACCAAGTAACTGGAACCCTTGAGATTTGAAGTTATGGAATTTTCTAGACAGAATATAAGATTCTTTCTGAGGGATTTTTTTTCTAGACAAAATATAATAAATTATCAAATGTAACAGTCACCCTTTAACTCGAAGATTTGAACATGTAGTTAATCATCTGGTTTATTATACTTATGTTTGGTAACTCAATTAACCCCGGTGTCAACATAAAGTTAATCAGAAGATAAAAATGGATTGTGAGAATTAAGAGCATGATTTCGATGTCCTTGTAGAGGTTTACAAGAATTGTCTGTGCCGAGACTCAACCCGTCTACAAACAAGCAAGTATCTCTACAAGGCATCCAACCATTGCAGTAGTATTCCATTCTTTAAATAAAGCACAATAATGGTAAAGATTAAAGAATAGTCATGAAGATCTAGTCGGGGTACTTGTCTTGAACCAATGGATCTTTCTATGCAAGAGTCATCTATGTCANGTAGTATTCCATTATTTAAATAAAGCACAATAATGGTAAAGATTAAAGGATAGTCATGAAGATCTAGTCGGGGTACTTGTCTTGAACCAATGGATCTTTCTATGCAAGAGTCATCTATGTCATAGAAAGCACTCACGGCTGTACAAAGTACCTTTGCTTTGCTAGATGCATTCAATCATTCAATAAGCAAGTGTAATATAAAGCATTGAAGTATAAACGAAATGCACAAATATAACTTTCGGATGATTTATACATATCCATCACCTCTTAATAAAGAGTGAATGAGAAACTACTCACTTTTCATAGCTTTGATAAAGCTAAAAAAGTGAGTGATGCTCATCCCTCCAAGTAGAGGGGTTACAAGGTAAAACACAATACACAAGGAGCCAATCTTCGATGAATAATGAGTGAATCACGTTCTACCCTTCACGGCTTTGGTAAAGCTCTAAAAAGTGGAAGATTTTCACTCCTCTAAGAGAAGACGGAAGCTCAAATAATGGAAGTAAATGAAACTAAAACAAAATGAAAGTAGAAGAAATTAGTCACTTTTAGAGGGTTTCCACCTCAACCAAATGATGATCTATCTTCCTCTATGCAAGTAAATGTAAATCTAATTCTAAGTCTACAATTAGCTCTAGCTCTATGTATGCTCCCCTAAAGCTCCCACAATGGGAGTATTTATAGGTAAGGAGAAGGGGACAAAAGGGTGTGAAAGAATAGTTCAAGGCCTTCAAAGTCCAACTGAAGCCACCCACTTTGAAGCCTATCTCAGGATAACGTTTGAACGTTGTTTGGCATTCGAACGTTGTCTCCTGTCTTTGCTTGATGGGCGTTCGAATGCCATATGGGGTTTGCACCTCCTACTCAAGTCGCCTATGTTCTTCTTAGAGAGCTACTTCCACACGCCATGTCCCATTGCCCTTGCACTCAGCAGCCTGATCCTCAATAATTCAGGACAACATTTGAACGTGGATTGACATTCGAATGTTGTACTCAAGTACCTCTGTGTTTTCCTTCTTAGCTACAACATGCCATGTATTAGCAATTCAGCAGTCTGGTCTTCAAATAAGTCAAGAGAACGTTCAAATGTGGATTGGTGTTCAAAGGTTCTTGCCTTGTTTCAAGCTTCTCCAATTTTCTTCTAGAACATGTTGGTGTTTGCATGAAAGTTTGATATTCGTTGCCTTTGGGCCCTTGTATAATTTATGTCCTGAAATGTCATCATTTAAACTCCATCAAAGTATAATTAGTCTTAAAAAGGCATAGTAATATACTAATTTTAACTACTAATCAAGTCACACAAGAGATGAAAGTCTTAAAGTTGTCAAAAGAATGAAAGTCCAATTAGGACCATCAGATCAAAACGATTTGAGCCACGAAAAGTTCAAGATAAACAATTTGACTACTTTATTCTATAGATATAAATGCAATGAGATATCAATGGAGTTATTAAAATGTGTAAAAGAATATTGTTGTTGCCTTCAAATTCATTTTTCAGGGGTATTATAGTTAATGGAATTTTCTCTATCACTTAAAAAATCAAATTAAAAAATTAAATTTTTTTCTAATACCAATTAGATAAGTTAGTATTCTCTAACACTAATTTGACCGTTATTCAAAGGAAGTATAGGCCTTGAGCCAACATATAAAAAAAACCATCTGACAAGAAGTTTACCCAAGGCAAAAACTGTGAGGCCCAAGAATTCTCCAAGCGAGAGGTTTACTTGATGCAGCTGCTGGGTAAACACCAAGAATGCAACAATNGATAAGTTAGTATTCTCTAACACTAATTTGACCGTTATTCAAAGGAAGTATAGGCCTTGAGCCAACATATAAAAAAAACCACCTGACAAGAAGTTTACCCAAGGCAAAAACTGTGAGGCCCAAGAATTTTCCAAGCGAGAGGTTTACTTGATGCAGCTGCTGGGTAAACACCAAGAATGCAACAATTGTCAATTTTGAGGAGAAGATTTGAACTTTGAATATGCTAATCTGTCTCCTACAGTTTGAAGGATCATGCGCAATATTGGGTTGCTATCCCTACTTTGGTAAGTGAAGATTCTGTTGTTCCTTTCTCACCAAATGTAATAAATAGATGCTGCAAGACTCAACTTGCGCAACACACTTCACAGAAACTTCCCCTTCCATTGAACATTGGCCCAGGAGATAAGATCAACTTAAGAAGTTGGAGGGCTTTGTTGANACAATATTGGGTTGCTATCCCTACTTTGGTAAGTGAAGATTTTGTTGTTCCTTTCTCACCAAATGTAATAAATAGATGTTGCAAGACTCAACTTGCGCAACACACTTCACAGAAACTTCCCCTTTCATTGAACATTGGCCCAGGAGATAAGATCAACTTAAGAAGTTGGAGGGCTTTGTTGACCACATAAGTGCAAGACATGATTCCAAGAGAAAGAGAAAGAGCAGCCAAAAAAATAAGTGAGCTAGTGATTCTTGATGCTTTCTGTACAAAACACAATCCAATCCCACATTAGCTTCATACTGCTGAATTCTATCCCTTGTGCTAAGCCTAAGTCTAATGGACAACCATAGAACCAAACTCAGTATTGGGATGGTATTATGGAACCATACCAATTTGTGCCACTAAACCATAGTTCCTATAATGTCCTAAAATCCACTTTGAAAGACATTATTATCTACTAACCATCCAATCATGAGAGCAACTAAAAATAACCATTTAAATAATAAAACTTTCATCCATCTAATAAATATGAGATACTATTACAATAAAACATTATAACTTCTCCAAACTTACAATTCAAAATTCAAATATAAGTAGCAACGAAATAATTAAATCTAACAAAGACATTGTCTCATAATAATCTCTCAAACTCAAAACCAATAAATGAACAACTCTACTCCTCTAAGACGAGATCCACATCCTAATTTTGCACCACCTCGAAATCAACCTGCTCATCTATCTCAACATTCTCCTCCAAGCCAAAATATGTAAATGTGTAGTTGTAAGGGGTGAGCAAAAGCCTATAGGAAATCCCTCTTAAATTTGAACAAGATCTTAAAAAATTATAAAGAAGGAAATCTCTTTTGGAAAATAACACATAAAATTTTGAAAGTGAAACAAAGACAGTTTTTATGATCTCAAGTGTATGGAATACATAAAATCAATAACAAGAATAAACATTTAAAGATCAAAGCAGTCAACGAATAATTCAATAACATTATCTCATTTGTCTCATATATCTCATGTATGTTGGTTACTTCTCAAGAATCTACACAATGATCCTACCTCACTCACCCACCACAACCATAAACAATCTCAATAGTTTCTCGCAGGACTACATCACAAACCACCTTAGAAATGGCGTATACTGTCTCACATGGTATTGATGAGTCCTTCACAGAAAAGGTATACCATCCCTCAGCCTCAAATTTACGTGAATAATAGTGGTTGATTTCACAAGAAACAACTCACTACAAATGTTAGGCAAGTATCTCACCCCCACCAAGATAGAATAACCTCTAATAGTGAAACCCGAAAAAAATTTAATTTTAATTAAAGGGGTAAAATGATAATTAGCTGCTAAAGCTTGATTCTAAAACCCAAATTTTTATAGAACTTATCTGACAAAATGGACCTTACCATTGGATTNCAGTGAAACTCGAAAAAAATTTAATTTTAATTAAAGGGGTAAAATTATAATTAGCTGCTAAAGCTTGAGTCTAAAACCCAAATTTTTATAGAACTTATCTGACAAAATGGACCTTACCATTGGATTTTTCTCGCAAAATTGGGCTAGCCAATTAAGTTTCATCGAATTCTAAGACAGTCAAATTTTTGAATATTACAATGCAATCGGGTATTATGCGATTAAAATTCTGCGATCAGATTTTAATCACTGAACCCACTATATAATTTAAATTAAATCTTAAAAATTATATTAAGCATGACATGTGGCAAAATGTAATTGGTTGAGATAAAATTCGACCAATGAGAAAGTGACACTTGACTCAATATGAGCCAAGTATAAATGGAAGACTTTAGCCTTCCAAGCCATTCTTCTCCACATATTTTAGCCGAGAGAGAAAGAGAGATAGAGAGAGAGAGAGGAGAATTTCTCCAAGTCTTCTTTTTCATTTCTTCCTCCAATCTCACAAGATCCGAGCAATGACTCTTCAAGGAGCAAGAACCAACTCACAACGGCAAGGGCTACGCGTGGGTACCATCCAAGCTCAGTTACGACACATTTCAGAAATCATAGTTTTGGCTAAAGGTTGTACAAAGATTCGTTTGGTCTTTCAAAGGAGTCTTCCTACGTTACACACACTAAAAGAGGTAGGGTTCCCTCTTATGTAGGTTTACTTTTAACCTAGGGTTACGATTGAAATGAGTTGGGCTATAGAGATATAATCTCATATATTAGCTCACACCTAGTGTATCTAGGGTATAGAAAATGAGCATATGAGTATGTTAAAACCTATTCTAGCTTGATTTCGATTTGGTTTCAAAAATGTAAACCTACCGGTAAGAGCGGCACGACCTACTGGTAGTAAGATGATTGGGTTTGATGAAATGGTTTATTTGGGTATGCTATGTGTTTACATTTTATGCCCACTAAGTGTTTTGATAAAATGTTTAGGGTACAAGTGTGTTTTTTGGTTTGAAATCATATATGACATGCTTGAAAATATTTGTGGAAATGGACATGTCTATTATATGCTTTATGATATGATGAGCATAATGATATGAATTTCAAATGTACATTATGTTTGCATATGCATGAGTAGCATCGCATTCGTGGGCATTCAACATAAGTGTGGGTGTGTGTGCATATTTTTAATCAAACACCATTCGTAATGGGTTGATACGTAGGCTCAGAAAAATTGGACCTAGTTCTGGTTGAGTCGCACGAGTTTGCATTGAAAAGAGTGTTAGAGTTAGCAAAAATGGCTATATTCTCCCTCGGTGCAAGACTCAGCAATTTTGGATATACACTTCCATTAGTATTGAATCCATAAAGTGGGCCAGTGTACGCCGAACCATCGGTGAAAGTCCATAAATTCCACGTCAATAGGGTAACCATTGGTGTAAGTCCATAAACTAACTACCCTAGAAAGATACAGATTTTTATAAAATAGTCATTAGATGTCTAACATCAATGACAGAAGCTTGAAATTCCTGGATTCATATGCATGGTATTTCATATGTTATGGGAGTCGATGGGGCTTAGTGTTACATTGGATGCTTGAGTTCTCATCTCATAGCATGACATGGAATTGTAGCATTTATTTATGAAATNACAGAAGCTTGAAATTCCTGGATTCATATGCAAGGTATTTCATATGTTATGGGAGTCGATGGGGCTTAGTGTTACATTGCATGCTTGAGTTCTCATCTCATAGCATGACATGGAATTGTAGCATTTATTTATGAAATATATATTTGAATGGATGCTTGATATGATATTTGCATATAACATTTCATATACATGTGAGTTGGGAGGTGATCTCTATAGGAGATATCCTATTGAGTGTGACTCACCCTTTGTGGGAATATATTTCAGGTATTGAACAGACTTCTGCTGGAAGCCCTCACTTGGGCCCGTATTGATGATAGAGTTGAGCTGTGGCTCTTGAGTTATATCTTGTAGTCCATTTTATATATTTACATTTAGCCTTGTATAATTTTTGTAAACAAAACTCGTTTGATATTAAACGGGCATGTATATGGGACTTTTGGACTGTTATTCTTTTTGTTGAAAGAATGTATACATAAATGAAGTTACGATTTGGTATTCGATGCTATATGATTAAATATTCATAGTTGGGACTCGGTGTGGTCAATAGTTAAGATTTGCACAGGTTGTGTGTATTGAGTAGAGTTTTTCGTACAAAAGAGACTTTACCCAAATTTTTTTAAAGTTATAGGCCCTAGTGAATGAGGTATCACTATATGTTATTGAGTTAAATAGTATCACAGGTTATTTTGCTTGTTGATGGGTGATCAACGAGTTAATTGAGACCCCCATGAATTGGGATGTCACAGCTTGGTATTAAAGCATAAGTTCTCGATTTACCTAGGGCTTGCGGGGTATGTGTGTAGGCTATTGCATACATTGAGCATTGCATATTACATGTGATGCGTGTTATGTGTTTTATGAGAATTATATGCATGATTGAATGTAAATAGAAATGAGATACTAGAGTCAGAGAACATAACCTTGGTAAAGAAAATGGGTAGGAATCTGGGCATACCTATTAATAGGAAAAGCTTATGGGGCTTGATCTACTAGTAGGATGACAGGTATCTACCGGTAGGGAGAGCTTCTGGGGCTTAACCTACCTGTAGGAGGGCAGACAACCATTGGTAGGAAGAGATACTGGGGCTAGACCTACTGGTAAGAGTGTAGGAATCTACCAATAGGACGAGCTTCTATGACTTTACCTACCGATAAGAAAGGCAGAAGGAACTGGTAGCTCCACATTCTATGTTGGAAACTACCGGTAGGTTGGGAATCAACTTACCGGTAGAACATGGTTCTGTTTGAACCAACCAGTAGGTGGACATAAACTTACTAGTATAACAAGAGAAATTTTTTCAAAATTTTTCTACGGTCTTAACTTTTGATCCCTAACTTAGGGATGTAAAGTTAGTAGTCTATTGCTATCTTATATGTGTATAGATGAAAACTTGAGGAAGAGGTCGTCAGGGTAGATGGAACAACCAACCACCACCACTGGCTTTTGATCTTATCCACTTGCCGACCATTGGTTCCAGTAAGTGGATAAGATCTTGGAAGCTACAGAGATTATATCCGATGCCACTAAGATAAGGCTGACAATGTTTTAGCTTGAGGGAGAGGCCCATCTTTCATGGACTTGGGCAAGAACCTCAAGGGTTCTTGAGGCAATGACTTGAGAAGAGTTTTGTGAACTCTTCATGGGGAAGTATTTTCCATCGACTCTATGACTAGTCAAGGCCCGAGAGTTTTTGGATCTAAAACAAGGCACATTGATGGCCATGCAATACATGGCTAAGTTCACTCAATTTACACATTTTTCCAATAATTATGTGGCCACAGATTTGGCCAAGGTACCACAGTTCGATGATGGTTTGAATCTATCCATCCAGGGGAATATCGTTGGCTATAGGTTACACGACCTTGATTAGATGGTCAAGGTGGCTATGCCCATTGAGAGAGAGGTCAACGATGCCAAGAGTATCTAGGAGGCTAGAGCCAAGGAGAAGAAAAAGGATGGTTAATCCTCCACTATTAGTTCGGGGAAAAAGTAGAGGACTGCAACCTTACAAGGATTACAAGGGCAGGGCATGGGCTATTAAAGCCAATGCCAAGGTCAATCCTCCCAAAGTGGGAGAGATTTCAAGACTCCCTATTTGGTGGGGCAAAAGACATGCTACATATGTCACCAGCTGGGCTGCTTGAAGTGAGATTGTCCTCAAAGACAGGATCATAGAGTTACAAGACATCTCATTCCTAGTCATCAGTGGAGCCTACACAAACATTTTTTATTCCTCCCTATCCTACCACGGGCCAGGGAAATCAGTTTCAGTTCTAGGGTACTGCACAAGCCCTTACTACTTCACGTGTGGGGACTCTGCAATCAGGCTAGATGGGGAACCCTTTCAAAATTCGTACATTAATGATTTTTTAATTTTTTTTAAGTTAAAACCATGTCAGGAAAAATTTATTAATAACAAAATTATAAAGAAATTAGGGGAGGACATAAACCATGCCCCTTACATAATAAGAGAAATTTAAAAGTTTGCGTTAAATGCAATTACATTTTTCATCATATTCTTGATGCCCNTTGCAATCAGGCTAGATGGGGAACCCTTTCAAAATTCGTACATTAATGATTTTTTAATTTTTTTTAAGTTAAACCCATGTAAGGAAAAATTTATTAATAACAAAATTATAAAGAAATTAGGGGAGGACATAAACCATGCCCCTTACATAATAAGGGAAATTTAAAAGTTTGCGTTAAATGCAATTACATTTTTCATCATATTCTTGATGCCCATGCCTCCTTTAGAAATTACTTCCACATGGTGGATCCCTTGACAAAGAATTTTGCTATATGACTTCCTTTCAGGACCAAAAAGTCTAATTGACTGGCCCACCACTTACCTTCCCAACGTTGGAGTCTTTCACAAGCATGTGATCTTTCATTTCTGAAAAAGGCAACAACAGATCACGATGCAGCCCATTCTCCTGAAAAATCCCTGAATGATTAAACCCCTTGAGTGCAGTTGTGGAAGAACAGTAGAAGAAAAATTGCAAAACAGCCCACTCTAGTCAAAGTAGAGAAACTCCAACTGAGAATAGACCTAAATCCAAAACCATTAATGCTTGAAACCATATTTATTATTTGGCTTTGGGGTTTTGAATGCTAGTATGGATTTGGATTTGGACCTAGTCATCCTTGAAGAATCTTCCCTAAATGAAATGTTGTTCAAAGCCAATGCCAAAGCAGCCAACTCGTCCTCTTTTTGTTTCCTTTTCTTCTCAGCATTATTGAGCTTTCTCAGTATTTCTTTGGACGTAACCATAAAATATTCATAATCCATAATTGGCTCTAAAAAATCCTCCTCTCCATTAGAGAAAAAGCCTCTTGTGTGTTTATGAACAATAAGTTCTTTGGCATAGTCATCCTTAGAGAAAGTGTCATTTAATTTCAATGCTTGATGAATCTTTTCCTTGGAAATTTTTGGGATGAACTCCTCTTGATTGTAGACACGCTGGTGAACTGCCTCCACTATCTGCTTGGTAACAAGCATTGGCTTGTACAAAGAATCATGATCATGCTTATTTAGAACACATGGACCATAAACAATGGGAACCTCTTCCAAAGAATATTCAATACCATACTCAAGATCATCATTTGAACTGGAAATCTCACCATCCTCATGATTCAAATTAATCAAATTGACAGAGACTATTCTTGTAGTCGCGTTAGGCAGCACCTTTCTAGCATCAAGAATTAAAGAACCCCTGTGGTTTGAAGAAGAAGTAATAGGATTCTTGTAAGACTCCTGTAACATTATTTCTAAAATTGCGGCCTCTTTTTCTGCTACATGAACAGTAGCTTGATCAGCTGCAACATTTATTATATTTTCATATTCATTTGAATTTACATTCTCTACATTCGTTGGAACCATGTTTTCTGGAGCAGTAGGCTCTTCATTTGCATTTACTACCTCTACATCGTTTACCAAATGCTGAACGCTACAATCAACAACAAGAGAAGGGGCCAGTTCTCCTTGGGCTATACCCTTACCCAAAGTCTCCAAAATTTGCACATAGTCTTTGCCTGAGTGATCATCCTTTTCCATGGATCGTAAATCCTTTACTAAATTTTCTATGCTGAGAATTTGGATATCCTGTTCTTCTTGATTTTGCACATCCGGGGTTGCTATTTTGGAATCGGGGTTACCAACTATATTATACGCATTATTATTATGTTTCCAAACTGCCTTATGCTTCTGAGCCTTGAATGTCGGTCTTGATTGCTTGTGAGTTAGACTTTCTTTGTTTTGCTCCTTGGAGTTATCCGTTTGCTAAGTATTCTTTCCTTTTACTGCTGCTAAATTTTTGCTATTTGATTGGTTATTGCCTTGTAAGTTTGCGGATTCCACTGGATTTTTTCCTTGCGAATCTTTAGTATTAACTGGATCCTTTCCTTGCAAGTTCTCTGATTTTGATAGTTTCATTTTCCTGCAATCGTCTTCTACATGCCCTTGCTTTCTACAGGACCTGCAATATTTCTTAGCTTTTTCATATACAATCCGTTGCCATTGTGCATCTTCGTCTCCCATATCCAGCCAAATTCTAGATGGATTTTTTACCAAGAGATTTACTTCAATGCATACTCTAGCTACTCCTGGTCTAGCCAATGATCATGTTGATTGATCTTAGGCTAAAACTTTACCAATAGGCTTTACCAACAACTCCAAATACTGCTTTTTGAAAAAATTCAATGGTAACCTTGGTAAAGATATCCACATGGCCACAACGGAAAGCTCGATGCCAATAACAAATGCAGGGAACCATTTGAAAAATCTGAACGTGTAGTCTTCAATCATGGTAGCATCTTTCAACCAAATTTTTACATAGTCTTCATGCTTTTCGAACCTTATCAAAATATGTCTAGGATCCATTGACCCTATCTCAAACTCTCCTATCAAATCCCATTTTGAACGAATAACTTCTCTTATCACTCCCAAACTTGAACGTCCATAGGCACATTTACCTATCAATGCATACTGCAAGGATGAGCAAGACTGCTTGACTTCNGTCAAATCCCATTTTGAACGAATAACTTCTCTTATCACTCCCAAACTTGGACGTCTATAGGCACATTTACCTATCAATGCATACTGCAAGGATGAGCAAGACTGCTTGACTTCTTCATTGGTGAAGTAGAAGGCCGGTTCTCCCTCATAAAATAAAACAGGTTTTTCGATCTTGAGAATAGATTCTTGCGTAGGAAAAGGATTAACAAGTTGTTTAAAGAGTGATGCAAAGGTTTGTTGAGGTTGTGATTGATTTGCAGGCTGTAAATCTGGAGGCTTTGGCGGTATTAAGGAAGAACTTGGTGAAGAACTCATGAGAGGAAACTGATATACAGTANAGAATAGATTCTTGCGTAGGAAAAGGATTAACAAGTTGTTTAAAGAGTGATGCAAAGGTTTGTTGAGGTTGTGATTGATTTGCAAGCTATAAATCTGGAGGCTTTGGCGGTATTAAGGAAGAACTTGGTGAAGAACTCATGAGAGGAAACTGATATACAGTAATGATTAAAGACTCAGTTTCTATACACAAACAAGAATCAAATTTTCAAGTAATTCCTATTGGAAAATTTAGCAATAAAAATATATAAATACCACTTTTTATAGCCAAAAGCTTATTTAGAAGAATCAAAGAATTACTTGCCGATTATAAGCATTTGTTATACCCGAAGTCTACAACAAATCAAATTCTCCTAACAAATTAATTCCTAACTTAGCCATACAATCCTCTAGTTATATTATTATGTGAAATAATACTAGTCAACTTCAGCAGGNAAAAATTTAGCAATAAAAATGTATAAATACCACTTTTTATAGCCAAAAGCTTATTTAGAAGAATCAAAGAATTACTTGCCGATTATAAGCATTTGTTATACTCGGAGTCTACAACAAATCAAATTCTCCTAACAAATTAATTCCTAACTTAACCATACAATCCTCTAGTTATATTATTATGTGAAATAATACTAGTCAACTTCAGCAGGGAATCACCAGTTACTTGTCTCACAGAGAAATTCAAATAATCAATGTATATGACACAATGAGTCAAGAATCTTTACAGAGCAAAAAACCTTACTATGAAAACAAAATTTGAATTAATAAAATATCACATACCATTAAACCATAAAGTCAGTAACAATAAAGTACTTCATTGAAGAGTTTCCCCTAACTTTANATAATCAATGTATATGACACAATGAATCAAGAATCTTTACAGAGCAAAAACCTTACTATGAAAACAAAATTTGAATTAATAAAATATCACATACCATTAAACCATAAAGTCAGTAACAATAAAGTACTTCATTGAAGAGTTTCCCCTAACTTTAGTCAAAAGGTCTAGCCAGACATCCTAAACTTCAACCAGAGAAAAAGAATAATAATAAATGAAAATTCGTCCCTTTACATCATAATAATTCCTCTATTTATATTTTTCTAGTCCAAGAAGTCTAATCAAATTCCATCCTTTCCTTCAGAGTTTTGCTTTTCAGAAACACGCATCTAGACGCAAGTCTTCCACCGTCCGGACGCACTTAACAGTGAACGCCAAATCCTGGAAATCTTCACCTGGCCATTCTGGCAACTTCGTACGGACACAAGTCTTTCATCATCAGGACGTGCTTGATAGTGAGCTCCTCTTTAAGTTCCACTTACGTCTCTTATGGTAGCTCCAATTCAGCTCAAATACCTACAAAATAAAAACATTTCATCCATTACTACCATATATCAAATCTTTGAATAAATTAGTACATATATCAATCCATTGTGTATAAATGACTAGACTTACCCATCTAATACTACATTTTCCACTCCTAAACAAAAACTTGCTTCAACTTTAAATATGTAAATCTAAGCACAGGTTGTGCAAAGTAATATAAACTCAAAAGACCAAGGTCATACCCTCAGGGAATAGAGAAAACAATATTCACCCACTTAGAACAATCAAAAATCTTGTAACCAATTTGTTTAGAGAAATTGCTTCAATTGATAAAATCAGAATGAATTATTTAAATACAAAATGTAAAATACGAAAGCATCGGGGAACCCTTTCAAATATATATAGTAATGATTAAAGACTCAGTTTCTATACACAAACAAGAATCAAATTGTCAAGTAATTCCAGTACGAAAATTTAGCAATAAAAATGTAGAAATACCATTTTTTATAACTAAAAGTTTATTTAGAAGAATCAAAGAATTACTTGCTGATTATAAGCATTTGTTGTGCCCAGAGTCTACAACAAATCAAATTCTCCTAACAAATTAATTCCTGACTTAACCATACAATCCTCTAGTTATATTATTATGTGAGATAATACTAATCAACTTTAGTAGGGAATCACCAGTTATTTGTCTCTAGAGAAATTCAAGTAATCAATGTATAAGATACAATGAATCAAGAATTTTTACAAAGCNTAGTAGGGAATCACCAGTTATTTGTCTCGCAGAGAAATTCAAGTAATCAATGTATAAGATACAATGAATCAAGAATTTTTACAAAGCAAAAACCTTAATATGAAAACAAAAGTTAAATTAACAAAATATCACATACCATTAAATCATAAATTCAATAACATTACCGTACTTCATTGAAGAGTTTCCCCTAACTTTAGTCAAAAGGCCTAGCTAGACACCCTAAACTTCAACTAGAGAAAAAGAATAATAATAAACAAAAATTTGTCCCTTTACATCATAATGATTCCTCTATTTATATTTTCCTAGTCCAAGAAGTATAATCAAATTCCACCTCTTCCTTCAGAGTTTTGCTTTTCAGAAACACACGTCCAGATGCCAGTCTTCCACCGTCCGAACACACTTAACAGTGAATGCCAAATCCTGGAAATCATTACCCGGCCATTCTGGCAACTCCGTCCAGACGCAAGTCTTCCACAGTCCAGATGCGCTTAACAGTGAGCCCCTATTCAACTTCCACTTACTTCCCTTGTGGTAGCTACCATTCTGCTCAAATACCTGCAAAATAAAAACATTCCATCCATTACTACCATATATCAAATCTTTGAATAAATTTCTACATATATCAATCCATTGTGTATAAATGACTAGACTTGTCCATCTAATTACTACATTTTCCACTCCTAAGCAAAAACTTGCTTCAACTTTAAATATGTAAACCCAAGCGCAGGTTGTGCAAAGTAATATAGACTCGGAAGACCGAGGTCACACCCTCAGGGAATAGAGAAAACAATATTCACCAACTTAGAACAATCCAAAATCTTGTAACCAATTTGTTTAGAGAAATTTTTTCAATTGATAAAATTAGAATGAATTATTTAAATAAAAAATGTAAAATACTAAAGCATCGGAGAACCCTTTCAAATCTATACAGTAATGATTAAAGACTCAATTTCTATACCAAACAANCAAAAATGTAAAATACTAAAGCATCGAAGAACCCTTTCAAATCTATACAGTAATGATTAAAGACTCAATTTCTATACCAAACAAGAATCTAATTGTCAAGTGACTCCAATTGGAAGATTTAGCAATAAAAATGTAGAAATACCACTTTATATAACCAAAATTTTATTTTGAAGAATCAAAGAATTACTTGCCGATTATAAGCATTTGTTGTGCCCGGAGTCTACAAAAAATCAAATTCTTCTAACAAATTAATTCCTGACTTAACCATACAATCCTCTAGTCATATTTTTGTATGAAATAATACTAATCAAATTCAGCTGGGAATCACCAGTTATTTGTCTCGTAGAGAAATTCAAGTAATCAATGTATAAGACACAATGGATCAAGAATCTTTATGGAGCAAAAACCTTACTATGAAAATAAAATTTGAATTAATAAAATATAAGAGCCAGACAACCTAAACTTCAACCAGAGAAAAAGAATAATAATAAACAAAAATTCATCTTNCTATTTTTCTCTTTTCTTTCAATTTTCTTTTTCATAGCTAGATATATTGTCGTTCTTTTCTTTTCAACTTTTTTTTTCTTTTGATTATCTTTTCTTAATCAACGTCTCCCAAATTACATAAGTAATAAATTTCAATCTCGGGATAACCAAGGGTAAAGGATATTATTTTTTTTCATTGGCCTGGTCATTANCTTTTACATCATAATGGTTCCTCTATTTATATTTTTCCTAGTCCAAGAAGTCTAATCAAATTCCATCCTTTCCTTCAGAGTTTTGCTTTTCAGAAACACGTGATCGGACGCAAGTCTTCCACCATCCGGATGCACTTAACAATGAACACCAAATCCTGGAAATCTTCACTTGGCTATTTTGGCAACTCCATCCGGACGCAAGTCTTTCATCGTCCGGACGTACTTGACAATGAGCTCCTCTTCAACTTCCACTTACTTCCCTTATGGTAGCTCCCATTAAGCTCAAATACCTGCAAAATAAAAATATTTCATCTATTACTACCATATATCAAATCTTTGAATAAATTAGTACATATATCAATCCATTGTGTATAAATGACTAGACTTACCCATCTAATTACTACATTTTCCACTCCTAATCACACCCCCAACCTAGTCCTTAATAGTCCCTAGTAAGGTAAACAAAACTAAACTGACACTATCTCCATTTTCGTAGGATTCACGATTTCATTTAGCATATGCAACAAGTCTTTAAACCCCTAGATTTCCCCTAGTGAACGAGTATAGTCTCGTGAGCGTTTCCAGATATGATACCCACAAACATCCCCTGTAATCAAATATCTGAATAATAATTTTATAACACAAATTGCTGCCACAATATAAAAATTCTAAGCTAAAACCTTTTNCCATCCGGACGCAAGTCTTTCATCGTCCGGACGTACTTGACAATGAGCTCCTCTTCAACTTCCACTTACTTCCCTTATGGTAGCTCCCATTAAGCTCAAATACCTGCAAAATAAAAATATTTCATCTANAAAATTCTGAGATAGTCGAATTTTTACATGTCGTTCATGGCGACTGCGAGACGAATGACATTTTAAAGGTCTCCAAAAATAAAAAATTTTTAAAAATTTTCTTAAAATTAAGTTAAAGTTCCAATAAAATTAATTTAAACTAAACCCAAGGTATAACAAATCGTTTCAGGACGAAAAACGGACCCGGAAGTCGGAAATATGCGATGCAATGTGGACCGCACATTCGGGACTATAAATATCTACTTAAATTAGATATTGTGGGAAAAATATCTCATTGTTCTTGACCATTGGCCGGTCATAGAGAGAAGAGAGTGAAAAGAGAGAAAATAAGTAAGTTCTTCAAGCTTCAATCCAAGATTCCCGGAGTTCCGTCGGTCGAAATTCGTCGAGCCAAGAATCAAAGTTCATCTCTNCAACAAGTCTTTAAACCCCTAGATTTCCCCTAGTGGATGAGTATAGTCTCGTGAGCGTTTCCAGATATGATAACCACAAACATCCCCTGTAATCAAATATCTGAATCATAATTTTATAACACAAATTGCTGCCACAATATAAAAATTCTAAGCTAAAACCTTTTNAAGGGCTACGTGTACGTGCCAAAAAAAGTGAATTTCACCGAAGTTTCAAAGAAAAGACTTTGGAGGAATCAAAGGTTCTTGGGCTTGTTTTGACGTTTTTAGAAGTTCTACCACTTCCTAAACTCTACAAGAGGTAGGGTTCTTCCTACTTTGGTTTTAATCCTACCTTAAGGATTTATTTTTGTGGCTGAAATATGACTGATTTGTGGATGATTGGTGGGCTGTCTAGTGTCCGTTTATGGACTGTTTAAGGGGCTGCTTAGTGGCGAAATTGTGGGCTACTTAATGGCTGATTTATGGGCTGTTTATAGTTGTTTTAAGGGGCTGTTTATGGCTATTTTATGGGCTATCTTATGGCTGTTTTTTGGGGCTATTTTATGGCCATTTAGGGGCTGAATTGTGGGCTGCTTAGTGGTTGATCTGTGGGCTATTTAGTGGCTAAATTTTGGGCTACTATGGGCTGATTTTTATGTGGGTTGTTATGTGCTGTATTTTACCTTTCAAATTAAGTGTATTTTTGACATAGATTATTTAATAACATACTTGTCAATTGTGTTGAATAAAAATATTGACACGTGCTAGGTGATGTTTTGACATTGTGATGAAATTTTAGAAATTATTTGCATGTGATATAAATCGTCATGGTAGACATTGATATGTAGAATTTGTTCCTGTGGCATGCATTGCAATATGGACATGGAATTGACATCACATTCATGGGCATGAGTCATGAGTGTGGGTGTGTGTATGCATGGTTAATCAAACACCATTCTTGGTGATTGATGGGTGGAGTCGGGAAAGTTGGGTTAAAAATCCGAAGGAGTCGCATGGTTGCACGAAAGAAAAAAAAACTTGTGTCGGGTATAGCAAGAAGGGGTAGATTCCCCCATTGGGTGCAAGACCTGACGACTTGGTTATACGCTCCCCTGTGGTGAAATTTTGAAAAAGTGTAGTATTGTGTATGGAACCGGCAGTATAAAATCCAAAATCCATTGCCCAACAAGACACAAGATTTTGATTTATATGTACTCATATAATGAGTAACACCCATCAATGATTTGGTTTTATAATAAAATAACTTTTATTTCAAACGATCATTTGACAGATTTTTTCGTTAATTGACGGGTTCAGTATACCTTGGCATTGCATTGTGTCGTGGGAGTCGGTGATGACTTGGGTTTAAGTGCATGAGTGAGTATCATCTCATTTCATGGCATGTCATGGTTGCATTCCACATTTAATGCATATCTGGTATGGAATGATTGTTAAATGTTATTTGTTGCTTATACACACAACATATGCATTTAAGGTGGGGAGTAACCTCTGTAGGGATAATTCTACTGGGCATTAGCTCACCTTATACGGGAAAACATTTCAAGTGGGAGAGATACACCGATGGATGGCTCCAATTTGGACCCTCATGTTTGAAGAAAGTCGAATGTGGCTTTATTTTGTGTTAATGTAAAACATTTGTGGAAATAATATTTTGGGCATGTAATCTTTTGCAAGTAATTATAATAGAACTTATATAGACTATTGTTAAACTAACCTTGCATATTTTGATATAAATATAGATAATTGGATCCGGTGTGGCCAATGTTTACTTATAATTGGACCCGGTGTGGTCATTGTTGAATATTGGACCTCGGATGAGTCTTGTTATTATATGATTGCACAGGTTGAGTTTTGGGTAGAGCTTCATGTACAAAGGAGACTCTGCCCGAATTTTGTCAAAATTATGGTTTCTGGTAAACGGGGCACAATAGCGTGATATCAAATTACTCGGTATTCACGAGTATTCTGTGGGTGGATGGGTAATCAGCGGACCCCCAGATATTGGAGTGTCACAGTTTGGTATCAGAGCCTAGGCATACGAATAACCTAGGGCTCGATGGGCACGGGTATAGACTATTGCATTCAATATGCTTTTCATGTTATGTGCTCTACTTGCTGCATGCTGCGTGTTACTTGTTATGTGAATTATATACATGATAGAAATGCATATGGAAGGGAATACACTGGGGTTAGAAAACATAACCTTGGGAGTTTGGAAAAAAGGGTTGAACGGTATAGTTCAATGTATAAATGTCTACTAATTGCACAAGCTAGTGCTACGACCGCTACTATTGCACAGACAGGTGAAAGTGGGAGTCAAGGAGGTTCAAGTCACCTCCAGAAGTTCAAGGCATACAATCCTCCGATCTTTCTGGAAGGGGCGGATCCTATGGTGGCTGACCATTGGTTCCAACAAGTGGATAAGATCTTGAGGGCTATGGAGATTACCTCCGATACCATGAAGATAACGCTAGCTACTTTTCAACTAGAGGGAGAATCCCAAGTGTGGTGGGATTGGGTCAAGGACTCCAAGAACTTGGAGGAAATGACATAGACAGAATTCAAGGAGCTCTTTATGGGCAAGTACTTCCCAACGGCTGCTCGACATGTAAAGGCTCGGGAGTTCTTAGACTTGAGACAAGGAACGATGACGGTGATGGAGTACATGGCTAAGTTCACAGAGTTAGCCCGTTTCACTGATGACTATATGGCTACAGATATGGCCAAAGTGAGAAAGTTTGAGGATGGTCTTAAGTTGTCTATCCGAGGTAAAATTGTGGGTCTTCTTCTGCAAGACTTAGACTCGATGGTCACGACTGCTATGGCTATTGAGAGAGAGGTAGATGACGCAAGGAGCATCCGGGAGTCTAGTGCAAAAGACAAGAAGAAGAAGGGTCAATCCTCTTCTTCTAGCTCGGGGAAGAAACAGAGGACTTCTACTCCACAAGGGTTTCAGGGACAAGGTCGCAGCTATCAAGGCCAAGGCCAAGGTTAATCCTCCCAAGGTGGGAAAAATCAGAGGACTTACTATCATTGCCACCAACTGGGTCACATGAATCAGGATTGTCCTCAGAGGCAAGGATCCCAAAGTTATGGGTCATTTCAGTCCCAGACTTTGGTGGGGCAGCCATAGACACATTATACTCATCATCACCCTACCATGGGCCAGGGGATCTAGTACCAGTTCCAAAATGCTACTCAGGCCCAAACTATTTTGCATGCGGGGATTTCGCAATCCGACCAGATGGGCCAGGGCATAGGTAGAGGCCGAGGCCAGTGCTTATAAACCTATACTTCAGAGACCCAAGGGCGTGTCTACGCCATGATATCTCAGACTGAACCGACAGATCTGTCGGTGATACAAGGTACATTTCTACTCTCTCGCTTATGGGCAAGGGTATTATTGATTCTGGTGCATCGTATTCATTTATTACTGCATCTTGTGTGCAAGACTTAGGCTTAGAAGTTAAGACATTGGAAGAGCCATTGCATGTGATTTCTCCCCTAGGTGCTAGGGTGAGAATTGATCAGATATGTCGGGGTTGTGAGTTAGAGATCTTGGGGATTCTACTCACCGTGGATCTTAAGGTTATGAACATGTCTGAGTTTGATGTTATCCTTGGTATGGATTGGTTGGCGGCACATCGGATAGTCATTGATTGTGATCGAAAGAGGGTCATTGCTTATACACCGGAGGGTATTTGTTTCAAGTTCCAGGGAAAAAGCATGATGCTTTACCTTAGGCCGTGTATGACTCTAGATAGCACGGACAGTTGATGGGTTGGCTTACAAGCCTTACCCTGGAGGACAAGGCGAGACAAGAATTGGGTCTTCCTCGGGTTGTATATGAGTATGAGGATATTTTTTTGGATGAGCTACCTAGATTACCTCCACATAGGGATGTAGACTTCATCATTGAGTTGTATCTCGGTATATCACCTATTTCTATGACTCCACACAGGATGACACCAGCTGAGTTGCAAGAACTCAAGGTCTAATTGCAAGAATTATTCGACAAGGGCTTCATTAGAACGAGCACTTCACCTTGGGGCGCTCCGGTGTTGTTT
Organism: Ilex paraguariensis; assembly: GCA_963454935.2. Taxonomy (NCBI): domain Eukaryota; kingdom Viridiplantae; phylum Streptophyta; class Magnoliopsida; order Aquifoliales; family Aquifoliaceae; genus Ilex; species Ilex paraguariensis. The sequence goes on from CAUOFW020005835.1 coordinate 1,538,626, forward strand.
GCCAAGGAGAAGGATAAAACCCTTCAATTGTGCATAGACTATCGGCAGTTGCATAGGGTTACTATCAAGAATAGGTACCATTTGCCGAGGATTGATAAGTAGTTTGATCAGCTGAGAGGGGCATGAGTCTACTCCAAGATAGATCTACGTACCGGTTACCATCAGTTGAGGGTTAAGGAGGTAGACATCACTAAGACGACATTCAGAACGCGATATGGACATTTTGAGTTCACAGTAATGTCATTTGGGTTGACGAATGCTCCAGCAGCATTCATGGATCTCATGCATAGGATATTCCAACCCTATTTAGATTAGTTTTTCGTGGTCTTCATTGATGACATCTTGATCTACTCCAAGTCTGAGGAGGAGCATGACGGTCATTTGAGAATTTTTCTCCAGACATTGAGAGATTATCAGTTGTACGCCAAGTTCAACAAGTGTGAATTCTGGCTTACTGAGGTGAAATTTCTGGGACATGTGGTGTCGGCTTTGGGTGTATCTGTGGACCCAGATAAGGTTTAGGCGGTTATAAATTGGGAGAGGCTGAAGTCAGTCTTCGAGATACGTAATTTTTTGGGATTAGCAGAGTACTACAGGAGGTTTATTGAGGACTTCTCCCGATTAGCTGCGCCTATGACTAAGTTGACTCGAAAAGATGTCAAGTTTGAGTGGAATAAAGCTTGTGAGAAGGCATTCCATGAGTTAAAACGAAGGCTTACTTCAGCTTCGATCTTGATAGTCCCGGAACGAGGCAGAGGTATACGGTCTATTGTGATGCCTCGAAGGACAGGCTGGGATGTGCTTTGATGCAGTCCGAAAGGGTAGTAGCTTATGGTTCTCGGCAGTTGAAGAATCACGAGCAGAATTATCATACTCATGACATGAAATTGACGGTCATTGTCTTTGCCTTGAAGGATTGGCGCCACTACTTGTATGGTGAGCAGTTTGAAGTGTTTTCAGACCATAAGAGTTTGAAGTATATTTTCACACAGCAGGACCTCAACATGAGGCAACACCGGTGGATGGAGTATTTAGAGGACTATGACTTCATTTTGCATTATTATCCTGGTAAGGCAAATGTGGTGGCTGATGCACTTAGCCAAAAGTCATGGAGAGTTTTGGCTAGTGTAGCTTCCCGGGAGTGGCAGATGCTCAAGACTGTGGGACAGTTCAGACTACACTATAGAGATCAGACTCAGGGTACCTTGGAGAGTTTGGTGGCTACACCTTCCCTACTGAGCAGAGTGATTGAGTCCCAAAGACTGGATGCAGAGTTATCATCCATCAAGGACCGAGTATGGTTAGGTATAGGTGACGAGGGTTGGGCCATTCACTCGGATAGTAGTCTTCAGTTTAGGGGAAGAATTGTGGTTCTCCAGTTAGTGGAGCTCAGAGAAGAGATTCTTAGAGAGTTCCATTGTTCCCGTTTTACTGTGCATCCAGGTGGCACGAAGATGTACCATGATCTTCGTCGCCAATATTATTGGAGCAGGATGAAGAAAGATGTTGAAAATTTTGTTAGCCGATGTCTCACGTGTTAGCAGGTTAAGGCTGAGCACCAGAGACTAGTGGGATTACTCCAGCCTTTGGAGGTAGCTGAGTGGAAATGGGAATATGTCACGATGAATTTTGTGACTCACTTGCCACGGACATCACGGGGTCATGATGCGGTGTGGGTGGTAGTGGACCGGCTTACCAAGTCGGCACACTTTTTAGCGGTGCGAATGACCTTCACACTAGAGGAATTTTGCGGGTTGTATATACGAGAGATTGTCCGGCTGCATGGAGTGTCCGTATCTATTATATCGGATTAGAATCCCAGGTTTATGGCTCATTTTTGGGAGAGTTTCTAGCAAGTCATGGGAACACAGTTAATGATGAACACTGTTTTTTATCCCTAGATGGACGGTCAGTCTGAGAGGACTATCCAGACTTTAGAGGACATGCTACGGGCATGCGTCCTAGATCTCAAGGATAGCTGGGAAGATCACTTACCCCTGGTGGAGTTCGCATACAATAACAGTTACCAGGCGAGCATACATATGACACTCTATGAGGCATTATATAGGAGGTCATGCTGTTCTCCGATTTGTTGGACGGAGGTGGGAGAGAGATCCTCTACGGGTTTGGATTTGGTCAGAGACACCTCTGAGAAGGTGGACTTGATACGGAAGTGTCTTCTCACGGCTCAGAGCCGACAGAAGTGCTACGTCGACAGACGACGACGACCTCTGGAGTTTGAGGTGGGAGACCATGTCTTCTTGAAGGTGATGCCTAGGAGAGGAGTGGTCAGGTTTGGTAAGTGGGGAAAACTGTCGCTAAGGTATATCGGGCCCTTCGAGGTACTCGAGAGGGTGGGTGTAATGGCTTATCGGTTGGCGTTACCGCCAAATCTATCGGGTGTCCATGCGGTTTTTCATGTCTCTATGCTCCGAAAATACACCCCAGATCCGACTCATGTGGTGGATTAGGGAGAGCTTGTTGTTAATGCTGATGAGACTTTCAAGGAGAGACCGGTGCGCATCATGGATAGCCGGGAATAAATTTTATGAGGCAAGACCGTGCGGGCTAGTAAAGGTGTTGTGGCAGCACCGAGGAGTAGAGGAGGCGACATGGGAGCTCGAGGACACCATCCGTACCAATTATCCTTTCTTATTCGAGGATGGAGGTACATTCTTATAGTCTTTTAGCATTATTTGACTGTTGCATATGCATGTGACTGTATGTGCATTTGTATGTGAATTTCGGGGATGAAATTCTTTTAAGGGGGAAAGAATGTGAAACTCGGGAAAATTTGAACTTTTTCTTAGAAAGGGCAAAATGGTAATTTTTTATCCTAATGCAGATTTAAAATACTCATGTTCTAGACCTTGGATAAGGAAACGAAGTTCGTCGTTGGATTCGTATCGCAAAATCTAGTCACCCTGTCAAATTTCATGGAATTATGAGATACTCAAATTTTTGCACGTCGTTCATGGCGACTGCGAGGCGAATGACATTTTAAAGGTCCCCAAAAATGAAATTTTTAAAAAAATTTCTTAAAATTAATTTGAACTAAATCCGAGATATAAAGAATCGTTTCGGGACAAAAAATGGACCCGAAAGTCAGAAATATGCGGTGCAATGTGAACCGCACATTCGGGACTATAAATATTTACTTAAATTAGATATTTTTGGGAAAAATATCTCATTGTTCTTGACCCTTGGCCGGCCATAGAGAGAAGAGAGTGAAAAGAGAGAAAACAAGTAAGTTCTTCAAGCTTCAATCCAAGATTCCCGGAGTTCCGTCGATCGGAATTCGTCGAGTCAAGAATCAAAGTTCATCTCATCGACGAGGGCTACATGTACGTACCAAGAAAAGTAAATTTCACCGAAGGTCCAAAGAAAAGACTTTGGAGAAATCAAAGGTTCTTGGGCTTGTTTTGGCATTTTTAGAAGTTCTACCACTTCCTACACGCTACAAGAGGTAGGGTTCTTGGATTCAGTATACCTTGGCATTGCATTGTGTCGTGGGAGTCGGTGATGACTTGGGTTTAAGTGCATGAGTGAGTACCATCTCATTTCATGACATGACATGGTTGCATTCCACATTTAATGCATATCTGGTATAGAATGATTGTTAAATGTTGTTTATTGCTTATACACACCACATATGCTTCTAAGGTGGGGAGTTGCCTCTGTAGGGATTATTTTACTGGGCATTGGCTCACCTTATACGGGAAAACATTTCAGGTGGGAGAGATACACCGATGGATGGCTCCAATTTGGATCCTCNTCACATATGCATCTAAGGTGGGGAGTAGCCTCTGTAGGGATTATTTTACTGGGCATTGGCTCACCTTATATGGGAAAACATTTCAGGTGGGAGAGATACACCGATGGATGGCTCCAATTTGGATCCTCATGTTTGAAGAAAGTCGAATATTGCTTTATTTTGTGTTAATGTAAAATATTTGTGAAAATAATATTTTTGGCATGTAATCTTTTGCAAATAATTGTAATAGAACTTATATAGATTATTGTTAAACTAACCTTACATGTTTTGATATAAATATGGATAATTGAACCCGGTGTGACCAATGTTTACTTATAATAGGACCCGGTGTGGTCATTGTTGAATATTGGACCTCGGATGGGTCTTGTTATTATATGATTGCACAGGTTGAGTTTTGGGNTAATAGGACCCGGTGTGGTCATTGTTGAATATTGGACCTCGGATGGGTCTTGTTATTATATGATTGTACAAGTTGAGTTTTGGGTAGAGCTTCCTGTACAAAGGAGACTCTGCTCGAATTTCGTCAAAATTCTAGTTCCCGGTAAATGGGGCACAATGGCGTGATATCAAATTACTCAGTATTCACGGGTATTCTACGGGTTGATGGGTAATCAACGGACCCCCGAATTTTGGGGTGTCACAACTTCAAAGGCTCAATCATGGCTTCTACGGATAATAATATTCAAAGAATAAGGCTCAAGCTCAAATAAATGTCAAAGATGGTCTAAAATCATATCTCAAGAGTTCTTAATAACACACTACCTCATGCAAATAATTTNCGGACCCCCGAATTTTGGGGTGTCACAACTTCAAAGGCTCAATCACGGCTTCTACGGATAATAATATTCAAAGAATAAGGCTCAAGCTCAAATAAATGTCAAAGATGGTCTAAAATCATATCTCAAGAGTTCTTAATAACACACTACCTCATGCAAATAATTTAAAGTCAAACAATCATTTAAAGTCAAGCAATCAATTAGAAACAAAATCTACTGCCACTAAAATATACATATATCCAAAATATGGGAAAAAAGGTCTCATGAAATCAATATCCCAAAATTCAAAAATTTCTATTATCAAAATTGGATTCAGAGGTATCATATTTTGACGGGTTAATCCCCCTAATCTTTGACAACGCTCACAAGCTCTACAAAAATTATAATCATCTTTAAAAACTGTTGGCCAATAAAATTCACACTGCAAAACTTTTGCAGTAATCTTTTTCATTGAAAAATGACCCCCATATGCCCCTGAATGGCAAAAAGATAATATACTACTTACCTCATCATTGGGTACACACCTTCTAATAATTTGATCTGAACGATATTTGAAAATAAATGGATCGTCCCAAAAGAAATTTCTTACTTCAACCAAGAATTTCTTTTTGTCCAATGCATTCCAAGATGGTGGCATATTACCTGTTACAAGAAAATTTACTCTATCAACAAACCAACATAATGATGAAATAGCCAATAATTGTTCATAAGGGAATGTATCCTTGATTGGCATTGTCTCCATAAGCACATCACTCATAAGCCTAGACAAGTGGTTAGCTACTACATTCTCTACTCCTTTTTTATTTTTGATTGTTATGTCAAACTCCTGAAGTAGAGGATCCATGTAACCAGTCTTGGTTTTGCATCTTTCTTTGTCAACAGCTATTTAAGAGTTGCATGGTCTGTGAAAATGACAATAAGGGATCCTACTAAATAAGACCTAAACTTGTCTAAAGCAAATACTACAGCTAGTAATTCCTTTTCAGTAGTGGAATAATTCATTTGTGCATTATTCCTTTTTATCATTTCGTTGGCCTAAGACTGTCCCCACAACATAGTCACTGGCATCACACATGATTTCAAATGGAAGACTCTAATCTGGTGGTTGCATAATTGGAGCAAGCAGTAGTGAGCATACCCTCCAGCTTATCAAAAGCCTCTTGGCAAGATTCACCCCACTCAAAAGGTGTCTTTCCCTAGGAGGTGGCAAAGTGGCCTAGATATAGAAGTAGAGTCTTTTATAAATCTCCTATAAAAACCATTGTGACCTAGAAAAGATCTAACATCCTTAAGGGTCTTGGAGGTAGGTAAAATAGAAATCAATTCAAATTTTGATCTGTTAACTTGGATTCCTTCAGAAGAGACAATGTGACCAAGAACAATTCCCTTTCGAACCATAAAATGACATTTTTTCCAATTAAGTACCAAGCACTTTTCTTCACATCAAATTAACATTTTCTCAAGATTTAAAAGACATTCATCATATGAATCACCAAACACAATAAAATCATCCATAAAGACTTCAAGAAAACACTTAATCATGTCACTAAAAATACTAAGCATACACCGTTGAAAGGTCGCGGGTGCATTGCAAAGTCCAATAGGCATCATTCGATATGCAAAGGTACCAAAAAGGCAAGTAAATGTGATTTTCTCTTGGTCCTCTAGGGCTATCTCAATTTGGTTATATCCCAAATAACCATCCAAAAAGTAATAAAACTCATGAGAAACCACCCTTTCTAAAATTTGATCCATAAAAGGTAAGGGAAAGTGATCTTTTCTAGTTACCGAATCTAATTTTCTGTAGTCAATGCACATCCTCCAACCAATTATTATCCTAGTTGGTACAAGTCCATTATTGTCATTTGCAACTACAGTGACACCTGATTTCTTTGGGACCACTAGTGTAAGACTTACCCACTTGCTATCTGCAATAGGGTAAATTATCCCTACATCTAACAATTTCAGCACTTCATTTCTTACCACTTTTTTCATGTGTTGGTTAAGTCTCCTTTGCATCTCTCTAGATGTTTTAGCATTATCTTCTAAGTATATCTTATGAGTGCAAACTAAGGGAATAATTCCTTTAATATCAGCAAGAGTCCAACGAATAGCATTCTTATGTTGTCTAACAAGTTGTAACAACATACCTTCATGTGCTGAACTTAAATGGGAAGAGATTACTACTAGAAATGTTTCCTCTTCCCCTAGAAATGCATACTTTAAATCAACCGATAATGGTTTTAAGTCGAACTTGGGAGCCTTAGCACTTGTTGGAACTAGTGGATTGNGAATAGCATTCTTATGTTGTCTAACAAGTTGTAACAACATACCTTCCTGTGCTGAACTTAAATGGGAAGAGATTACTACTAGAAATGTTTCCTCTTCCCCTAGACATGCATACTTTAAATCAACTGATAATGGTTTTAAGTCGAACTTGGGAGCCTTAGCACTTGTTGGAACTAGTGGATTGGTTCCTGGTGGAAGTTTCTCGAACTTCAGTTTCCAATCTTTCACCTCAAAAACCTGTCACGAATTCAACAAGGAATTCAGTTCACTAATTTTAGAATTATTTTCACTTATTTCTAACAAAGATGAATGTTCCAACAAACATGCTTCAACTGGATCAAATAAAGAGGGATCATATACTCTATTTGGAACACTAAATTCAATCATATTCACCTCATGCACATCNGTCACGAATTCAACAAGGAATTCAGTTCACTAATTTTAGAATTATTTTCACTTATTTCTAACAAAGATGAATGTTCCAACTAACATGCTTCAACTGGATCAAATAAAGAGGGATCATATACTCTATTTGGAACACTAAATTCAATCATATTCACCTCATGCACATCATCCTCAATTTCCCTAGGTTGTTTTCACACATTAAAAATATTAATTTCTAATGTCATATTACCAAAAAGATAGTTTCATCACACCATTTCTACAATTAATCAAAGCATTCGAAGTAGCCAAGAATGGTCTGCCTAATATGGCATGAATCTGAGCATTAGAACTTAACACAGGTTGTGTATCCAGAATAATAAAATCCACATAAAAGTAAAAATTATCAACATGGACCAAAACATCTTCCACCATACCTCGTGGTATTTTCTTTGAATGGTTAGCCAATTGGAGTGTAACCGAAGTGGGTTGCAACTCCCCTAACTCTAATTGTTTATATACTGAATAAGGGAGCAAATTCATACTAGCTCCTAAATCTAGTAAAACTTGTTCAATTTTATGATTTTCAATAACACAAGAGATAGTAGGACAACCAAGGTCTTTATACTTAGGTGGAGTCCGATGTTGAATGATGAAAGATACCTGTTCAGTTAAAAAGGCCTCTTTTGCACATTTAATTTCCTTTTGATAGTGCACAAATCTTTCAAAAATTTTGCATAAGAAGATATCTGTTTTATAGTATCCAACAAGGGAATATTGATCTTAACCTATTTAAATATTTCCATCATATCACTATGCATGTTTAGCTTGATAGATGTAAGTAATCTCTTTGGGAATGGTGCAGATGTCAAATTCCTCTCAAGCTTAATGATTTCAGATTGGTCAAGTTTATCACCATTCTCCATAGGTTTTGAAATTTCTTCAGATTCTTGACCTTTAGTGGGAATAGTTTTATTTATTATTTTTCCACTACAAAGTGTGGTGATAGACTTAACCTTTTCATGTACAGTATCATTCTTTGAGAACCCTTCCACAAACCTCTTATAATAAATTGCTAAGCCCAGGAAACTACAGATTCCTGTCACATTTCGAGGTGATTCCCATTTCATCACTGCTTCAATCTTTGCAGAATTAACTGTTACTCCCTACTTTGAAACCACATGACCAAACTTCCTTCATCTAGAATTCACATTTACTTAAACAGCTTATGTTGCCTTAATGTCTTTAACACTACTCGGACATGTTGTTCATGTTCCTCTTGTATCCGCGAATAGATGAATATGTTATCGATAAACACAATAACAAACTAATCTAAATACGGTCGAAATACTCTGTGCATCAAATCCATAAATGCTTCTAAAGCATTAGTCAATCTGAATGGCATTACTACATATTCAAAAATGACTATACCTTGTATAGAAAGTTGTCTCAGGAATATCCTCCTCCTTGATCCTTAGTTGGTGATATCTTGTGGGAAGATCTATCTTAGAATAATACCTAGAACCTCTCAGCTAATCGAATAAATTGTCAATCCAAGGTAATGGGTATTTATTCTTAATTGTCACTCAGTTTAACCTCTGATAGTCTATGCATAATTAGAGTGTCTCATCATGCTTCTTCACAAAAAAGAACTGGGGCTCCCCAAGGTGAAGTGCTTAGGTGTACGAACCTAACTGCTAGTAAGTGATCTAGTTATTTTCTTTACTCTTTTAACTCCAAAGGTTTCATTTGATAAGGAGCAATAGAAATAGGTTTTGTCCTAGAGTAAAGATTGATGGTAAACTCAAGCTCTCTCTAAGGTGGCAAGCCAAGCAACTCATCTGGAAATACATCTAGAAAGTCCGACACCATTGATATCACCTCCTACTGGGAGTCAACTCATTTCTTTGCCATTAGACAAGCTAAGAAACTCAAACTATTTCCTTCCTTAGCCTGTAAGAATCGTCTACCCATCATGGGAAAAGGGTAAGAAACATTTGGCTCATTTGCAAAGCTAAATACTACTCCTCTTGGTGACTAGAATACGACCCTTTTTNCATTTCGAGGTGATTCCCATTTCATCACTGCTTCAATCTTTGCAGAATTAACTGTTACTCCCTACTTTGAAACCACATGACCAAACTTCCTTCATCTAGAATTCACATTTACTTAAACAGCTTATGTTGCCTTAATGTCTTTAACACTACTCGGACATGTTGTTCATGTTCCTCTTGTATCCGCGAATAGATGAATATGTTATCGATAAACATAATAACAAACTAATCTAAATACGGTCGAAATACTCTGTGCATCAAATCCATAAATGCTTCTAAAGCATTAGTCAATCTGAATGACATTACTACATATTCAAAAATGACTATACCTTGTATAGAAAGTTGTCTCAGGAATATCCTCCTCCTTGATCCTTAGTTGGTGATATCTTGTGGGAAGATCTATCTTAGAATAATACCTAGAACCTCTCAGCTAATCGAATAAATTGTCAATCCAAGGTAATGGGTATTTATTCTTAATTGTCACTCAGTTTAACCTCTGATAGTCTATGCATAATTAGAGTGTCTCATCATGCTTCTTCACAAAAAAGAACTGGGGCTCCCCAAGGTGAAGTGCTTAGGTGTACGAACCTAACTGCTAGTAAGTGATCTAGTTATTTTCTTTACTCTTTTAACTCCAAAGGTTTCATTTGATAAGGAGCAATAGAAATAGGTTTTGTCCTAGAGTAAAGATTGATGGTAAACTCAAGCTCTCTCTAAGGTGGCAAGCCAAGCAACTCATCTGGAAATACATCTAGAAAGTCCGACACCATTGATATCACCTCCTACTGGGAGTCAACTCATTTCTTTGCCATTAGACAAGCTAAGAAACTCAAACTATTTCCTTCCTTAGCCTGTAAGAATCGTTTACCCATCATGGGAAAAGGGTAAGAAACATTCGGCTCATTTGCAAAGCTAAATACTACTCCTCTTGGTGACTAGAATACGACCCTTTTTTAGAAGCAATCCATTATTGTATGGTATGCCGACATCAAGTCCATTTCAAAGATCACATCATACCCTTGCATGTCCAATACCACCAAATCTGCCCTTAGTTCGTGTTCCCCTACCCAAAGTATGCAATCTTGACACACCTTAATGGTTTCCAATCTTTCTGCAGTAGGCAGATCCACATTCAATCCCTTATCTAAGTTTTTACATTTTAATCCCAATGTTTCAACATACGCACAAACAAGTGAGTTACACTCGGATCAAATAATATGTGTGCCTTAGAATTATAAAGTAAAATGATACTTTCAACCATGACATTGTCGATGTCGTCCTTTGGTTGGGTCATTGAAAAGACTCGAACCTGATTATTTCCTATTGGTACAATTGCACCTGAATTCTGTTGTGGTTGTTGTTTCTGATGTGGGGGCTTATTCCCCTTCTACTGTCTCACAACTTGATTGTTCCTTGGTGGAAAAGATGGACAATTGTTTCTGAAGTGTTCGAAACCTCCATAAGCAAAACATTGACATGAATCGATGACTGCTCTATCNATGGACAATTGTTTCTGAAGTGTTCGAAACCTCCATAAGCAAAACATTGACATGAATCGATGACTGCTCTATCTTGAGTACCCCCAGTTCCCCTAACTAGTTGATTCCTTTACCCCGAGGTCTGATCGAGTCAATGGTAGGGAGTTGCCCTCTATGTTGATCCACTACTACTTGTGTTCTCAAAGGACCTTTTTTAGCAAATGTCTACCTTTGTCTAGCCTCCTTTGTGTCTTTCTCCACCAAATTCACCCATTCCACTAGATCCTTGTATTCTTGGATTCTAAGTGTCAACAACTTCTTGTGAATGGAAGGCCTCAAACCTTGCTTAAATTGTTTAGCCCTCCTTGCATCCACAACCACAAACTCGCTTGCATAGTGAGATAGCTCATCAAATTTTACTTCATACTCCATCACTGTCATACGTCCTTACTTCAAAGCCAAGAAATATGCACTCCTTCACAAACTCAAGAAAATACTTATCTTGGAAAATTTGATCAAAAACTTCCCAACTCATCATATCCTCTTTGTGCATCTTCTACTTCACTGAATCCCAACAGTGATCCACTTCTGCTTCAAACAAATAAGTAGCTANGTCATCATATCCTCTATGTGCATCTACTTCACTGAATCCCAACAGTGATCCACTTCTGCTTCAAACAAATAAGTAGCTAGCCTCACTTGAAGATCCACAGCAATCCCCATGTCATCACACATTTTTCTTACCCTCCTAATCCACTTATCTGCCTCCATTGGATTAGAGTTTTCTTGAAAAATGGGTGGTCGCTGTCTTAAGAACTCTTGCAATATTTCATACTCATTGACTCTTGATTGTGCATCGGGTCTACTACCAATGGCTGCGCGACCCCATTTGGTTATTCTCATTCTAGTTCTACACTAGAGTAGTCAACTCTTTGAGAAACTGATAGATGCCCCAAATAACATCCGAAGGAGGTGGTAGTGGTGGGTTAACTAAACCTCCATGCACTCGTCCTCGTCCACGTCTACTGTCCTAACACTCTAGTGGTATACCACAGCCTATAACTCTCATGTAAGACCTAAAGCCTAGGCTTTAATACTAAACCTATAATGTCCCAAAATTCACATTGGAAGGCATTACTATCTACTAACTATCCAATCATGAAAGAAACTAAATATAACCATTTAAATAATAAATCATTCATCTATCCAATAAATATCAGATACAAAGACAATAAAATATTGTAACTTCTCCAAACTTACAATTCAACACCCAAATATAAGTAACAACGAAATAAGTAAATCTAACGAAGACATTGTCTCATAACAATCTCTCAACGTCATGACTAATAAATGAACAACTCTACTCCTCTAAGGCAGGATTCACATCCTGATTCTCCATCGCCTCGAAATCAACCTACTCATCTATCTTAACACCGCCTTGAAATCAACCTACTCATCTATCTTAACATTCTCCTCCATGCCGAAATCTATAAATGTGTTGTCGTAGGGGGTGCGCAAAAGCTCGTAGGAAATCTCTCTTAAATTCAAACAAGGTTTCAAAATAATATAAATAAGGCAAGTCTCTTTTGAAAAATAACATATATACCTTTTTGAAAGTACAAAAAAAAAAAGACAATTGTAATGATCTCAATTATACAGAATATAGAAAATCAATGACAGGAATAAATATTTAAAGATCAAAACAGTCAACAAATAATTCAATAACATTATCTCATTTGTCTCATGTATCTTATGTATGTTGGTTTTTTCTTAAGAATATACACAACGATCCTATCTCATCCACCCACCACAACTATAAACAATCTTAATAATATCCGACAGGGCCACATCACAAAAAAGGGCATATACTGTCTCACACGGTATTGACGAATTCTTTTCTAGAAATGTATATCATCCCTCAGCCTTGAACCTATGTGAACAATAGTGGTTGATCTCACAAGCAACAACTCACTACAAGTGTTAGGCAACCATCTCATCCCCCACTAGGATAGACAAACCTCTAACAGTCTACAACAACTCTCGAAGGCAATTCAAGCCCATCACACCCAAACCATACTGAGATAAAAGCCACCCTTTATCCAAAAATCATGTACTCGACCAACCACAAGTTCCATCAAAATCCAAGTACACAATTTCCCAATTCTTAAGGTACAATAATAATAAAGGACATAAAATATGTAAGAGATCATAAAAAAAAAACCTTTACGATTTCGATATCATAATTCTAGGATTTTGGCAAAAATCATAATTTCATGGAACAAAAATAAGTATTAAAATTGAAGCATCATTTAATCAAGAATAGGAATTTTGAAATCAATAATCTATTTATCATTCACATTAAAGCATGTATTTAGCAAAACTAGGGTTTTGGAAACTCAAGAACAATATTCCTTGAACACAAGGCGTGTATCTTGTTTAAAACCATATGTTAATTGAAAAAAAAAAAATCAAGAACGAATGATTTTCTAACATATAATGATCAAGGAGATTCAAAACATACACATATAATACCCTAAGTCTCAATGAAAGAACTCAAGAAGAATCCCTTACCTTTAATCTGTAGTTTGTGTGTAAACCTAGCCTTTTTATTTGTTCCAACGTGAAAATTCCTCCGAATCTTGCATTTTCTCTTTCTCTCTCTCTTTAGGGGTTTCAAGGTTTGAAAACTGATGAATTCGGACCTAAGAGGCATCCTTGGGAATTTTTAGGGTTGGATCTAAACCGGAATTGCCACTTTGATCACTATTAAAATTGTACATTTGTTCGAACATGATATTTGCTTTCGAACACGACTTTGAACGTGAATTTGTGCTCAAACATCTTGAGCTCCCAATATCTCAATTTCTGTCAAATTTTCTATTAGAAACCAAAGTGCTGTAACCAAACTACGTTCAAACGTGAATTTGGCGTTTGAACATGACTTGTTCCCAATATCTCCTTTTCTGTCAGACAACAAAGTCCTGGGAATAACAAGTGTTCGAATGTAGTTTTCGTTCGGACGTGAGTCTAGTTTTCTGCATCCACTTCCAACACAGTTTTAACATACAGTTGAATAGATTCACAAATCCTTTGTGAAATACGGATATGTAGTATTTAGAATTTAGTTTCTGCTATCCAAGTCTCACATCAATCCGATGTTAGAACATCAAGTTATAATTGAATTTCCCAATGACATCAAGGAATTATCTTCCTAACTTCTATTGAGAATGATCAATTTATCTCCCACTTATGTGTTTCTACTCTTACAGCATATATGATTTATTCGTACGTCATTACATATATAATCATTACAACATAATTACGTCATTATACTAAGATAACATGTGGGGTTTTACAGTTCCAACCTCTCTGAAAAGGTTGCATGTTGAATATGTGGTGAAACTTTTCATTGGCATTTGGTATCCATTTGATAGAATCCTCCCTCAACTGGTTAGGAGTGTACTTAGGCATAGGGTCCACAATATCCTGTAGTTCAATAGATCTAAACTGATGCTAGGCCCACTGATTGTTAGTTATAATTCTACTCACTTTTGCATCTTTTGGCAGCCTAGAGTCATGAATGATTCTATGATTTCCCCTATAAGAAGGGGTCCTCTTGGATGCCAATTTTCATGCCAAGGAGATGTGAGTTCTCCATTACCGATGGAATGGAGAAAATTTGGTTTGTGTGTTTCTCAAGTTGAGTATCTAGGTCCAATTCTATGAACAAGTGTGTGAAGCCTNATTTTCATGCCAAGGAGATGTGAGTTCTCCATTACCGATGGAATGGAGAAAATTTGGTTTTAGTGTGTTTCTCAAGTTGAGTATCTAGGTCCAATTCTATGAACAAGTGTGTGAAGCCTTAGCTTCCCAGAAGCTCTTGCCTTTTAAATGGTAAGTATGAACCCATTATGACCAGAGGCTTTGCCTATCTTCAAAAAGTTTCCGTAAGTACCTTGCCATGAGTGCGTCATTCTAATCTTTGAGTCTCTTGATACCCAACCCCCCTTCTTTCTTGGGCTTGTGTACATTTTCCCAAGCAACTTTGACCCTTGTTGTCTTAAGTTCAGCTCCCTTCCATAAAAAAAGATCTCGTGATTTGCTCCAATCTGTCCAAAATAGACTGAGGCAACGTCAAATGAGAAGACCAAAAAATCTTAATGCTACACAGCACTAATGATATCAATTATAATCTCCCTGGATAGGATAATAACTTGTTTGTCCGGCTCTTCACTCTAGCTTCTATTTTGCTGATCAAATATGAGCAATGTTGCTTTCTGAGTCTAGAAGAAATGAGTAGGATTCCTGAGTATTTCACTGGTAAATTCCCCTCTTCAAACCCAAACAAGCTCAGAATGTGGTTCTTGGTATTGGGAGAGGTGCCAAAATTAAAAATACTGCTCTTGTTGGGATTAGCTCGTAGTCCTAATATAACTTGGAAATGGTTGAGGGCCTCTTTAAGAACAACAACAGACTAAGTATCACCCTGATAGAAGAGGAAAGATCATCAGCAAAAATAAGGTGAGAGAGTTTAAGTTTCTTGCATCTCCAATGAAATTTAAATCTTTGTTGGGATTGGATAGATCGTTGAGTAATAAGCGAAAAGATCTCCATAGTAATAACAAAGAGATAAGTTAATAGAGGATCTCCCTATCTTAATCCTTTATAGCTAGGAAAAAACCAGCAAGCTCTTCATTAATATTGATTGAGAATCTGGCATTGGCTAAGCATGCTTGAATCCATTTCACCATAAGAGAAGGGAAGTTAAAATCTTGAAGGTTGTCCAGTAGGAAACGTTATTCCACTCTGTTGTAGGCTTTCATCAAGCCAACCTTCATACCCACCTCAAAGCACCTTTGTTCCTGTTATAGTCCCACAAAATTTATTGAGAGGCTAAAATATTATCACTAATTATCCTCCCAAGAATAAATGCAGCTTGATTGTTGCCCACGATGTCTTGCAGAATAATTTTCACCCTGTTACCAATTATTTTAGACATAGTCTTGTAGAATGTATTGCAACATGATATGGGTCTAAAATCCTGCTTGTCAGTAGGGTGGGGGGATTTAGGAACTATGCAAATGATGGTTGTATTGAATTTTTTGAGAAGCTGGCTGGTTTCAAAAAATTCTTGGACTGTTGCAATGATGTCCCTGCCAATTGCAAGCCAAGCTCTCTTAAAGAAAAGAGCATTGAAGTCATCTAGGCTTGGGGCTTTGTTGTCATTCAAGGAAAAGAAAGTGTTCTTAATCTCCTCTGTTGTTACTATCTCTACCATCTTAAGAGCTTGGGCCTTAGTGATCTTTTTTTGGATGAGTGAATTTAGCATACCGCTTCTGTCAATGGTTGGATTAGAAGTAGGCATTCCAAATAACCTCTTGTAATAGCCAATGGCCTCTTCCTTGACTACTTCATCAATATCTACAATCGAGTTATCTGCCCTCTTCAATGATAAGATTTTCTTCCCATTTCCTCCGTTAACCATGGTTTTGAAGAAAAAAGAAGTGTTCCTATCCCCATCCTTCAACCAGAGAACCATAGATTTTTGTTTAAAGAAACTTTATCCATTCTTAGCTGCTTGCATATAGACTTCCACAAGTTGTTTCTCTTCTTGCCTTAATCTGCTATCAAGAGGATTGAGCATCAATTTCCTCTGGCATTAGTCAAGATTAGCTTTGATCTCCTTAACCTTTGCTAAGATATCTCCTATTTCTCTACATTTCTCCTTGAAAATAATTTTGAGTCTATTTAGTTTACTGCAAATCTGGAATTGCAGGGTATCTTGGATGACTTCTTCCCAAGCATGATATACAATCTGTAGAAAATCTTCCCCTTCTGCAAGGAAATTGAAAATTTTAAAAGGACTTGTTCTTCTCTTACATGTGGGGCCAATTTTGACAAACAACTGGATAGTAATCTGAGATACCAGGGGGCGGAACTTAGCCACAAATTATTGAAGTCTCAAATTCCAAATGTCATTCACCATAGCTCTGTCGAGTTTTCTCCATACATAGTCAATCCCATCCCTTTTGTTACACCATGTGTAATGGGAACCAGAGAATCTAAGATCAACTAACTCACTTTCTTGAATACATTCATCAAAATCCCCCATAGATTTGTGACATCTACCATTGTAATCCAATGATTCATGAGTTCCTCTAACATCATAAAATCCTTTAGTATAATCCAAGGGTCATCAAAAATACCAGAATGGTAGCTCAACTAGCTCCACAAGGCTTTCCTCTCTTGCTCATCATTGATCCCATAGACAATAGACACAAAAAAAAAAGTGATTTTCAACTCCACATGGTGGGCTTGGTAGTGAATGACTTGTTCAGACTCTGAAATCTTAGTTAAGCTCAACACTGATGGGTTTTCATCCAATCCATATTTTGCCCATATTGTTGCTTCCATAATTAGCAAGGCAATCCCACTGCCAAAAAATTTATCGCATAATAGGACCACTATTTACATTTCTTATCTTAGTCTCCACTATGCCAATAAGATCTAACTGTTGCTTGTCAACTGGCTTCTTGATTTCTACCCACTTATGGAATTCATTCATTCCCCTTATGTTCCAGTAGGCAACATTTAACATGAGGAGTGGGGATGCTTATGTTCAGGGCTTTTTAATCAAAATTTCTTTCTCCTTATCAGAGGGTTTTTTCTTCACCTTCTTCTGTTTCTTAGACTTACTAGTAAGTTTTTGAGGTGATGCTGGAATTACAATATTGGGGAAAGATATAGCCATGGGGACTGGAGATAAATCTATCAAAATTTGGCCCCCACCTTCTACTAGACAATTAAACTTATTCGGGGAAACAAGAAGGGTTGTTTGGCTTATCTATTCAACATAAGTAAAGGAGGTTACCAAAGAATTCTAATGCAAGGCAGTCTCCCTACTAGTAGTCTCTAGTGTTATGCCTGAGCCAGTACGATTGAGGTTCTGCTGCTGATTGTGTTCACATACGACTTTACCTTTATCAGCTCTATCACTCGAAGTGGCTATAACTTTACCTTTATTAGCTTTATCTGGGATTGTATTAGATACAACTGAATTGGCTATGGTTTTTCCTTTATCAACTCTATCAGAGGATTTGGGTTGTTTAGCAAGTTCTGGATTGTTGTTTCGCTTTCGAACTTGATTAGGGCATAAAGCTTCATTATGGCCAAAAATCTTACATGATTTGCATACTTGTGGCTTCCATTGATACTCTACCTTGATATACACTCTTTCTTTTGTCTCAGAGATTTCCATTTCAAGATCAAACGAGTCAATTAGCTCCTCAGTAGCCTTCACCTCAACGCATATGCAAGCAAAGTTTATCCTTTTNAAGCCAGTAAGATTGAGGTTCTGCTGCTGATTGTGTTCACATACGACTTTACCTTTATCAGCTCTGTCACTCGAAGTGGCTATAACTTTACCTTTATTAGCTTTATCTGGGATTGTATTAGATACAACTGAATTGGCTATGGTTTTTCCTTTATCAACTCTATCAGAGGATTTGGGTTGTTTAGCAAGTTCTGGATTGTTGTTTCGCTTTCGAACTTGATTAGGGCATAAAGCTTCATTATGGCCAAAAATCTTACATGATTTGCATACTTGTGGCTTCCATTGATACTCTACCTTGATATACACTCTTTCTTTTGTCTCAGAGATTTCCATTTCAAGATCAAACGAGTCAATTAGCTCCTCAGTAGCCTTCACCTCAACGCATATGCAAGCAAAGTTGATCCTTTTTCTTGGATGCAGTGAGAGTATGCGCATATAAAGGTTTTTTTAACTGAACTAGCTATGTGACTAAATCCCTCTTCACTCTAGTATTTAAGAGGGATATTGTGTAACTTAACCCAGACAGGCAAGGTGGAATGATCCTCTTAGATAAGATGAGATCATGCTGCCACTTCTTCAAAATTAATGCTCTCCCAGAGAAGAACCAAGGGCCAGCTTCAAAAACTTTGGTTCTTGATTCATCATCCATAAATTTGAAGAAGTAAAAACCATAATCATTAGCAAGAACTTCAGTTAGCCCCATCTTATCCCATAGCTTATGTGCAAGAAAATTAATAGTGGTATAAGGAAGTTTCTTCTCAATAAAGTAGCCAACAAGACAAGTTTCCCACCCCAAATTCCCCTACATTCCAACTTCTTCTGGTGGTTGAACAACAAATCTATTCAATTCTTTTTTGGGTAAAATCTAAGCTTCACACCCCTAATGAGTTTTCTGGACATTGGCCACCATTCTGAGACGAATTTAGTGTACCTACCCTTCCAAAATTTTAAACCTAGTTCCAGGGTGTCATAGTCGTACCTATTGATGGTTACTATATACCCACAACTTTGGAGGGTTGTTGAGCTCCCATGGTAGCTTTCTTCCTTGGTGTTTCTATACTTATGGATACCCAAGNTTTTTAAACCTAGTTCCAGGGTGTCATAGTCGTACCTATTGATGGTTACTATATACCCACAACTTTGTAGGGTTGTTGAGCTCCCATGGTAGCTTTCTTCCTTGGTGTTTCTATACTTATGGATACCCAAGCATTTATGTTGCCTGGGCTGGCAAGGATCTGCCCACCATTAATAGGTTTAGAGTTCCCTATTGGGACTTTAAGAGGGCGATTATTACACCCCATATGTTGGATTTGAACCGTAGCTAGTGCAATGAAAATGGGCATTATCAGATCCCTTGAGGCTAGTTGGACATTCAGTGCCCTGTGTGGTAATTAATGCACTAGCNGATTTGAACCGTAGCTAGTACAATGAAAATGGGCATTATCAGATCCCTTGAGGCTAGTTGGACATTCAGTGCCCTGTGTGGTAATTAATGCACTAGCGGTGCCTTGGNAATTTGAACCGTAGCTAGTGCAATGAAAATGGGCATTATCAGATCCCTTAAGGCTAGTTGGACATTCAGTGCCCTGTGTGGTAATTAATGCACTAGCGGTGCCTTGGGGGTTAAGAGGAATTCATGGTAGGAAGTAAATGTGGGTGAAAAAAGGTGAGCTATAGAATTAGGGGGTGGATTAACAGAGATATACGGCTGGGGTTTGGGTAGGAAGAGAAAATCTAGGGTAATGGATTTGGGGATCTGGAAAGTGGGGGAGGGGTTGGGGACAAATTAAATGGTTTTGTAAGGAATTGATGTGGAGTTTGTATGGTGAAAGAGCTTAGTGAAGAAGGATAAAGGATGGGAGAGGCGGTGGAAGGGAGGTGAACATGGCGCGCCGTCAAGGGTATTGAGAGAGAAAGGGTTTCATCGTGATAAAGGGTTTCACCGTAGAGTTAGGTTTGACATATATCCTTTTTCCTATTATGTTTTGCCACTGTATTTCATTTGCACTTAATGATAAAATTGGCAGCATGTTTAAACATGCACTGAAAGGGTCATTTCGCCACAGTAGTTACTTGAAATGATTATTCTTTATAATGTTTTCAACCCTTCTTTATGCTTGANCGAAAGGGTCATTTCGCCACAGTGGTTACTTGAAATGATTATTCTCTATAATGTTTTCAACCCTTCTTTATGCTTGATAAAATAAAGTATAAACTTATGATTCNTGAAAGGGTCATTTCGCCACAGTAGTTACTTGAAATGATTATTCTTTATAATGTTTTCAACCCTTCTTTATGCTTGATAAAATAAAGTATAAACTTATGATTCCATAAGCACGCACACCTAGTCACCCAGTCACGCCCACATGAAGAATCAAAATACATATTCCACCAATTACATCAAACAATTGGCTCTGTTAACCTCTACGTTGGTTTAATGATGAAGCGTTTGCTTTCATATAGTCCCCACAGGCAAGGAAATATTCACAAGACAATCAATTCCTACGTCAAAGCATATTTATAAACCGAACTCTATTTGCCAACTATACTATGAGAGAGGAGAAGGCTCAATAATAGTCCAAAGATACCACTTTTTTCCCGTTTCAAAAGAAAGAATTCAATGACATCTCGGTCAAGGGTGTCTTGTCCTAGTGTGATTAATTTGTGTGGCATTCATTTAATTTTAAAGCAACATAAGAACATCTAATTAAATGTATTTTTGTAAAAGCATTGATGACAATATTCAAGTTTAGTTCATAGCTATTCTAATGACGTCACACTTCTTGATGTAGCTATGGTTTTCCTCCTAGTCTCACTTAGCTTACCTTGTACTCACCATAAAAGTAGGAGGCAAAACCCAAGTCGCATGGCCAAGGACATTCCTTTAGCTTTCGAGTTAAAGAATTAGGTTGAAGGCCTCTTGGACTGGAACTAAAGAGATGACTCAATACCTCTCGAGAGAAATGTAAAGCAAAGACTACCTATAATATAAAATTGTAGTGCTACTAATGGCAACATGGGTATCATGTAATACTTGGTATTAACTTGGAGCATATTATGGAAATTTGTATAGCGTGCACAATAATGGAATTGAATGGTTCATAAACAACAACTTATGCATGGAATCAAATCAAACTTTTGGATACAATCTCAGTTGCTAAGAAAAAGGTAGAACCATAAATACTATCTGAAATAGTGGAGGATGCTTGATAATATTTCATTTCTTGAAAGCCCATGAATACTAGAGCCAGTGAAATGATAGCTATTAAAGTGTAAACTGTCTTGAAAAGTAACTAATGCAAAGAAGGAGAAGTTCTCTTTTCACGAATCCAATTGACATAGGGGCAAGATCTNTTCAGTTGCTAAGAAAAAGGTAGAACCATAAATACTATCTGAAATAGTGGAGGATGCTTGATAATATTCCATTTCTTGAAAGCCCATGAATACTAGAGCCAATGAAATGGTAGCTATTAAAGTGTAAACTGTCTTGAAAAGTAACTGATGCAAAGAAGGAGAAGTTCTCTTTTCACGAATCCAATTGACATAGGGGCAAGATCTTGACTATTTAAGGATTTCTAGGAAAAATAATGTGTATGTTTAACAGATATATGCATATGCAGTTACCTAAAATCGATGGGAATGAGAGAGAGAGATGGATATCTTTTTATCTAGTAAACAAGAATTGCACCTTAGCACTACCATAAAATTGAAAATCTAGTAGAAGGAAATAGCAACTGGAGGGAAATGAATAAACAAAAGGCCTATACAAATCGAAAGGCTAATTATTGCTACACATTAGTGTAAGCAGTAGTGGTTTCCCAACCACGAATATACTCCATGTGTGGGGGAATGACTATAAGAGAGGGATTTGGGAGAANTAAAATTGAAAATCTAGTAGAAGGAAATAGCAACTGGAGGGAAATGAATAAACAAAAAGGCCTATACAAATCGAAAGGCTAATTATTGCTACACATTAGTGTAAGCAGTAGTGGTTTCCAAACCACGAATATACTCCATGTGTGGGGGAATGACTATAAGAGAGGGATTTGGGAGAAGTATACACCGGACTCGCATGTAAAATTGACCCAATTAGTGTCCGTCGTTTGACTTAGTTTTGGCACTATAAATATCATAGCAACTAGTTTTGAGGATTATTCTACACAAGTTTCAACCCTAAAGAGCCTAGGAGAGATTCTGAGAGCCAAGAGCAGGTTTAAGAGTAGATCGGACCAAGGATTCTTGGGATCTGTGCATAAGATCAATTTCTATGGAATTAGGTAGGATTTTTTTTGTTCACTTCCCTATTCATTTATNAGAGAGCCAAGAGCAGGTTTAAGAGTAGATCGGACCAAGGATTCTTGGGATCTGTGCATAGGATCAATTTCTATGGAATTAGGTAGGATTTTTTTTGTTCACTTCCCTATTCATTTATATATATATTTACTTTTTGACTCATATACGTGTAAATAATATATGCTACAATGATTTTTATTTTTATTGAAAAAGCATGATGAAATCTTATTAAACATACCTATTTTCGATTTCACGTGCTTTGAGTTTATAAACCATAGATCTTAAATAATGATAAGTAGATAATATTTTTCCTACAATCTCATGTGTGCTTTATTGAACTTTCTCTTGCTGTAAGAAATACGAAAATAGATGTTTGTGGTATACGTGATTGATTTGGAAAGTGTGATTTAAATCTTTTGTATTAGTGGGTTTGATGAACTTGAATGGACTCGAACATATATCACAAAGTTCTTAGACAAGTTTCTTACCTCGAGGGATTTGAAGGTTCCCTATTACTTGCAGTGGGGTGTTTGTTTCTTATGAGGTTCCAAAACCATAATTCATTCACGTAGGTTCAAGGTTGAGGGTTAATATGCTACTCCTAGGAAGATTTGGTTAAATATTGATGCGTCAGTATACAAACTTCCTAAAGTGATGTGGCCCCGTGAGGATTTATTGGATGGTTTTCATTGATCCCAAAAAATTGTTCACTATGGTAGATGACCAAAATTGTGATTTGGCAATTGGCGGGAGTATTCCTGCAAGTGAATTCGAGGACCAGAAGGAATCTAGTGGTCGACCATCCAATGACAAAGTTAGAAAGAAATGATTGAAGAAAATTGTATTCAACTAGGAGAAATCAACCTACATGGAGGATGCCTAGCTTGGCATTTTTATAGGTTGAAAGATTGGACTGTTGAAGATTTTCAGCTACTATTTGAAAGGGGCGGCACCAGAAGTGGAACAAACAAGGGCACCTATTACCGTGAATATCTCAACTAGTTTGAATTAGTCAAGGTGTTGAGGGCCTTTCCAAGTGATGGAGCTCATCCTCTCAGTAGTAGAACTCATGTGTCGAGCTCGTGCCTAATTTATCATTATCAATTGCCCCTAATTCGGACCTATGAGTTATAAGTGCTATGAATTATAGCGGTATACCAGATCCCCAATTTTGTGCACATTAGGGTTCCTTCCTTTAATGAGATTGGCAACTTTTTTTTTGCCCAATAAAGTTTGCTTTCATGATTCCATCTTTGAGGTTGTACTTTGTTTCCCGATGCCTAAATATATTAGGGAAGCGCTCCCACCTCTTGAATCTTGCTCCTACTCAATTGACCCCAAATAACTAGGGATTCTTGGTTGGCATAGGTGTCATTTGTGCTAGGGCCAATGGCATTGGCATACAATCCACTTTTGTCGAGTTCATGCACTACTACAAACTCACCTCTTACCCTGGGCAAGGTTCGGGGTGGTTCTACCTTTCAAAGATAGAAGGGCCAAACTTACTAATGGGCTACTATTCGAATATGAAAAGAGTGGAAAGACAAATTATTCTGTCTCAAGACCTGACTGGGAATTTGGGTCTTCAGAGGCTCCCCTAAATAGATCTTTCTTGGTTCCTCATCTATGGGGATCTCCCACCCCTTCTCTTCATAAGTGGGTTTTCTTTGGTGTGATTTTTCATGCAATTTTGTTGAATTTTCACCTTCTACTTTCCTGAAATGTAGGTAAATCAAATCCCTTGCCCCCTGAGTTAAAACTTCAGGTCAAGAAAACTCTTGACTAACTTACCAAGGATCTGTCCTACCTTATGAGTGATAAAGCGCTCTTTGAGTGTCAGCTTGGTCCTTCTCTGATTGCCTCTGATCCTTGGAATCTTGTAGTTTTTTCCTCTAAATGTATAGTTATAGCTCCTAAGTCAATTGACAAAAATGTCCTTCAAGAGGTTGCAAGTAGGAGGGTTTCTAATGCTAATCCTCCTCCATGCAAGAGGCTAGGGTGTCTTTCCCTCGGGGTAAATGGACATCCCCAAGTTCCACCACCTTGTAAGTATCCCCTCCTATCTCTAAGGTTTTCTCAGAGGAAGGATTCAATCTTGCTACAACTTATAAATTGGAGGTTCCCTTTCCAGTGATCCCCTTGCCCCTATAGCAGACAAAGACAAGGGGAAGGGTAAAATCCCCGATGTAGTTGGGGAGAAAGATCACACCGATTCGACTCCCCCTATGAATCCAATAGCCACACCATCAACAATATGAGACATCATGGAAGAGGCAATGGTTAGGCTTCACAAGTTTGTGCACGAGGACAAGGTGCAAGCTACCTTTAACCTAGGGCCATCCTAGTTGACCAAGAATCTAGCCCTAGCCATCAAGAAGGTGAGGCCCCCATACATTTTGAACTTGTCTCCTTTCTTTTTCCATCTTAACTCTCCTCCATTTATTTTTCAGTTTGCTATTCTTACCTCAAGCCTTTCTTACATCACTTTAGGCAAGAAGAAAGCCTATGAAGAGAAATTTCTAGTTCTATATTCTCAGCTAAAAATAATAGATGCAAAGTTGATAAAATCTCTGGAAGACTTTGTAAGGCTCATGAAAGAAGCCAAAAAGACCTTAGCCGCCTCTCTACTACTAAGAAGGACCAGTATAAGGTCCTCAAGGCTAAGAATGAGCTGTTGGTTAAGCTGAAAAATTTTGTGGCCAAATCCTCCAAGTTGTCTATGAGGAGTAAGGAGCTAGAAGATGAGAAGGAAGCTTTTTCTCAGTCTTGACCTTTCCCTTAAGCTGTAGCAAAAAGAGCTCGAGGTCAAGTCTGTTGGGGCGACTATTTTGACAAAGTATCAGGACTCCAATGAATTCAAGGAGGAGATTCTTGAATACTATGTGGATGGCTTTGAGGACTTTAGGAAACAAGCTCATAAGAAATTTTCCAGCTTGGACTTCTCCAAGTTCATTCTAGAAGATGATGCAGCAGCGATGGCTGGGGGAGATAAAAAGGAAGAGGATGGGGAAAAAGTGAGTAATAAACCTCCTATGGATGACGAAGAGAAGCCTGTAAAGGCTGCTGCTGAGGAGTTATTCGGGTTGGCTAGAGAAACTGTAGGGGATGCTACAAATCCAACAAGGAAGATTTAGGAGGCGATCAAACTAAATAACCGTCATCTTGAGATCTTCTTCTTATAGAATTCCTTTGCAGCTTGCAGTCCCATTTCTTCTCTTGTTATGGATGCTACTTTGTGACAGGCACAAATTAGACTCTTTTGTGGAATGGATCTTGCTTGGGCTAACCTCTGAGTACCTAGCGATATGACCATGGATTGTCTGACAGGCATCATGGAATGTTACGGTTTTCTTATTGGGGTCCTAGTTCATATCCCCCCTCTAGAATTTCCCTGCAATACTTATTCTGTGAGAAGAATCTTCTTCTTTGAGTACGTCTTTGAGGCTGGTCTTCAGTTTCCTCTACCCCCAATCATCAAGGTTGTCCTTCGCCTTTTCAATTGATACCTCGCCCGGGTCTTCATGGAGTGATAGGGCATCTTGGTTGGCATTATGGACTTCTAGCATCTGATAGGGCTAGGAGATTCTCCAACCGTGGTCGAGTTTATCAATCTTTTTCGCTTGGCTCCTACTTACCAAGACTTCCACCAATTTGTCAGGAGAGGCAGGATGCTTAAGCTAATTTCTGATCTTCCTAATCCTCCTGCTAGTTGGGAGGGTAATTTCTTCCTTGTCTTAGGAGATGCCTAGGAGTTTAAGGCAGCTGCAATAGAAGCTCTTCACGTTCCCTAACTTTGGGATACCCCTACCAACATGAGTGAGTAAAAGTTTCATTTGTATCTCTTTATGTGGAAGCTTTTTTTTTTTGCTTATAACCTATTCTTCATTGCCAGCTTTTATATTGGAGAGGCCTCNCATCTCTTTATGTGGAAGCTTTTTTTTTTGCTTATAACCTATTCTTCATTGCCAGCTTTTATAGTGGAGAGGCCTCCATTGAGCCTATCTGATCTGACGAGGATAATTAGTGATGTGGATGGAGGTCCAAAGCCTTTTAAGAGGTTGATTCCTCCTAAGAGACTTGTTTTCTTGCACATTGGTCCTGTTCCTATAGTGGTTGAGATCCTTGGTACCAATGGGCTACCAGTAGTGGCTCCTGCCTTATTGGAGAGGCTAATGAGATCCATGGAATGGGTATTGTTTGGGGGGGGGGGATGTTATGTGTTGTGTTGCGTTTACAGAGACGTTTTTGGGTGTGAGGGGGATTAGGGAGAGAGAGAGAAAGAAGGACCAACCTGGGTAGTTTCCAGAGTCGCTAGGTGTGGATGGTCGTAGTACACACTAAGTGGCTCAAGTGAGGAATCAGAGAAGGGAGAGAGAGGAAGAAAGAGAGATAGAGATGCTTGTGTCGATGGAATGGTGGAGGATACTAGTGGGGGGAAGGGTCAATGGCGATGGGCTAGGCAACGACAGTGACTGAGCAATAACGATAAAAGGAGGTTGTGTGCATGCGTGTGGGAGGAGNGAGTCGCTAGGTGTGGATGGTCGTAGTACACACTAAATGGCTCAAGTGAGGAATCAGAGAAGGGAGAGAGAGGAAGAAAGAGAGATAGAGATACTTGTGTCGATGGAATGGTGGAGGATACTAGTGGGGGGAAGGGTCAATGGCGATGGGCTAGGCAGCGACAGTGACTGAGCAATAACGATAAAAGGAGGTTGTGTGCATGCGTGTGGGAGGAGGGTCGCCGAAGTGAAGGGTAATGAAAGAGATTTGAGAAAGGGATGAAAAGAGAAAGAAAGAGAAACTAGAGAGAAAAGGGCGAGAAGATAGAGGCTTGCTGGAGAGAGAAATTGGGTAAAGCTATTTTTGAATTGGGGGAGAGAGAGAGAGAGTTGGGAAATTACGGAGAAGAATCGAGAGACCATAGAGACAAGGGACAGGGATGAGAGAAAACGTGTAATCGAGGTGCATGAGTTTTTGGGNGAAACTAGAGAGAAAAGGGCGAGAAGATAGAGGCTTGCTGGAGAGAGAAATTGGGTAAAGCTATTTTTGAATTGGGGGGGAGAGAGAGAGAGAGTTGGGAAATTACGGAGAAGAATCGAGAGACCATAGAGACAAGGGACAGGGATGAGAGAAAACGTGTAATCGAGGTGCATGAGTTTTTGGGATTCAAAAATAGAAAGTGTCATAGGATGGAAAAAATATTTCAAGACTTAATTTGTTTTATTGGATCAAAAATTATGAAATGATTTCAGTCGTTTTTTTTGTTAAGACTGTCCGTAAGATATGTTTNCGGGAAAAAATATTTCAAGACTTAATTTGTTTTATTGGATCATAAATTATGAAATGATTTCAGTCGTTTTTTTTGTTAAGACTGTCCGTAAGATATGTTTTTGTTTTGTCTTGAAATTGTCTGAACCTTTATTTATCTGTGAAATTCAAAAATCCATTTACCTTATTACATAGATAAATATACACACATAAACACACAAATTTGTCACCAACAACAAAATGATTCAAAGCCCTGGATCTCAGAGTGGCAATAACTAAGAAATTTTCTCCTTTTCTTTGCCAAGAAGATAAATACATAAGGTGTTGTTTAATGAAATGAGTAAAGAGAAATTTGACAAACTCGTAAAGTCATCTCAAGTAAACTCTCACCAAAGAGAAGTCCTAACAATAACATACAATTAATAGACACGTGTAATTTATCTGAAGTCCTAGCACATAGTAATATTTTCGTACTTATTATCATTAGAATAATGTTACATGAACTTAAAAATTAAACTTGATAATAATAATTATTGAATACGTAGTGGGTCTCAATAAATGATAGGACCCATAGTGAAATCAATAATTATAATTATCAAGTCTAATTTTTAAATTTAAGTAGCATTGCTCCTTATCTTATCATTATGGGCATCTGCAGTTTCAACCAGCCAGGGGACCAGCGCGTACGAGCTCGACCCAAACGGTGATAATTAGTCCCATGAACGATTCTTGGACCTATCAAATTGAAATAAAAGAATTAGGATAAATATCACTCACACCCCCTAATGTTTGATTTTATTATATGAACATCTTCTCACATTTTAGAAAATATACTGAGACCCCTTGACATTTTGAAACTTGTACTAATAAGACCCCTTCGGCCTAACAGACGTTAGGAAGACTAACAGTCAATCAAGGTTGATCTTATAAAAAAATAATTAAAATGCCAAAAATACCCTTCTCTTTTTACATTTCCTTTTTTAATTATTTCANTCTTATAAAAAAATAATTAAAATGCCAAAAATACCCTTCTCTTTTTACATTTCCTTTTTTAATTATTTCAGTTATACACAAATTATATTTTTCATAAGTAATGATACAACAAATTAAATTATTTTATTACACTAATCTATTTGATTAAATATTTAAATAGCAATAAATCTATATATAGGACTAAAATAATTCATCATTAAACAACTCTTTACAATTAATGACCACACTAATCACAATCCCAAAAAATTCAAATTATTTGATTATGCCAAATTAATCATAATTATAAATTAATTACTTAATCATATCAAATTAGTTTTAATCCTCTACTTAACTACCCTACTACTATACATAATCCCCCACAGCTGCAAAAAACCAACCACCCACACCACCGAAAACCCCACCATTCCAAAACCCACGACCACCACCACCGAAAATCCACCACCCAACATCACCGAAAATCTTCTACCAACGTCTTCACCATTTCAAAACCCACTATCCATTCCACCGTAATCCACCATTCCAAAACCCACCACCACGAACACCACTAAAAACCCACCATCCCACCTTCGAGTCAGTCACTCGAAATACACCCTTATCCTCTTTTGAATTACTCGCCAAAATCCCCACCATAAAAACCACCACCCAAACTAGCAACAACCACCTCCATCTTTATTTAGCAGAGAAAAAAAAAAATACCTCCATCCACCACCGTAATACGGAGAGAGAGAGAGAGAGCACCATCCTTCCTTCGCCTAATCCCACTACTCAAGGGGGATTCACAGATGGGAAAGTTCAGGGATTCAAGGATGGGGAGGGGATTCAGGGATGGGGAGGGGATTCAGGCATAATCACGGGTTAAGGATTCGAGGTCATGGTTGTTGACTTGGGCATGGGCAATGGGTTTGGATCTTGACATGGATTTGAGTAATTAAAGAAAGGGTAAAAAGTCTTTTCGTTAATACCGCTAATGTCATCCATCTATTGGGGTCTTAGTGTAATTTTTAAAATGTGAAGAGGTGTTTGTATAATAAAACTAAATGTCAAGGGGTCTGAGTGATATTTACCAAAAGAATTAAGTTGAATCAACTCACCAAACCACCAAAAGATAAAGAAACAACGAAGATTTAGAACTTCGAAAGGCAACCAGGGAACAAATTTCCACTTGTGAAATAAGATATAGCACCAAGCAGCTAGGAAAATCACAAGAACAAGTGTTCCAACCTTAAACTGCCTAACTATCGGGAGGATGACCATCGCAGGCAAGTGAAAAATATCAATAGGTGAAGACAGAAGAATTAGAGTCAAAAGGAATATCTATAAACAGCAACCTTTGCAATTTTTCCTTACAAGAGAATAACCACTGCAAGAGTCTACAAATGAAAGATCTCACCTTCAGTACCTTTACCAAAAACTGCTAGGTCCATTGAGACACATGCTGCAGAAAACGCACAAGGAGCCCATCACTGGGCACCATAGCATCTCATAAGCTAAATATATTCAAACATAAGTCTCCCTGGAATTGAAGAAGAAAGATCCGAAAATCCAAAACGAATGAGAGAGCACAAGTATCCTACAAATCCTTTATCTGCACTTACATGGCACTAACTTTAAAAAGAAAAAACAAAGCAAGGTAAAATACAACTAGAAGAGCAAAACATTAAAAAACGCATCACAAATATCATTTCATCAGAAAAAAATTAAGTCATATGAATTTCCAAATATATATAAATTCTCCAACAAATGTCAAATATCTGCCAGGAAGGGAACCCACAACCCTACCCCAACAAAAAAAAAAAAGGAGAAGAAATTTGTTTGCCACAAACTAAAGCAGAATACCAAGACCCAAAAACAGTACCAGAAAGAGGCACAGCGGAAGCTTCGGTCAGGGAGAACTATCAAAATTATACACTTTCTACATAAACAAGTAAGTGAATCCATAAAGCGCAAAAAACTAAAAGCTGAGCAAGACCAATCAATCTGCTACCATTTTGACAGCTAAATTAAATGCTCTTTTATCTATCTGATTCTGCACCAATTTGCTTTGAGCGTTGACACTGTATATACATTAACTTTACGGGGCCTGCACAGTAGGCAACACCTAACTCTGGTGTACGATTACAAGAAGCTGAGCTTCTGTTTCACCCAATCACCTGAGGGGGAAAACAAAAAGAAAAAACAAAAGAGAGAAGCAATTCCAGCCCTTCAGATATACAACAATGGGAAAAACCTAACCAACTGTACAGTCTTCTCTCTCACAATGAATATACAACAATGATGCCATAACTTCTTTACCCTAATCAGAATTACCGATAATAGGGATGCACTGGCTGGGCAGAGACCTTATCTTGGTATTAAATGCACCATTCTTTTTTCCAATCACAACAATGCAGCAGAGCACAGGCAGAAAATATTTATCCAGGACAGCCTTTGATGGGATGACAGAAATCCCAACAGGAGATGCCCCACCAGGTCTACCAATGACGTTATGATGGTCCTTCAGAACATTCATCCGGAATAGTTTCCTTCTCCTTCAAAAGGCATTGGATTGGCACATAAACAAAACCTTTAGGTAATCGCTGATTCTTCATAGATGCTTGATCAGATGTCATTACAAGCTCCTTTTCAAAGGTTTCCGTATGCTGAGTTATTTATGAGAACCAGTCAACATCTTCATTTGAGAGAGGTCAAAAATTAAAAACAATATAAGTTACAATGGAAACACACCAATCAGCAATGCAGCAAAGTTTTTACCTTCCGATAATTTGATGGCTTCTCCCCATCATCTGAAAGGTTGCAAGACACAACAGATGAAGGCCTATTTGGGATTGTCTTCCCAGAAAGAGATACCCTCTCCCCAGGTTTTTGCATAGAAATCTGTTGTGAGGAAGAGCTGTCATCCATCTTTCTGTCATTGTCCATTGACATGCGAAATTTTATAAACCGTTTACCAGCAACTGTGCTGTCGACTGTTATGTCATCTGATCTTTGGATGGCTTCGCTGCCTGATTTGTAACCATCTGTATAGCCTTTAAGGGAGGTCGTAGCTGATTCTGAACTAACTTCTGCTGGGAAGAACGAACTATGCAGTGCAGACAATGCGACAGAGTTTCTCTTCGAAGCAAGTATATAATGTGAGCAATGAACTAATTCACGCTGCAACATTGACAAGAGCAAATGGCCAAATTCTTTCCATATCAGACTAACAAACTTCAACTATCAGCAAAACGAGAGAGAGAGAGAATATTGGGGATAATACAGACTATCGCCTAAACATGAACTAACTATGCATGCTAACCACAACAAGATCAGCATAAGAATAACTCTATGCCAAAAAACAAGAACAGAAGAAACAAGAAAAAACACAGAAAAAGGTGCAACAAGACCCCCAATCCCACCAAAAAAAAGTCAAGTTTTTCCAGAATAGAATAGGCAAAACCAAACTGTTGGAGACGATGTTTCCAATACATTTGGACCACCTGATTCACAGATTCTTACCAATCAGACATTTTACAGGGTAAAATAATAATTCCAAGCATGGCGAATCAAGAGGCAACATCTTTATAAAACAGATGATAGAATTGTTGAAAGAGTTTGTATTTCACATCAAATAATTAGGACCACCAAGGTTGGTTTATAAACTTGAGGGGCTACTCATTGTCAATTGGTTTTAGGTTTAATACTTCAACATGCTATCAGAGCTAGACCTTGGGAGGTCAGTGGCCAAGTCTTTTACCCAATTGAATTTTTCAATATGCACGGTTGTTTATTTGCTGCTTGTTTATTTGTTTATTGACCCCGCGTGCGTGCCCGGGTCCCATGTGAAGGAGTGTACTAAGAGAGCTTGAACCCAACATCGAATAATTAGGACCACCAACATCGGTTTATCTACTTGAAGGGCTCCTCCACTCATTGCTAATCAGTGTTCAGTTGGATGCTCCAACATGAATGACTATAATGCTAGGAAGCACGGATACGGATATGATTTAGATACGACGAAACCTAAAAAAATAAGATATGGGTATGGCTAGGGTACGTCTGTAATAATATATATTTTATATTTTATTATTATTTAACTATTTAAAAATTATAATTTTTAATAATTATTTAACAATAGTAAGCAAAATTAACAATTTTTACCTTGAAAAATCTGTACTATCATCTCATTATGATATATCTATAAAATGAACGTGACCGATTAAAAGAATCAAAACCAACATTTTAACTAGTTGGTTTGTTTACAAGAATTTATTTCTAAAATTATAGTGTAATTAATTCATTTCTTTATAATACTTAAAAAGCACTCGTGCCTTTAAAATCAAATGGAATTTTGTTGATGTATTATATTGTATGTGAACTCGAAAGAANAATACTTAAAAAGCACTCGTGCCTTTAAAATCAAATGGAATTTTGTTGATGTATTATATTGTATGTGAACTCGAAAGAAGAGAGTATAGATTAAAATTAAAAATTGTACATCTTGCTCCATTTAAAAGTATCCACAAAATACCCACATATTTTATTAATTATTGGATACATATGATGCTATCAAATGCGTATACTTTAGCATCTTAAGAGTATTTTATCCGATACGGGTACGTCGACCTTAACAAAGTATCCATGCTTCATAACTATATAGCTTTATATATATAGTATTGTATTGTTGGTGAAAGCAAGTCAAGAGAAACACATAAGCCACCTCTTTTTCTTCATTGTAACAAACAATACAACCTTTTGTGTAATTGAGGTAAAATGGCAATTTGAAACACAGTATGCAATCTCAAGCTACCAACAAAGTTCTCAGCAGAGAAGAAGAGAACTGATAGCTGCTACCAGAAAATTCAACTCACAGAGAAGGAACCACTGATGCATAGAGAGAAATTATCAACAGCATGTTGTGTGAAGTGATTAACCATCAAAATTGCTATTTAATTATATTTAATGATTGGTTAATTGCATATTATTTGTGATTAAATGTGTTAAATTCCTTGATTTTCTAATTTGATACTTTTTCTAGTTGTTTGGTTTATTTTGCAAGTAAATTGGTTGATTTAAAGTAATAATAAATAATGCAAGTGAAGTAATCACTAGAGGAAGAATGATAACTGATAAGGATCGAAGAGTCAAGATTGAGATTGGAAGACTTGAAGATATGACAACAATTTAACCCTTATAAGAGTCCAAGTTGGAAGAAAACTCATTTAGAGTTGAATTAGGAAAGTGTCTAAGAAGAAAAGGATTTGAAACGTCTTCAGTATTTTGGTCATAACTTTTGAATCTGATATCCAATTTACTTGATTTTTGGGGGTTAAAAAGAAGACTTAACGGGCTACAAAAGTGTATTTCACGAAATTTTCGTGATTCAACCTCTAAATATGCAAAATTCAAGCTCGAAATCTGGACATATTTTGTACCCGCGTCCCAAAGATTTTATGCACAAGATTTAACCTTACAAAACTTCTTTTTTGGAAAAGAATTTCTTTCAACTTGTATTTAGAATTTATTATTAGTATAAATAGGGATTCTCATTTAGAGATTATTATTATTCTTTTTTTCATCTTTTTTTTTTTTTTTTAGTTCGTTATGTCTAGCTAGAAGGCTAAGCTAGGGCTAGGAAAAAACCTCTCAATGAAGTACGGTACTGTTATTGACTCTGTGCTTAATGATTTATGATGTTTTATTAATTTAACTTCTGATTTCTTAGCAAAGTTTGTATTTTGTAAAAATCCTTGAGTCGTTGTGTCATGTACATCGATTGCTTGAATTTCTCTGCGAGTAAATAACTGGTTATTCCACGCTTGAGGTATTTATCATTATTTCATAAAATAATATAATTGGATGATTATTCAGGTTACTGAATAATCTTTTGATTATAACTTTTAGTTTTCTTACTTGATTTCTTACTCGAATCAACCGACATCTGATTCTTGTCTCAAGTTAAGATTTGAGTCTTTAACCATTATTGTATAGAATTGAGAGGGAATACCTGATGCTCTAGTATTTTTATTATATTGTTTAAATATCTCCAATCAATATTTTCAACTCAACAATTTTTTACACAAATTGTTCTCTCAAATTTTCTTTAGTATTTCTGTGATTGCTTTTTGTTACAATTCCCTGTGGTTCGACCTCGGACTTCCGAGTATTATATTACTTCGCGACAACTTGCACTTGGGTGATCAATTCTAAAGTTGTAGCATGTTTTTGGCACCGTTGCCAAGGAATTGGAGAACAAAGAGTTATCGCATCTTTGAGGTTTTCTGCATTTGCAATTCTTCGGAGATCCGATAACTTCGTTCTAATTTTTATTTATTTTAGTCATTTTATTGCAATTTATTTTATTTCTGTTTAATTTAGATTTCTGTTTTATTTAGTTTGTTTATTTGTTTTATGAATTCCTGGCATCGTGACTTAAGTGGTCGTTTAATAAGAGAAGATTTAGATACTCTGTTTGAAAATCTATTTGGTTCATCTGATTCAAATCACTCTTCGCACACAATAGCGGCTAATCCTAACAATAATATAGGCAAAATGATCTTCCCAAACATGAGGATCATATTGATAGAGTAAGTAATCATGATGAAAACGACGTGGATAATTTAAAAGCTAATTAGGGTAGGACTTTGCGTGAATATTTACAGCCTACACGCCACACTGCACTATCATGCATTATCTTTCCATTAAATGCCATAAATTTTGTTTTCAAACCTAGCATGATTACATTACTCCCAAAATTTATTGGCCTAGATTCAAAAAATTCATATCTACACATTAGAGAATTTGAGGATGTATGTGCTACGTTCTATGATCAGAATGGCTCAGTGAATACAATCAGATTAAAGCTGTTTCCTTTTTCATTAAAAAAAAAAGCTAAGACTTGGTTATATTCACTTAGATCTAAGGCCATAGGTACACGGCCTGAGATGCAAAAATAATTTCTGAAAAAAAATTTTCCCACACATCGCACAAACTTTTTAAAAAGGCAAATAATGAATTTTTGTCAAAAAGAATCTGAAAATTTCTATCAAAGTTGGAAAAGATTTCAAGACCTTGCATCTTATCCACACCACGGTTATGAGAGTTGGCGCGTGATAAATTTCTTTTATGAGGGTTTGAGTCCACAGTTGCGTCAATTTGTTGAGATGATGTGTAATGGTGATTTCATGAATAAGGAATCAGACGAGGCCTTTGACTACTTAGATCAGTTAGCTGAAAGTGCACAATCTTGGGATACCACATCCCAAGAACCTCCTAAAGGTAAAACTGCACAATCTTCATCATCTAATAGGGGTAAATACCAGCTGAGGGAAGAAGATGACCTAGGAGCTAGAATTGCCACCTTAGCTAGGAGGGTAAAAGTCATAGAGTACAAAAGGGTTAATCAAGTTGACACAGTGCCTGTAGAGGAGGTGTGTAGTGTTTGTGAGATCCCTGGACATCCTATAAAGGAATGTCCAACATTACCTGTTTTAAAAAAAATCTTGCATGATCAAGCAAATGCTGCAAATGTTTTTTCAAAACCTTACAATAATCCTTACTCAAACACATACAACCCGGAGTGGAAGAATCATCCCAATTTTAGTTGGAGGAATGAAAAGCATGCATCACAACCACCTTAACAAAATTCCTCTAATGTTGCACCCTATGTTCCACCTCCTAAGAAATTTTGGAGGCATTGTCACAAATGATGNCCCAATATTACCTGTTTTAAAAGAAATCTTGTATGATCAAGCAAATGCTGCAAATGTTTTTTCAAAACCTTACAATAATCCTTACTCAAACACATACAACCCGGAGTGGAAGAATCATCCCAATTTTAGTTGGAGGAATGAAAAGCATGCATCACAACCACCTTAACAAAATTCCTCTAATGTTGCACCCTATGTTCCACCTCCTAAGAAATTGAGGAGGCATTGTCACAAATGATGCAAAGTCAGGAAAATTTTATCAATCAGACCACACAGGCCATAAATGATATCATGAGTATACTAAATAAGTAGAAAAATATTAATAGACAAACTACTCAGGCTACTGAAGATATTAGAAATGCAATCACTAAGTTGACTATTGACCCGTGCCATCAAGAAAAAGGTAAGTTCCCAGCACAACCACAACCAAATTCACATGATCAATTTTTTGTGAATGAAACTAGCACTTCTGATACTGTGCATGAGTAGGTAAAATCTATTACCACACTCCGTAGTGGGAAAGAAATTGATAAAACTATTCCTTCTAAAATTCAAGAATCTAAAAAGATTTCAAAACCTACGGAGAGTGGTGATAAAATTAATCACTTTGAAATCAATAAGCCTGAGAAGTATGTCATACCTGCACCATTCCAACAGAGATTGCTTACTTCTACCAAGCCTTATATGCATAATGATATATTAAAGATTTTTAAGCAAGTAAAAATCAACATTCCCTTGTTGGATGCCNGATAAAATTAATCACTTTGAAATCAATAAGCCTGAGAAGTATGTCATACCTGCACCATTCCCACAGAGATTGCTTATTTCTACCAAGCCTTATATGCATAATGATATATTAAAGATTTTTAAGCAAGTAAAAATCAACATTCCCTTGTTGGATGCCATTAAACAAATACCTTCTTATGCAAAATTTTTGAAAGAATTATGCACAGTTAAAAGAAAATTAAATGTGCAAAAGAAGGCATTTTTGATTGAGCAGGTATCTTCCATCATACAACACAAGACTCCACCAAAATAAAAAGGCTCAGGTTGTCCCACCATTTCTTGTGTTATAGGCAACCACATAATTAAACAAGCTTTATTGGATTTAGGAGCTACAGTAAACTTGCTCCCTTATTTAGTTTATGAGCAACTAGGATTAGGGGAGTTAAAACCTACCTCAGTTACACTTCAATTAGCTGACCGATCAGTAAAAATACCGAGGGGTATGGTGGAAGATGTCTTAGTATAGGTTGATAAGTTTTACTTTCCTGTAGATTTTATAATTTTGGACACTCAACCGGTATTAAATATTAATGCTCAAATTTCTGTTATTTTAGGCAAACCATTCCTACCAACTTCAAATGCTTTAATTAATTGCAAGAATGGTGTGATGAAATTAACTTTTGAGAATATGACATTAGAGCTCAATATTTTTAATATATGCAAACAACCAAAGAATGTTGATGAAGATGTACATGAGATCAATATGATTGAGTCTCTTGTTCCAAACAGAGTATATAATTTTTCTTTATTTGATCCACTTGAGGTACTTGAAATGAGACACAGAAATTTGAGGAGCTTCCACCAAAAACCAATCCACCAGTTTTATCTAGTAATAAAGCTCCCAAGCTTGACTTAAAAGAATATTAGAATGATCGTATATTAAAATCTAATTTTAAGCCGAATTGAGTATGTGCTTTTATTTTTATTTGTACATAATAGTTAGATTTTTTTTTTTCGTTTAATTTTAGTTTCCTTTCTGTTTGTTTCAATTTATAGTTTTCTTTCTCTGCTGAGTTTTTATTTTTAGGTTTTAGAGTTGTTGTGACACTAGGTATTTCGACTCCTTTAATCTTTATTCATTATTTTTATTGAGCATTAAGGTATTTATTTTTACATTAAGGACAATGTTGGATTTAGGTTGGGGGTTATGGGTATGTTTTGTGTTGTGAAAATTCCTGTTTTGTGTTGTGAAAAATCCTAGTTTATGTTTTTTTTTCAAGTTTATTTACTTTGCTAAAAAAGAAAATTAATTAATTAAAAATTAAAAAAATAATTTGTTGGTTATTAAATATCTGAATAATTTTTACGCATAATTTGATACCACAATATATAAATAATTTGTTTAGCTTTAAATTTGCAACTGTTTAAGCATTATGTAAAACTTTATACTATATTTTTGTATCTCATATTATATTTTTATAAAAACTCACAATTTGTGCACTTTAAACTTTATTAAGTTGAAAATTTGTTAGGTATTTTACCTTGAGAACTTGAAACATATAGTAGAGATGTATAAAAACCCTGATGAGTTTTGATCCAATCTTTCTTGAAGGATTATTTACATTTACTCAATAAAGAATATTTTTATTCAGTTAATCTCCTTTAATATTCTCATTATTTTTGTTTTGCTCAATACCAATATTATGAATGATTACTTGACTTTAAATTATTTGCATGGGAAGTGTGTTATCAAAAACTCTTGAGATATGATTTTAGGTCATCTTTGATATTATTTGAGCCTAAGCCTTATTATTTGAATATTGTTATCCCTAGAAGTCATGATTGAGCCTATGAAGCAAAATTTTATTTCTTCTACCCAACATATAATAACCAAGCCAATGAAAAAAAATAATATATTTTACCCTTGGTTATCCTGAGATTGAGTTTTTTATTGCTTATGTAATTTGGGAGATGTTGGTTGGGAAAAGATGTTCAAAGATGATAAAAAAAAAAGGAAAAAAAATTTTTTTGCATACTTGTGAATACTTGCATTAGATATTTTGCTGAAAAAAAGATGTATATATATTAAATTGTCTTGCTGAAAAAAAAGTTGAAAAGAAAAGAAAGACAATATGCCTAGCTGTGAAAAAGAAAATTAAAAAAAAAAATAGAGAAAAAAAATAGCAAGCATGTGTTTGAAAAGAAAAAAATATGAGCAAGTATTGTAAATTATGCTTCTAAAGGGTAAAGAGTGAAAGGTTATGGAAAGAATATTGGTTGTGTAATGTATATGTTCTCTCGGGATAGTCTTTTGAATTCTTGAATATCCTTTGTTTCAAAACCCTAATCTCAAGGCCCCATTACAACCTTAAATAAAGTCCTATCTGATCTCAAGAGTATATTGGTGGATGTATGACTCTTGTGAATAAGAGAATGGTGATTGTTTATATATTGTGTGTTGATTTCCTTTCATAAAACTATTTCAAATCCTTTTCTTTTGGATTACGTTTTTTTTAATAAACATGTGAGCATTATTTTGTTTTGATTTAAATATTTTCTTCTCACATGTGATATTTGAGGGATTAGTCACTATAATCAGAGAGAATTTTTCATGAGTGAATTATATAGTGAGATTTGACATTGAAACGAATAGTTGATAGTTGTTGAGGTGATTACCGGATAAATTATTGACTTGGTATAATAAATTCACACTACACACGAGTTTATATGGGAATATGATAAGTGCATACATTTATATAGCGTGTAAGTTCTATATTTTGTTTTGCACGTTCTTATTATAAAAAAGCTTGTAACTCAGAATTTTTATATTGTGGTAGCAATTTGTTTTATAAAATTATTATTCAGATATTTAATCACAGGGTGATGTTTGTGGGTATCATCTCTGGAAACCCTTACGAGACTATACTTGTTCGCTAGGAGGAACCTAGGGGTTTAAAGGCTTCTTGCATATGCTAAATGCAATCGTGAGTCCTACGAAAGTGGTTTTGTGTTTTATTTTATTAGGTTTTTTTTTTTTTTTAGTTTATAGATTTTAGGATCCATGTATTACTAGAGATTAGTAATATTCAGGTTGGGGGATGTGATTAACCATCAAAATTGTTATTTTATTATATTTAATGATTGATTAATTACATATTATTGGTGATTAAATGTGTTAAATTCCTTGATTTTCTAGTTTGATATTTTTTCTAGTTGTTTGGTTTATTTTACAGGTAAATTGGTTGATTTAAAGTAATAATGGATAAGACAAGTGAATCAATCACTAGAGGAAGAATAATAACTGATAAGGATTGAAGAGTCAAGATTGAGATTGGAAGACTTGAAGATATGACAGCAATTTAATCCTTATAAGAGTCCAAGTTAGAAGAAAATTCATTTAGAGTTGGATTAGGAAAGTGTCCAAGAAGAAAAGGATTTGACACATTTTTAGTATTTTGATCATAAATTTTGAATCTGATATCCGATTTACTTGATATTTGGGGGTTAAAAAGAAGACTTCAAGGGCTACAAAAGTATATTACACGAAATTTTCGTGATTCAACCTCTAAGTATGCACAATTCAAGCTCGAAGTTTGGACAGATTTTGTACCCGCGTCCCAAGGATTTTGTGCACGGGATTTAACCTTACAAGACCTCTTTTTGGGAAAAGAATTCCTTCCAAGACAATTTTATATCTGTCAACCTGTACTTAGGATTTATTATTAGTATAAATAGGGGTTCTCATTTAGAGATTATGATTATTCATTTTTCCATCTTTTTATTTTTTATTTTAGTTCGTTATGTCTGGCTAGAAAACTAAGCTAGGGTTAGGAGAACACCTCTCAATGAAGTATGATACTATTATTGACTATGTGCTTAATGATTTATGATGTTTTGTTAATTTAACTTCTGATTTTATAGCAAAGTTTTACTCTGTAAAAATCATTGAGTCATTGTGTCATGTACATTGATTGCTTGAATTTCCCTGGAGTAAATAACTGGTTATTCCACGCTTGAGGTAATTATCATTATTTCATAAAATAATATAATTGGTTGATTATTCAGGTTCCTGAATAATCTTTTGATTATAACTTTTGGTTTTCTTATTTGATTTGTTACTCGAATCAACCGACATTTGATTGTTGTCTCAAGTTAAGATTTGAGTCTTTAATCATTATTGTATAAAATTGAGAAGGAGAACCTGATGCTCTAGTATTTTTATTATATTGTTTAATTATCTCCAATCAATATTTTCAACTCAACAATTTTTTTACACAAACTATTCTCTCAAATTTTCTTTGGTATTTCTGTGATTGCTTTTTGTTACAATTCTCTGTGGTTCGATCTCGGACTTCCGAGTATTATATCGCTTCGCGACAACTTGCACTTGGGTGATCAATTCTAAAGTTGTAGCAACACTTAAATCTAATCTCGTAATTTTTCATCACAGATACACCAATATCTTCAAAGAAAACGCAAAACTTATGCCTCATAAATAAAACTCAATGCCTTAAAGATTCCTACCTAGTATCGCTTACAAACCAAAATAAAATATTATCCATTTTGTGAAGTAGTCCATAACGACATGGTAGATATCTAGCATATCCATTCTGAAGAATTACATCAATTCTCCTAAACTACCTAAAACTTATGCAATTTGGATAATAAACAATCCATAACCTAACTAAGTATCAACTCACATTTATCCTATAAGGACAAATTCCAAGATGATTCAAGCCTAAGGTTCCTTCTATCTTATATTTCCTACTTTCACTAGCTAACCCACAACTTACAACTCCTATGTAAGACCTAATTCATAAGCTCTGATACCAACGTTGTAATGCCCCAAAATTCACCTTGTGAGGCATTAACTATCTATACAACATCCAACCATTATAGCATCTAAAACAATCATTTAANTTATGTAAGACCTAATTCATAAGCTCTGATACCAACATTGTAATGCCCCAAAATTCACCTTGTAAGGCATTAACTATCTATACAACATCCAACCATTATAGCATCTAAAACAATCATTTAAATAAAACAAACCATTCAACATCCAATCACTAACTAAATAAACTCCCAAAAGAACATAAAAAAAATCTTAGTTTTACAACCAAACCAAAATAATTATTCTCCATCCATGAACTNAAATAAAACAAACCATTCAACATCCAATCACTAACTAAATAAACTCCCAAAAGAACATAAAAAAAATCTTAGTTTTACAACCAAACCAAAATAATTATTCTCCATCCATGAACTAAAGTAAAATATCCATAATATGAATATAAAACCATTGTTTAATGCTCAAAACTAAATAGAAAATCTCTAAATCTTCACATGTGAATCCACATCTGCATCCTATTTTACTTGTTCACCTAGCTTGAGATCCTTCTCAAACCAAAATCTGAAAATATGTTATATTGTAGGATGAGCAAAAAATTCAGTAGGAAAACCTTCACAAACCCAACAAGGTTTTGAAAATATAAAACAAGTAAGTCTCACTTTGCAAAATAATAAATAAGAATTTGAATTAAAACACTGACAATTGATAAGATCTCATATTTACAGTAAATACAATAAAATTCATGAATAAATAAGATTAGCTCTGAAGCCACATATCAAGACAATCAACATATATCTCATGTACATTTGTAGGTTGGCTAACATGAATCCACATATTGAGAATATCTTACTTCCTACACACACACTTAATCAACAATACAATCCTCGCAAGGATGACCCATTTTCAAGAAGAGC
This sequence comes from Ilex paraguariensis, assembly GCA_963454935.2. Taxonomy (NCBI): domain Eukaryota; kingdom Viridiplantae; phylum Streptophyta; class Magnoliopsida; order Aquifoliales; family Aquifoliaceae; genus Ilex; species Ilex paraguariensis. Next base: position 1,581,443 of record CAUOFW020005835.1, read on the forward strand.
GTATACCAACGCATCAGCATTGACGTAACTTTTCAAAAATAGTATACTACCCCTCTACCTCTATCACCATGAGTGAATAGTGCATTAGTCCTCACAAGATTCCAAACCCACTGTGAGTGTTAAGAAATCTTTAAATCCCTCAAGATAAGAAACTCATCTAATTTCTCTATGATACCTGGTCGACTTCAGCCCAAGTCAATTACACCCACCATACAAGAGATACTTCCACAATTTTTTCATAACATCCAACAACAATCGATAATCATGGTTCCACAATCTTTCAAAAGGAATAACTCAAGAAAATATGAAAGAGATCTTAAATAAAATTAATTTACATTGATTATAATCAAAACTAGGGGTTTATAAATCAAGAACATGCAAGTTTTGATATAAAACATGAATAACTTAGGTTATAACTCAAGAACTAGGATTTTTTTTATAAAGAACGGAAGAATCTTGGATATAAATCATTTTTATTTAAGAAATAATTCACATAGTTGAAAAGAATCTCCAATAATTGTCTTTCTAACATATATATAAGAATTGAAATAATGTAAGTAATAACCCTAGAGAAAGAACCCTACCTTGATCCGTAGTGAAATTACTCCTAAGCCGTTTTGTGTGATTGCTTATATGTTGATGTCCATAAGAACAAGTCCAATCTATTCCTCTTCGTATCTCTAAGACTCTTTGAGACTTCTTGGGGTTGAAAAACAAGTATATATGGGAAACTTAAAATAAGTCCTTAGGGTATTTATAGTGTCAAAATATGAGAAAACACTCAAAATAGGTNACCGGTATTAAATATTAATGCTCAAATTTCTGTTATTTTAGGCAAACCATTCCTACCAACTTCAAATGCTTTAATTAATTGCAAGAATGGTGTGATGAAATTAACTTTTGAGAATATGACATTAGAGCTCAATATTTTTAATATATGCAAACAACCAAAGAATGTTGATGAAGATGTACATGAGATCAATATGATTGAGTCTCTTGTTCCAAACAGAGTATATAATTTTTCTTTATTTGATCCACTTGAGGTACTTGAAATGAGACACAGAAATTTGAGGAGCTTCCACCAAAAACCAATCCACCAGTTTTATCTAGTAATAAAGCTCCCAAGCTTGACTTAAAAGAATATTAGAATGATCGTATATTAAAATCTAATTTTAAGCCGAATTGAGTATGTGCTTTTATTTTTATTTGTACATAATAGTTAGATTTTTTTTTTTCGTTTAATTTTAGTTTCCTTTCTGTTTGTTTCAATTTATAGTTTTCTTTCTCTGCTGAGTTTTTATTTTTAGGTTTTAGAGTTGTTGTGACACTAGGTATTTCGACTCCTTTAATCTTTATTCATTATTTTTATTGAGCATTAAGGTATTTATTTTTACATTAAGGACAATGTTGGATTTAGGTTGGGGGTTATGGGTATGTTTTGTGTTGTGAAAATTCCTGTTTTGTGTTGTGAAAAATCCTAGTTTATGTTTTTTTTTCAAGTTTATTTACTTTGCTAAAAAAGAAAATTAATTAATTAAAAATTAAAAAAATAATTTGTTGGTTATTAAATATCTGAATAATTTTTACGCATAATTTGATACCACAATATATAAATAATTTGTTTAGCTTTAAATTTGCAACTGTTTAAGCATTATGTAAAACTTTATACTATATTTTTGTATCTCATATTATATTTTTATAAAAACTCACAATTTGTGCACTTTAAACTTTATTAAGTTGAAAATTTGTTAGGTATTTTACCTTGAGAACTTGAAACATATAGTAGAGATGTATAAAAACCCTGATGAGTTTTGATCCAATCTTTCTTGAAGGATTATTTACATTTACTCAATAAAGAATATTTTTATTCAGTTAATCTCCTTTAATATTCTCATTATTTTTGTTTTGCTCAATACCAATATTATGAATGATTACTTGACTTTAAATTATTTGCATGGGAAGTGTGTTATCAAAAACTCTTGAGATATGATTTTAGGTCATCTTTGATATTATTTGAGCCTAAGCCTTATTATTTGAATATTGTTATCCCTAGAAGTCATGATTGAGCCTATGAAGCAAAATTTTATTTCTTCTACCCAACATATAATAACCAAGCCAATGAAAAAAAATAATATATTTNTCATGATTGAGCCTATGAAGCAAAATTTTATTTCTTCTACCCAACATATAATAACCAAGCCAATGAAAAAAAATAATATATTTTACCCTTGGTTATCCTGAGATTGAGTTTTTTATTGCTTATGTAATTTGGGAGATGTTGGTTGGGAAAAGATGTTCAAAGATGATAAAAAAAAAAGGAAAAAAAATTTTTTTGCATACTTGTGAATACTTGCATTAGATATTTTGCTGAAAAAAAGATGTATATATATTAAATTGTCTTGCTGAAAAAAAAGTTGAAAAGAAAAGAAAG
>CAUOFW020005835.1:1584167-1609860 GCA_963454935.2 Ilex paraguariensis
AACTTAAAATTTTTATATTGTGGTAGTAATATGTGTTATAAAATTATTATTCAGATATTTGATCACAGGGTGATGTTTGTGGGTATCATTTCTGGAAACCCTCACAAGACTATGCTCGTCCACTAAGGGAAACCTAGGGGTTTAAAGGCTTGTTACATATGCTAAATGCAATCGTGAGTCCTACGAAAGTAGTTTTGTGTTTTATTTTATTAGGTTATTTTGTTTTTAGTTTTCAGATTTTAGGATCCATGTATTACTAGGGACTAGTAATATTTAGGTTGAGGGGTGTGATTAACTATCAAAATTCCTATTTAATTATATTTAATGATTGATTAATTACATATTATTTGTGATTAAAGGNAGATTTTAGGATCCATGTATTACTAGGGACTAGTAATATTTAGGTTGAGGGGTGTGATTAACTATCAAAATTCCTATTTAATTATATTTAATGATTGATTAATTACATATTATTTGTGATTAAAGGTGTTAAATTCCTTGATTTTCTAGTTTGATACATTTTCTAGTTGTTTGATTTATTTTGCAGATAAATTGGTTGATTTAAAATAATAATGAATAATGCAAGTGAAACAATCACTAGAGGAAGAATAATAACTGATAAAGATTGAAAAGTCAAGGTTGAGATTGGAAGACTTGAAGATATGACAACAATTTAATCTTTATAAGAGTTCAAGTTGGAAGAAAACTCATTTAGAGTTGGATTAGAAAATTCTCCAAGAAGAAAAGAATTTGACACGTCTTCAGTATTTTTGTCATAACTTTTGAATCTGATATCCGATTTACTTAATTTTTGGGAGTTTAAAAGAAGACTTCACGGGCTACAAAAATGTATTTCACGAAATTTTCGTGATTCAACCTCTAAATATGCGAAATTCAAGCTCGAAGTCTAGACAGATTTTGTACTCGCGTCCCAAAGATAACCCTACAAGGCTTCTTTTTTGGAAAAGAATTCCTTTCAACCTGTACTTAGGATTTATTGTTGGTATAAACAGGGATTCTCATTTAGAGATTATTATTATTCTTTTTTTCATCTTTTTATTTTTGTTTTAGTTTGTTATGTCTGGCTAGAAGGCTAAGCTAGGGCNCAACCTCTAAATATGCGAAATTCAAGCTCGAAGTCTAGACAGATTTTGTACCCGCGTCCCAAAGATAACCCTACAAGGCTTCTTTTTTGGAAAAGAATTCCTTTCAACCTGTACTTAGGATTTATTATTGATATAAATAGGGGTTCTCATTTAGAGATTATTATTATTCTTTTTTCCATCTTTTTATTTTTGTTTTAGTTTGTTATGTCTGGCTAGAAGGCTAAGCTAGGGCCAGAAAAAAACCTCTCAACGAAGTACGGTACTGTTATTGACTCTGTGCTTAATGATTTATGATATTTTGTTAATTTAACTTCTGATTTCTTAGCAAAGTTTTTATTCTGTAAAAATCCTTGAGTCGTGTCATTTACATCGATTGCTTGAATTTCCTTGCGAGTAAATAACTGGTTATTCCACGCTTAAGGTATTTATCATTATTTCATAAAATAATATAATTTGATGATTATTCAGGTTCCTGAATAATCTTTTGATTATAACTTTTGATTTTCTTACTTGATTTCTTACTCGAATCAACCGACATTTGATTCTTGTCTCAAGTTAAGATTTGAGTCTTTAATCATTATTGTATGGAATGAGAGGGAAAACCTGATACTCCAGTATTTTTATTATATTGTTTAAATATCTCCAATCAATATTTTCAACTCAACAATTTTTTACACAAATTGTTCTCTCAAATTTTCTTTAGTATTTATGTGATTGCTTTTTGTTACAATTCTCTGTGGTTCGACCTCGGACTTCCGAGTATTATATTACTTCGCGACAACCTGCACTTGGGTGATCAATTCTAAAGTTGTAGCATGAAACAACAAAGTAACCATTCAGCAGGCAACCAATCTTGAATGAGTACAAAGCCAAACAGTATGAAGCAAAAAAATCTAGCCGTGGAAGTTATTGATTAAAGAAGTTTGCCTGGTTTCAAATATTTCAGATTTCAAACTTATATAATTCCTATAATGGGATTTGTCGGAGAAATTTCTTATTTGCTGCAGTTCGCATCAAGGATTAAAATTTCGTTTTTGTGCATTGTTTCGGTCATCTTGGAAATGAAAACACATTGAAATGTTTTGGAAATTGAAATGAATAGAAAAATTAGGAATTTAAATTCAAAACATTATAGAATGTTGGTCAAAATACATCAAAATACACCTCAAAACATTCCGAGAAACATGCCAAAACACTTCGAAATATTGTGGAACATATGTAGGCATTGGAATTTCTATTCAATCACTGAATCGTTTTGGTCTCCTTGAAAATGAAAACGCAAAATTTTGATCCTTGGTTCGCATGCATAGTCAAGAAAACTAACGTTCAACACCAAAGTTTACAAATGTTCGGAAACTTACGTGACAGGAATTCCATTGATACACTATGAAACGTTACCTTCAATTTCTCTCGTTTGATAATTCTCTCACAAAGAAGGCGTAACCTTTCCAATTCAACCTGTACAAGAGCATTTCATGCAAGGATATTTGGTGAGTCATATTTCAAAACTAGCAAAACTGGACACCAGCCAACATCCCTTTTTAAGCATCAAGTAGTTAATCAAAGAAAATATCTAGGAGGGTGAAATGTCCAAAACAGGTGCAGGCAGGCTTGAAAAACATATGCAGAAGCACATCATGTGTACACCAACATACAAATGCATATGATTCAGGTGATTCGCAGAACCATCAATCCCAAAACCATATAAATGAGGCTCGTTAGATGGTTGTGAACAATCCATGACTAATATGACACAAGCATGGCTGCCAACATCAACACACAGTAAATGAGTAAAAATTTTCAATTAAAAAAGGTGACAGAATTACTTCTATATCCTTATGTTACACCAACCCTTTTTTGCTCTAAAATAAACCCATCCCTTTCTCTCTCCATATATGAGGTTTATTTTCAATTCTGTAAGAATATTGGAGGGAGAAAAGATAGTGAAAAATTAAANACCCATCCCTTTCTCTCTCCTCTCTCTCCATATATGAGGTTTATTTTCAATTCTGTAAGAATATTGGAGGGAGAAAAGATAGTGAAAAATTAAAAACACGAAGGATGTTATTGTCTTTCCATTCTAAATAGCCAACTCCATTATTATTATTATTTTTTTTCCGGGGGGGGTGTTTGAACAACACTCATGAAGCAATCAGAAAGCATCCTCACTTACCCTAACTTGCTTAAGACTTTTCAGTTCTTCACCTCCATGTCTTTGATTCTCAGCCTGTATGGTTCATTAAGGAACGAGGAGAAATGAACAAAATCATTTAGCAAAAAAGGGAAAAATCTACCACGGCAAAGAAGACAAATCAGACCTTGGTTCTCTGCTCTAAGCTATGCTTTTCACAATAAGCCTTGTGCTTCAACTTCCCAACACTAGTCTTCGCATTCATGTAGAAGCCAGCACTTCTGGCACAAGAGGGATGAAACGTGTTCTGACAGTGACCGTAATTACACTGCATGACAAAACTGCAGTTAATTCACTTAGGAATTATCTCAATTCTAAACGAATAGTTTCCGTTCAAGTCAGAAAATTGAAAAACAAGAAATAAGAAAAATATTACCTTTATGCAGACACCTTGTTTGCGATGGCAGACATGGCAAACGTCACACCCTTTGGAAACTTTCTCCTGTCATTACATAAAATAGGAAGGGAGAAAAATTACACATACCATCAAGGTTTTCTTCAAAAACTAGCAGAATTGATAAAGACAAGTTTCATCAGTCATGCCACATTTTAGCACTCCATGCAAACAGAGGAAAACATCAAATATTTCTGGTTTATAGCAAATAAAATGAAAATGATTCTACTTATATCCAATTTACCCACTCGCACGTACCATTCCCTCAATAGAATTCACTTGTCCTCTTCTGAATGTTGATTCTAACACCCACTGCAATCAAAAAGGAAACAAACTTCAAGGTGTTTTGATTAAAAAATCTACCCTCATCTACCAAATAAGAAGCCAAAAAGATGACTAGTGAAGGAAATAAAATTTACTTCAGCACAGAAGGCATGGATCCATTGTCTGTCAGTTGACTTCCTAAAAGCACCAGCAGTGCCACCACATAAACTACACTCTGCAACAAAATACGGCTTCTCCCAAGAATTGAGGGCTGGAGCTCCAGAGCTTTTAGATGACAATATATCTTCACAGAATTCACAATACCATGGTCCCGTAGAATCTTTAACAATACGGTAGCAATCTAAGTGAACTGCAACCTGTTAGCAGCAAGAGTGTTANTGGTCCCGAAGAATCTTTAACAATACGGTAGCAATCTAAGTGAACTGCAACCTGTTAGCAGCAAGAGTGTTAAAAATTCCAGGATTTTTGGAAATTTTCGAAAGTAATTGTGCCTGAGGTTAAAAACCTTGCAACCCGAACAGACTAAGATTGGGTTCAAAATTGTTTCAGACCATCTGCAGATGTCACAAGTTCTGGGGTGTCCTTTAGAACAATCTAAATAAGAGTTCTTTTCTAATGAAGCCCGTGAAACAGCCAATCTTGGAAGCGTCTCCTTTGCTTGTGGCATGTGCTGAGAGTAAAGCCCAGCCCTTCCATTAGAAATGGTCCCTTTCAGTGGGTTCTACACAGAAAGAAGTTAAAAGTCAATGATTCTTGGTATAGCAATGAATACAAATGATGATTGCTAATATTTAGTGGTTCCCTTTATCATTAGTAGAAACAATGTCATCTAGAAAAAACAAAGAATTTACAACCTTCTGATGAGCAGATTCGTCAATGGAATCTTTCCTAAATGATGAAATCCTAGATGAAGCTGCAGCTGCAGCAGTTGCAGCAGCAAGCACAGCCTGAGCTTCCTTGTGCCGTCTCTCTTTTCTTCCCTGCTTTTTTGCTTCTCTAAGCTCACAAAGATACTGGTTAACCAGTACAGCATCCCATTTTCGGTTCCCTTCAACATCAGTCTCCTGGGGAAGACTCTTCACAACCTTACAAATTAAGTCGTCTGCACAAGCAGGAAAAATACGATGCAAACCTTCTAGTTAGATATCTACGAGATAAAGCAGAAAGGGCATGCAACTTAGAGAACTACTTAGTCCTCAAAAAAATGCAACCTAGGTGTAATACCTAAAGTAGTAAAAGTTATGAAGCACAGACACTCTCAAGAAGGTGACGCATCCGTATCGAACACTTGTCGAACACCGACACTTCTCGGAAAGTATCCGATACTCTTTAATACGTGTCCATAATTAAATGAAAATTTTATTTTTGGACATACATCCGATACTTCTTTGATAACGTGTCTGACACTTCTTTTAAGTCATGGCTACTACTAAACAATAAACATATGTTGGCATATGATTAACAAGGCTCAAAATTTGACTACCAAGTATCTTATACTATGACATAAGTCACATAACACATACATAATTACCAAGACTTTAAAATTGTACACAAAATATAATAAAAAAAGCAAAAGATACATAAAAGATTTAGAAAATAGCAACTATGAAAATGAGAGCAATCATTTAAGCTATATATCTTTGGTTCACGTTGTTAAGAATATTAGGGTAGNCAAAAGCAAAAGATACATAAAAGATTTAGAAAATAGCAACTATTAAAATAAGAGCAATCATTTAAGCTATATATCTTTGATTCACGTTGTTAAGAATATTAGGGTAGTATGTGTAAATTGTTAATAGTAAGAGAGTGTATGTATAATTCTTATTATTGTGAGTTAACTATAAATACAAGTGATATATGAGAGCTAGGTTAAGTTTTGACCTTTCTCTGTTACTCTCTAATATTGTATTAATCCTCTACACTTAACATGGTATCACAACAATTACACTCCTAAATATATTTTGAATAAATTAAGCTACGGTGGTGTGGTGGTAATACAGTTGTTGTAGTTGATCTCTGCTACAGTAGTGGTGGTAATCTGTGTTGTTGTGGTGTTGTGGTGGTGATTTGTGTTGTTCGTCAGACCTGTGTTGCTCTGTGGTGTTGACTTCGTTGTCGTGGGTAGCATCGTGGTGGTCTGTCGTTCATTGTGGTGGTCAAGGCATAGCGTAGTGGTTCGTTGTGGTGGTCAAGGCGCAGCGTGGAGGTCATTCATTGTCATGGTGTGAATGCGCAGTCGAAGTTTAGGGGTTACTGAAACCCTAATCAACGAAGAAGAAGAGGTCCAGACCTAGAAAAGGTTCAGACCCGAATTCGGTTCAAATCCAATTAGACCGGTTCGATCCCGGTTCAGTTAACTTCAAACCGGTTCAGTCAGTGGTCCCTCCGGTTCAACGGTCCAGTAAGGTCCTATGTCTAGCGAGCTTAGTCTGCCCGGTTCAGTGGTCCAGCAGGCTCTTGTGGTCCCGTTCAGTCTTCCAGCAGGCTCCTGTAGTCCAGTTCAGTCTTCTAGCCTCCTCTTTCCTTCTGGTTCAGCGTTACAACACTTCGGATTTTTTATTTGCTGAACTATTATAGAACCCATATAAGATACCAAGTCCCTTACTCTATCTTTGTCACCTCCGACTATTATCAATGGTCCCATGACCTTTGTTAAACTCAGTGGGACCAATTATACTTTATAGTCCCAATCCGTTCAAATCTTTCTTCGAGGCAAAAGAATTTAAAAAATATTTGGTAGATCCTAAACACAAAGAAGATACTCTTGGGTATGATCAATGGGAACAAAAGGACNACCCAGTTCAAACACTGTTGCACCGGTTCATACCGGTTTAGTCAATTTTTACTCCAATTCAGTGGTCCAGCGAGCTTAGTCTGCCCGGTTCAGTGGTCCAGCAGGCTCTTGTGGTCCCGTTCAGTCTTCCAGCAGGCTCCTGTGGTCCAGCAGGCTCTTGTGGTCCCGTTCAGTCTTCCAGCAGGCTCCTGTGGTCCAGTTCAGTCTTCTAGCCTTCTCTTTCCTTCTGGTTCAGCGTTACAACACTTCGGGTTTTTTATTTGCTGCACTATTATAGAACCCAAATAAGATACCAAGTCCCTTACTCTATCTTTGTCACCTCCGACTATTATCAATGGTCCCATGACCTTTGTTAAACTCAATGGGACCAATTATACTTTATAGTCCCAATCCGTTCAAATCTTTCTTCGAGGCAAAAGAATTTAAAAAATATTTAGTAGATCCTAAACACAAAGAAGATACTCTTGGGTATGATCAATGGGAACAAAAGGACGCTCAAATTATTTCTTTACTATTGAATAGCATTGAGCCTAATATTAGTTCTACTCTGCTCTACCTTGACACTACCAAGGAGATATGGGATCACTTGGCCACTATGTATTCTGGTGCTGGTAATTTTTCCCGAGCTTATGAGGTATGTAAGGAGTACTTCTGGTTGGAACAAAGTAATCTGAGTATTGAAGATTATTATTCTCACGTTCGGGGAGTCTGTGAAGAGATAAAGACCTATCATCCATTTACTACTGATGTAGCAGTTTGACAGAAACAACATGAGGACATGAATGTTNAAAGACCTATCATCCATTTACTACTGATGTAGCAATTTGACAGAAACAACATGAGGACATGAATGTTGTTAGGTTTTTGGTAGGATTGAAACCTGAATATGAGGCTATTCGTTCTTAGATTTTGGGTGGTTGCAGTCTTCCTTCACTGCTTGAAGTTTTCTCTCGTATACAGCGTGCTACTTTGCCTACTACTGGCATTGATCATGGTGTCTTAATTGATCGCTCAGCTCTTGTGGTTTCTAATAGTCATAATGATGGTCATCAAGGTGGTCGAAGAGGTCGTACAGGTGGTCGTGGGGGTGTAGTGGACTTCGTTCTTGTACTCACTGTGGCTGTGGAGGACACATTGTTGATTTCTGTTGGGAATACATGAAAAACCTTCTACTGATGCGAATCAAACTTCCTATCAGGATGACACCTCTGTTGTTGCTTCCGTACCTCGGTCAGCTTCACCAGACACTAGGTCGGTTACTATTACACGAGAGGAGTATACTCAGTTTATGACCCAGCAACAGGTTGNCCACCAAACACTAGGTCGGTTACTATTACACGAGAGGAGTATACTCAGTTTATGACCCAGCAACAGGTTGTCCCATTTCCCTCCACTGCTACTTTTGCTCAGTCAGGTACTGCTTCCACTTGTTTATTGTCCTCCACTTGTAGTCCCTGGATTATAAACTCCGGTGCTTCTGACCACATGACTGGTGCGTCTGATATTTTCTACTTATCAGTCTGTTACTTCCACATGTAATGTTACTCTTGCTAATGGTACTTGTTCTAAAATTTCAAGCCTAGGGACTACTCACTTGAGTTCTGCTATGTCTCTATCTTCTGTGTTATTTGTTCCTCAGTTTCTTTTGTGTTTATTTTTCATTAGCAAGATTACTCATTTTCTTAATTGTTCTGTAACATTTTATCTCTCTTATTATGTCTTTCAGGATCTCCAGACGAAGAGGAAGATTAGTACGAGGCATGAAGCTAGTGGCCTATATTACCCTGACTTTGATTCACCTATCCGGGCTCTACAGACCTCGTTGTCTCCTTTTCAATCGCATTGTCGTCTTGGACATCCCTCTCTCCAAAATCTGAAGCGTCAAGTTCCCAGTCTTAATTATATGTCGTCTTTGTCTTGTGAAGCTTGAACTTAGTAAGCATCACTGTGTGTCATTTTAGTCTAGAGTCAATAGTCGTGTGTCTAGTCTATTTGAGTTAGTACATTCTGATATATAAGGAGTCTAATAAAAAATATTTTATCTAATAAATATCCTTATTTTGTAACATTTGTGGATGACTATTCTCGTGTGACTTGGTTATTTTATTATGAAAGCTCAATCTGAATTATTCTCTATATTTGAGACCTTTCGTAAGGAAATAAAAACTCAGTATGGTCGTCGTATACATACTTTACGTTCTAATAATGTTCGAAAATATGAATCTGATCATTTTTCAACTTATCTTAGTAAAATTGACATTATTCATCAGACTTCTTGTGCTTACACCTCTCCACAGAATGGTGTTACTGAACGCAAGAACCGTCATTTGTTGGAAGTCACCTGTGCCCTATTATTTCAGATGAATATTCTCCGATATTTCTAAAGTGATGTTGTTCTTAGTGCTTGTCACCTTATTAATCGTATGTCATTCTCTGTGTTAAATGGACAAAGTCCATATTCTGTCATTTTTCCAGACAAACCCTTATTTTTCCTGACTCTTAAGATTTTTGGATGTGTCTGTTATGTTCACAATTTGGACCCTGGGTTTGACAAACTTTACCCTCGAACTACCAAATGTGTATTTCTTGGTTACACTAGCACTTAGAAGGAGTATCATTGCTACAGTCCTTATCTATGCCAATACTTTACTAGTGCCGATATCACGTTTGAGGAATCTGTTCCATATTTTCCAGCACCTTCTCAACCTTTAAATCTGGACTTTGGGTTATCTCCTGTACCACCACCTCTTTCCTCATCTTTAGATATTCCGCTGCCCACTATGTTACCATCTACTTTACCTCTCCATGTCTACTATCGTCGTCCTCGCCCATCGACTGAGGTGCCGGTACCATCTTCCTTGCCACCTTCTGATCCTGGTATATCAGGTAATTTAGACTCTTTATCTATTGCTCTTCAAAAAGGTACTCGTTCGTGTGTTACTAATCATCCCATTGCTCATTTTATTTCATATGATGTGTTGTCTCTTGTCTTCTCTTGTTTTACTTCTCAATTATCTACTATCTCTATTCCTGAGTATTTACAGGATGCATTATCTGATCCAAGTTGACAAAAAGCTATGGAGGAGAAGATGAATGCCTTACATTATAATGAGACTTGGGATTTTGTTCATTTTCCTCTTGGTAAACGAACTGTTGGTTTCTTGGGTGTATACTGTTAAATTTCACCCGGATAATTCAGTGGAGCGTCTCAAAGCCCGGCTTGTTGCAAAGGACTTTACTCAGACTTATGGTGTTGATTATAAGGAGACTTTCTCTCCTGTTGCCTAAATTTTCTATGTTCGTATTCTGATTCTTTAGCTGCTAATCTTGATTGGCCCTTGTTTCAGTTAGATGTTAAGAATGTCTTCCTACATGGTGACTTGGTTGAAGAGGTATACATGGAGCAACCACCTGAATTTACTGCTCAGGGGAAGTATGGTAAGAGTGTATGTCGGTTGAAGAAATCTTTGAGGGCATAGTTTGGCAAATTTTCAGATGCAGTTTTAGTGTTTGGTCTTCTTCGATGTCAGACAGATCATTCTGTGTTCATAGACAGACAAATGCAGGAAATGTTCTATTTGTGATCTATGTAAATGATATTGTGATTACTAGAAATGATTCTGAGGAAATTGTCAAGTTAAACATATTCTTGCCGGATCGATTTCATACTAATGTTTTGAAAAACTCAGATATTTCTTGGATATTGAGGTGGCTCGATCTAAACGGGGTATTTGTTTATCCCAGAGGAAATATATACTTGACATACTGGAGGAAGTAGGTTTACTGGGTGGTAGGCCTATTGATGTTCCTATGGATCCGAATCAGAAACTTTTGATGAATGATAGTGCATTGTTTGAGAATCCGGGTCGGTATCACAGACTGGTTAGGAAGCTCAATTATCTCACTATTACTCGACCGGATATTTCATATACAATCACTATAGTAAGTCAGTTCATTGGGTGTCCTAGAGTACCACATTGAGAGGCAGTTACTCATATTCTGCGATACTTCAAACGTGCTCCTGGACTTGGACTGTTATATCGAATTAATGGACATCTTAAAGTGGAAGGGTTCTTGGATGCTGATTGAACTGGCTATCCTTCTGATCGGAGATCAACCACTGGTTATTGTACTTTCTTAGGAAGTAACGTTGTCTCATGGAAAAGTAAAAAATAATCTATGGTCACGAAATCCAGTGTTAAGGCTGAGTATAGGGCAATGGCGCATACGACAAGTGAGTTGACTTGACTACTACACTTCCTCCAGAAAATTGGGTTTCCAGTTCAACTTCCTTTACAGTTGTTCTGTGACAACCAGGGAGCTATTCATATCGCTGTCAATCTGGTGTTTCACGAGAGAACCAAACATATCGAGGTTGATTTGTCACTTCATTCAAGACAAGATAGTAGCTGGAGAGATTACAACTCCATTTGTGAAATCTAAAGATTTGTTCCAAACTTGAATTATATGACATATATAGTCTAGCTTGAGGGAAGAATGTTAAGAATATTAGGATAGTATGTGCAAATTGTTAATAGTAAGAGAGTGTATGTATAATTCTTATTATTATGAGTTAACTATAAATATAAGTGATGTATGAGAGCTAGGTTAAGTTTTAACCTCTCTGTTACTCTTTAATATTGTGTTAATCCTCTGCACTTAACACACGTCTCCAAAAAAATTGATAATTATCGACTACTATGATGTTAGTCTACAAATTCACACTAGATTACTAGACATAATATTTACTTGTCATAAAATACTAATTTTTTTATGAATAAAATATCATTATCACTATATTTGTGATAAATACAAAAATTTTTATATATAAAACACAATAGTCTATAACATGTCTACAACGTATCAGTGTCCTAGTTTTTTGAGAAATATCGTGCATGTATGTCCGTATAGTGTCGTATCTATGTCCCGTGCCTATGCCCGTGTCCATGTTTCTTAGAGTAAAACCCAAAAGAGAAAAAAAGAATGCCTGTAATGCAAAAACAAAGAGCAAAGAGCCAAGAACAGACCACTGAAGCTCTTTCTTGCAACTGCATTGCACAGTAACCTATGCTGACAAAAAATAAGTTCCCCTTCCACTTCATCTAATGGAGACCGTCCTAATATGTCCATGTTCCTAGCCTTGACCAACGGTTCTAGATCTACCACATCAACTTTGGAACTCAGGTCAGTGGAAGTAGAATGTTGATGATGACCACAGATGCCGACACTTGAAGGATTATCCAATGATTCTCTGTCCCTTGAACCTGCCAAACAAAGTAATTAACCACACGACCTCAACACATGCAACATAGAAGCATCAGAAAGAGTTTACCATCATACTCTTGATTTGTGTTCTTTGATAGGACCCGCTTCTGCATTTGCATCAATTTGTATTGTATAAGGGGGTGGACGTAAAAGCTAGACGATGCCGCGGATTTGCTGCATTGCACATACATACACAATGGTAAGCATTCATGCAAAACCATTTTCATGAGCACACAACAAAAGCAAGATGGTTCCCAGCACATAAAGCTGATAGCTTCCCAAAGCTTACATGAAATTAGGAATTGGATTCATAGCAACAGAACAACTAAGGTTCCTGTGTTCTGAATTCACGATAGCACTTTGCTCAGAAATGGCATCGTTGTCTGCCTGACCACCCTCAGAGAAGCAGGGGTTTATGTGTTTGGCTAGATCACCTGACCAAAATATGGAACAGGTAAAAATGAAGCACGAGAACAATCTGCAGTAAAAAAGCATGTCTTAAGTTTTATCTAACCAAGCTTGCTGCTGTATCGGAAATCAAACACACTGCAAATAAAGGACGACGTTTGATACTGGACATTTGATTGACTGCTGAAATGATAATTATTCATGAAAAGATTAATTCATGACCATAAAAATAGCACTATTTCTTTTTGATGATAAATGAATTTTTTTTAAAATAGAGTATTACAGAAAAGAGATACCATGGAGGACAAGACATCATGCCAAGGATCAATACAAAATAAAAGAAAAGAGTACATCAAAAAGTAGAGAAAAAAGAAAAAGAAGCACATCAAACCAAGCCCAAACAAAAGGTACCACAATGAGCAACAAAATAACCTCCAATCCAACATAATGTAAAAGAAAGGAAAACCATAGAACTCCTTGGTCAATGATACCAACAAAGGCGCCAGAAATTGAAACGGTGGGAATATCAATTAAAGACTCAACGACCGATTTACAAGAGACAATCCAGAATGACCCACAGTCCAGGTTCTTCTATCAACAAACATAAAATTAAATGAGAAATTGTTTAGCAAAGAAAGTAAAAAATCACAATTCAAGAAATTCTCTACCACTAAGATTCCTCGAAAAGCTAAAATTCCAATCAATATATCCTCCCAAAATCGAGCACACTCATTCTCCACAATTAATTTACTATGCTGAACAAATTGAAGCAAAACCTGAGATATACATGATCTCCTCAATCTTCATGCTGCAGTACATATACTGATCCTTGTATGCAATATGCAGGTTATTAAACCTAGAGAAATTCAAATGCTCTCACTACCCTATCTCACAGAGGAGAAACAAGGTTCTTTTCGGTTTTTTGTTTTTTTTGGTTGGAGTCAGGGGGAAGGGGAGTCCTATACGGAAAAATCAAATTTCCAGCAGCAAAAAATCTACAATTCCAGCACAGCATCACCTTTCAAAGAACCTTTTCTAACTCTCTACATCTATGAAGTCAAAAACTTTCACCCCCTTTAAGCTAAATCAACCACCAGTCCATACTCTCAGCCCCGCAAAACCAATTGTACAAAACATTACTCCAATGGGTGTTGATTTCCATTTAATAAGAAAAATCAACTAAAAAAAACCCAAAGGATCCAACCCAACAAATATGTAGTTACAAGCAAGGATCTAAATATCGTTTCGAAACAGTCAAAACGTCCGAAACGTTTCTGTTTTCAAGGAGGCCGAAATGAAACATTAATGGAATCAAAATTTTAATATTTCAAGGTATTTCATAATATTTCGAGATGTTTTATAATATTTCAATACATTTGCACAATTATTTCGGAATGTTTCAAGATATTTCAATATATTTCAATCAATGTTTTAAAAAAATAATTTTTAAATTTTTTATTTTTTCATTATGTTTCCAAAACACGTCGAAATGTTTCCGTTTTCTAGGTGACCGAAACAACACACCGAAACAAAATTTTAATCCTTGGTTACAAGAAGACAAGGAAAACCGTCCACATAGACATTTATGAAGCCACAAAAGTAATGTTATCAAAGAATATGTTCAGCAGTATGAACGATATCAAATTGACCCTTCAAACGATCTCAAATTGCTCTTCCCTTATTCTTTAGTATCTCAGTATTAACCTAATCCCATAGATTGATATCAAAGCTGAAAGACACATCCAAAATTTTTTTGGAAACATTTCCTTTATCGCAAATTAGTCCATAGCATCACAAAAATGGTGGCAAACAATGAAATGAGCCCTTTATTCACAACACTGCTTCACAATTACGAGGGCAATTGGAAACTAAAACAAACTAATCCACAAGCAAAGGTTAACTGAAGTCAGGCTTGCCACAAACTACTTTGGTGTTAATACAAGCTTAGATAAGACACATATTAAAATAAAATCATAGTTCTACTCAAAAGAGAAAATTTATGTCAGTAATTTGTCGCCCTTTCCCAGACCTGTTAGAAAAAAATTTCGAACCTTACCCACCAAAATTGAAACCCCGTTTGCTAATGAAAGCCAAGTCTATTCTGATCTTTTGGCTTCTATAAAACCCCCACATCTATTGCCACCTTTACAAAACCCTACATCAACAATTTTCCCTCTTGGGCCACCAAAAAGCCAGTTTTAGGCATCATTATTGTGATTTTTCTAGCGTTGCCAACATCAGTCTGAATAATCTATATCTGACCTTCAAAGATATTCCCTCAACATTGGAATGATGACAAACAAAAAGCAATCCAAGTATACAATTTTACCTGAATACTAAGAGCGTACCACAATGAGTTTGGATCACTAGGACAGGGTAGACTCACCACAGTGGCTGCAACCAGATGTAAGAAGTCCATCAAATTAAATGCAATTCAATGTAAAGTATGTGTATAGCTCCAACTTTTGTCCCCTCGTCTATAGCTACTGAAGTCAATCATATAAACCAAGTGAACACGGTTAAGCTGGTGTTGATGTATGAATAAAAATAAACCAAGTCTTTTCCACATTTCCACAACTTCTCAAACATAAAAGATAAAATAATCTAGCAAACCAAATTGTAAATCATATATATTCTCCTTCAATTATGTTTTACCATATATTTTTTTGTTCAATTTTGGTATCTTATATTACCTTAAAAATCCATATTCATTAATTTTTATTATTTCTGTTTTGTTAATGCAACAAGCTTTCAATAAACCAGTCCCAATCCTATCGAGAAACCAACTTTAGACAGCATTCTTTTACAATGCCCAAATATCAAAACAAGTCTTTTCTACAATGCCACAACCTCCCAAACATAAAATAATCTGGCAAACCAAATTGTAAATCATATATATTCTCATTCAATTATGTTTTTCCATATTTTTTTGTTCAATTTTGGTATCTTATATTACCTTACAAAGCCATATTCATTAATTTTTATAATTTATGTTTTGTTAATGCAACAAGCTTTCAATAACCCAGTCCCAATCCCATCGAGAAACCAACATTAGACAGCATTCTTTTACTATACCCAATATCATCTTACATCACCAGAAAAAAAAAAAAAAAAACCTGAATTCATGCTATGTGTGCGCATATCCATGCTCCCATTTCTCGACTTTAAGAGGTTTCCAGACCAAGTTCTCCATTATGATGCCAATATCGACAAGTATAGGGTGACATCCTCAAATCGGATAAAAAAAAAAAAAGAAAGAAAGATAACCACGCCACCATTCAATGTGTTAAGAATTCCCCTGCCTCCAGAATAGCCTAACACGAGAAAAAACAAAGCAACCTAGAATCGCAAACAGGCTTATGCCATCATTGCCATGCAAAGACAACTGATTGTTATAAATATGGCAAATACATGAACTTGAATTATACATCATGCACAAATCTCCTTTTTGCTATGTAAACCTCATCTTTCATCAGAACTGCCAAATTATTTTCAAGCCTCTAGTGTCCATATCAGCCATCACCCACAGTATGAGTACAGTGAAATGGGACATCATACCTCTGCATAAAGTAAAGTGAATTGTACAAAAAACCACACCAAACCATTACGAAAACCTTGTTGAGATCATTTTCAGCCATTTAATTCAATTGCGTGACTAAAGGACCACAAAGTACTTATTCTGCAATTTTTCCTGACAAATTCGCACACTATTTGATCAAGTTATTGGCATCCACACTGATCAAAAGACACCCTTGCTGTGTCATTATTAGAATACTTGAACTTCGAAGGTTCAACCAACATAAAGTTAAAAACAAAGTATAAAAAAACAGCTTCACTTATCTGAAAGAAATTTTTAAAAAAACAAAAATGGAACAGCTTAACCAGAAGCCAGAAACAGTACTGTGGGAAAAGAAGTATTACATTCCATTTGTTTCAACCAAGTTGTTTTGGGCGAAAAAGAAAAAAGAAAATCAAAAGGGGTATATTCATGAGTCTTGCCAATATTTGCTTTTGGGAAAAAAATGTGACATCTAGCCATAGCAAAATTTATTCCTTTACTCGATAAATTTTCCTCCCGCAAATATTTTCCAACAAAATACACATGGCTAGAAAAAAACGAAAACCCATGAGATTTCACCAACTAATGGACGAATATCACCTAATGACACCAACAGCGCCATTGCTACAAAATTGCTCAATTTCCCATTAATGGAAGGCAAGGGAAAGGTGTGAACATTTTAGGTTTTCCTCAAAAACTCCATCTGACCGATTTCATGAACATAAGCAACAAGAAGCAATAAACAACATTAGCAGTTAAAAACCAAATATGACTAACGAGCTTAAAAGATTACATATATGACTCAAATGACAATGTGCAAGGGTTAATGTCTTCAACTAGACCAATACAAGCAATCAGAAGATCAAACTATGATGCTCAAAGCACACCTTCAGACATAAGAGAATTGATTGGCAAACTATTCGGGACACCAACAGCCTCAACTGACATCTGAAAAAACAAAAAGCAGAGTCAAACATAATATAATTAATTGTCATCCATAGAAAAACACTTGGACAACTATTGGACGAGTATTAGTTATCCTGTGATACTATTCCGGATAAGTATTAACGCTGTTGGTGCTAGCACCACAAAATCCTCAACAGGGACAAAAGCCTAAAAAATGGAAGGCCTGCTGTGATGGATGAAACCACAAAATATTAAGACCTTTCTTGTCAATAGAACATAACATTATGAAGAAAAAAGATATCAATAACATATATTATCTCCTACAGATATCCACAAAGAGAGAAGAAAGTGGAAGAAGGATGTCATTAGAACAAATCAACCAAAAAAAATCCAACGAAGAATGCAATTAGGTATTCTATTCGCCAGAATTCATTCATTGCTCTTGTCCTACTCTCAATCATCTACAATGATGCTCTCACTTTCACATAACTGCTTTGATCAGAGTATATATTTAAAGTAAGTTATTTCAAACACGTTGACCCAAAGAAATTAAAATTTGATTCATTTTCCTACCCACATGATTAATGATCCAACAATTCATCTGTAGAAATAAGCTATTGAACTCACTAATAAAAAGCTGACAAGAGATCAAACAATGTGATTACCTTCTCAGTGAAATCAGCAACAAAGTCCTTACTTGGATAAGCCAAATCTTCTCTGAAAAAGTGGCCACTGTGAGCCTCATCAATCACCAGCCCATCATTGCTAATAATTTCCTTAGATGAACATGTAACCTTTTCATCATTTAAAATTCTAATGTTGCCTTTGGTTCTCCTCCTAGGTGGTACTGACTTAACAGAAACCACATCAGGGATATCAGATTCTGATACTGCAACAGCTTCACTATCATGAGCAAATCCTATTTCAGCTTTGCATGTGATTGTGGATTTAATTTTAAATTTCAGATTTTTGAATGAACTGCCAATATAAGCATGATTTATAAGCCAATCAACTACTTTGCAATGCAAATCAGGGGCCATGCATTCCTCCTGCAGGAAGTAAGCAAATTGCATAAAACAAAAAGAAAAAAGGTTTGTAGTTACAGATATTGATGCATGTCAAGCATTAACTATTCTGTTCAGAAGCTAACTAGAGATGACAAAGTCAATAAAAAAGTATTACAGTGAGCACTGAGGCCAATGAACCAGGAGAGACACCAATCTCTGACGCCACATCTTTCATGTTGACTTTTCTTCGATCAATTAACTACAGAGTCGACAAATATAAAAGTTACATACAAAAAAATTTTCAAATAACACTTCAGGCAAAGAAGGAAACGTTGAAACATCAATGAATATTTTCACTGCACCTTCTTCAGAATCAACATGAAGTTTAGAGTCTCAGATATGTTAACGTCTTCACTTCTGTCCCTAACTAACATATCCATGCTACCAGGTTCCTGAGCATCACTATATTCTCGCCCAAGTTTGGAATTTGAACTGGTATCTGACAACCCATCCTCAGGTAATATGCTCCTGCCCAACTTATCCAAGTCATTTTCTGTTGTTTCACCGTGGACAGCATTTGTATCTCCACGTCTTCGGCCAATCCTTAACTTAGGTGGTTTGTTCACAGTTGATACTGTTAGCCGCTGTTCAGACATGCAGGAATCAAAACCATTTGCTGCAGACAGTTCCCCTACTTGTTGGGTGCTGCAATTATTCTGGGCATCCGAGTGCTTTGAGCAAAACGCGCCTAGCTCAACCTATAATGATTTTGGAATAGAGAAAAACGGAAAAATAGCGATAACACAATATTACTAGTACTATAAACTCTTTTCAACCAACTCAAGGAAATTTATGAGGGGTAGGGGTGAAGCTTACATCACCATATCCAAATTTGCCCCATATCTCCATTCTATGTCTTGCTTCCCTAGCACATAGAGGATGGAAAGAAGTTCTGCAAGCTCCTAAACAGAGACCAAAACACAAAACTTGTCAACAGTGAACAGCCTAGAGAAATATATAGTAATACTCTTTTCCTCCCATATAAAAGAGATGAGTAGAAAATAGAAACTGTAGTCTACCAGAGCAAGACACAGCATGTTATATATTAGAGAATTCCACAAAGACAATGTAAACATACTTCAGAAAATTATTGAAGCCAAATTCAGAAATTAATGGCCCCCTAGGCAAGCATCACAATCAGCACTGTTAGTATATCAAAAGTGTGCATGACAACAGTAGAAAGAAGAGTAGAAGACACTATTTGTGAAATCTAAAGCTTCAAATAACCGGAACTAAAAAGTGGTAAAGCCCATTTAAAATCATAACAAGCAACTACAAACAAATTATGGCTCATGGCAGAGAATTTTCCCTCAGAAAGAAATAATATTCACCCTCACCAGTACACTGAAAGGAATGGCCACTTTGATATTGAAATTCACCGATCCATGAACATTGCAACCCGGAAAATGGAAAAGTAAAACCACCCTTCAGCAAGGGAATAAAAGAGGTACTTGCCTTTTTAAAGGATTTTCAATCAGATCTCTATTGCAGGAATAGTCAAAAACATGACTGAAAATAAGTTTGGTTCAGTTTCTTAAAACACCAATGAAAATCTCTTTAGCTATATAAGAAAATTTACGTCTTTTGTTCTTTTGTATCTACCCCAAAGATACTGACGCAACTGAAAAAAACCACCCAGAACTTTCATCAATTTTCCGCAGCAACAACTATTCACTTTTGAGAAGACTTATTTGATATAATTCATTTCATCCAACCATGCCAAAAAGGCCATAGTTGCAAATTTTGTTCAGTGCACATTGTTTTCCATATATATCTCAAAGAAACTGAAGCAAATGAAAAAAAAAATACCCAGAATTTTCCTCAACATTACACATCAAAAACTATTCACTGTATTCACAAGACATGTTTCACTTAATCCATTTCTGGCAACTGCCCCAATCCTGGTTTCCTACAACCTTATCTTCAAGCTTGAGTGCGCAAAAAAAAAGACAGGATTACATCCTTACTCCTAAAGATTTTCTAGTTAAATGCTTATTTAATATGGTGTACTAATGATGCTATTTTGCCTTTGTAAAATAAGAAACACCAAGACAAGGATTTTGATTTCTACAAATCATAGTATATGCCCTTTCCACAAATCTCTTCAGCGTGCTCCCAGTGTAACTGTCAATCCCATCCAAATAAATTGAAAATGAAAACATAATGTATGAAGTAAAATTAAGCACCACCATTTTTCCTGCCAAATCATTATTAAGTTATCCTCATCCTGAATCTACTTCCAAGCCAGAAAATTAACTACCAAAAAACATGAAGCAAGAAGAAAAGAAACCATTGCGGAATGTTCCAGCAAGGATTTTGAAACTTGTTAAAAGTTAAAACTGAGTAAATTTCTGACAATATCTATTCCCTCCGTCATATAGGGATAAGATCCTTGATGCCATCATCAAATACAAACCATATCATCCCCCAATCTCAACCGAAAAACTCACACCTTAACCCTCGATTGAATTCTAGTAATGCAGAATTGACATTTTGCATTTATGGCTTTCTGCAAGCATAAAAATATGTACAATCATACTATCACATTGTTCCCATGTTTAAAAAAAGGGAAGCTCCCCATGACCATAATGAATTAATTCAACTTCTACTTCACTTCAAAAAGTTCAAATTATGATTATTATTTTTTTTTTTTTTGGATAAGAACTTCAAATTAATGACTTGATGTCAAACTTGAACACTGTACCTGGTTCAAGCATTCGAACCCATAATTACATTTGATTTAAAAAACACCTTGCAACAGGTTGGACTGAAGAACTATTGAAAGAATCTTCAACAATTTGAAAGAATCATCCTAAATGTCATCCCTCAGAATTGTCTGAAGCACAGAATTTTTTGATGTGCTAATATGAAAAGTTATCCTAACACCAATTTTTCGTTGGATTTTTTTCATTTTGACATTTCCTAAAGTATACATATCATATCAAATAATTCAATCAAAATGAGATAGAACTGAAATATTGGAGGCGGAGAGTCAGGATGCAGACCCTACATAGGATCAGATGAAATAGGGCACTACGACTATTCCATTAAAGCAGGGTGAATAGAGTAGACTAAAGACTTCAATAGTGTGATTAAAAAGAATAAAGGTTAAGCTAGACGGCGGCATTAGAATGAAGGATGCTCACCATTTTGCAAGCTGTTGGCCCCTGATGCTGATTTAATCCAGTTAAAAGGCTTAGCCCATGATCTGGTAGATGGCTTCAAGATGGAACGAGAAAATAAAAATGTCCCAAACTGTCATCCAACCAAAGACCTAGTGGTACCCACTATAGTAAATCCAGGGAATTGCGCATAATCGGCAGGGTGGTTGCTTGCATATGTACCAATTCCTAAGCTTTCAACTAAATTAGCTGGATGCTCTGGAACTTCAACAACACACTTGCATGTGTTACTTTAATTTCAAAATTTTATTATTTTTTTGATAAAAAAAGAATTTTATTATAGAAAGGAATAAAGAGCAAAATACAATGTCGAGGACAAGATGTCGTCAGAAATGAGTAAAGGAAAAAAAAACAAAGGAAAAAAGGACAACAAAAAAGGAGAAAATAAAACTAAAGTCAAGCCGTCATCCAATTCCGACAAAGGCAACCCTCTAAAACTTCCCATGGCTTTGGTTCAAAGTAAAGCCATAAAAACCAATCGTTCTCACACTAATTGGAAAGGAAGAGTACAATTTTTGAAAATTCTAACATTTCTCTACATCTAAATACACCAAAGAATTGTCATGAACGTACAATGCCTGGTACTTTGGATTCCTTTTTCTTTCCAAAACCCCAATACTTAATCTGCAACATTTGCTCCCCCTATAAAAAGGCAAAGTCAAGCCTCACCAATCAACTTGAATAATGCATTCCACAAACTCCATGCAAAACTACGGTGAATAAAATAAATGAACATTCAATTCTCTACTACTAACAAGTAAGACAAATATTAGGGCTCCATGTTTTATAGGGCTTCTGCACCTACAACAAATTGTTAGTTAGTGTTAACCCGATTAAGGACAATAGTCCAAACAAAAGCCTTAATTTTTTAGGGAACTTTGGCTTTCCGAAATATATTTGGTTAAAGAGAAAGAGTCACTTTTTCTGGGGCTACTATGATGTGAATATAAGGATTTGCATGAGAAAATCTTAAATTTATCTATTGTCCATATTTTACTATCATGAGAAGAAAAATGTTGAAAGTCATTGAGAATGTGAAGCAAAAAAATCAAATCAATTGCTTCCTTATCATTAAGATGCCTAAAGAAATAAAAATATCAAGAACATAAACCCATCCCACGACAAGAAAAGAGAAAATAGGAGCCACATGTAGTGAGGTATAACGATAAATACGGGGAAAGATATTATGAACATATGGGCCCCCCCCCATCCATGTATCCTCCAAAAATAGAACTTTAGATCCATCTTCAACTTTATATTTAGTCAAATGAAGAAAAAATGATAAATCTGTGAAATGAACTTCTAAAGACTCATGCAGAAATTGGTGTTTCAAGTGATCTGCAGACATCTACTGGTTACTCTGGTGAAGCAAAGACAGGAGGCTCAAGTTTCTTGTAAGGTTGATGAGGGTTGTAATCTATTCACTAAGGCTGACACGATAAAGAGGCTGTAAAGAATGTGTCTATGGTCAAGCATGGGTTGTAAAATAAATGACAGCTAATCCTGAGCAGCTCAACAAACTTATTTTGGGCATTTACATGCCAAGAATGAGGCCTTGAGCCGGAACAGTTTTGAAGGTCACCTCAAGAGATGCACCATTTTTTGCAATCATTTTTCCTCAGCAACATGTTCCAAAAGGATAATTCCAACATTCATGCTCAAATTCCTTCCATAACCTCAATGATCAAGACACTAAGCTCTCCTCTCCTCCTAACTTCCTATAAAAGCAACTTAGTTTTGCTAATAGTCTTGTTCATCAAAATTGGATCTTTTAGAGCAATTTTTCTTGCACCGGGCCCTCCATAATTCCTTCATTATTGAAACACTGGTCTAAACAGTTGCATATGGTGAAAATGCCTTTGAAATGCTTCATTTATTTTGGGGACCTAATGCATTATGAGTATTGAATTGATAGTGGACTTCATTAAATACGGGGACCCATTCTTAATCCAAAGTCACACTATATCATGTCTTCAAATTAGGTACCACTAGCATTGCTCATCTAGGAAGGGCTTGTCTTAGGAATTTCGTTTTTGCATGAGAAAAGTATGCACCATCTGTAACATCTCTGAAGTTCTCCAAGTGTGTCAAAAATTGTCTTTAAAGAAGCTGCTTTGGCTTCTAAAAAGTTGCAGCAAACATAACCTACATGCTGAAAGAAATGTGAGATAGTGGGACACTTTGTTCCTACAAAATCCCTCCACTCATATTTCCAAGCACGCACTGCTGATGCATGCTATTAATAAATAAAAAAGTCCAAGCCACACTTCTGGCAACAAAAATAAAGGCAGGAAAAGGATCATCCAACTCTACTTAAATACTATATTTAAACACTCAAATATATTACCAATTTCACACACCCCTCATTATACAAACCACTTAGATAGAACAATACAACTTAATTTTATAGCAAGTTCATTTAGACTATTATGCTTTAAAAATCTATAGAGATAGGAAACGATAAAGGGAGGGAACAAACAGAAATTTTATGCATTNTAATTTTATAGCAAGTTCATTTAGACTATTATGCTTTAAAAATCTATAGAGATAGGAAACGATAAAGGGAGGGAACAAACAGAAATTTTATGCATTCATTCCATTTACATTTGTTGTAAGATTAAAATAGAGTTCAACGGATAAGGAGCGACCTAGTCCACCGGCTCCGCAGGGAATATACAGAAGTCAAACATAAAATCAAAGACNACAGTTCAACGGATAAGGAGCGACCTAGTCCACCGGCTCCGCAGGGAATATACAGAAGTCAAACATAAAATCAAAGCCGTCAAGGTACAACACTATACTTTAGAAACAGCATAATGTTAAGTAACAATTGACTTCAATTACTAAAATGCTGTCCTGGTGTACCATCCAACAAAAGTGCAGAGTGGTGTAAAATAAGCAACAAAACATACCGTCACAGCACCGAACACAGGCACCCCACTTCACCTTGCATAAATAACAAATTAATTTTTTCCGAGTTTCTTTCATTCCTTCA
The DNA here is from genome assembly GCA_963454935.2 of Ilex paraguariensis. NCBI lineage: Eukaryota > Viridiplantae > Streptophyta > Magnoliopsida > Aquifoliales > Aquifoliaceae > Ilex > Ilex paraguariensis. The sequence continues at coordinate 1,608,320 of CAUOFW020005835.1, forward strand.
AGATTTACAATCGGCTCCATTGTCCTAGTATCCTCTACATAGACCTCAGGCATCCACTGACAACAAAACAAGTGAGCAAACTCCACTGACCCGCCATTTTCACTTCCAAAACCCCTCTTCCGAACAGGTTTCAAAGCACCACCCTGGTTAGGGCAAAGTAAACAAGGCCTATCACTAGCTAGAACCTCTTTCCTCCGCTTACACCAACAACATAACCAAGAACCATCCACATCATCATGCACACCATAACATCTCCAATGAACTGCCACACCACAAGAATTACAAACAATAATCCGGTTTAACTGGTCGCCCATGTCACCCAAACTACAATAATGGCATAAAGAAGATGACCCTGTAACTGGACAAGCAACCAGTAGTTTATCTAACCCTGCATGCCCACCTAAAAGCTTCCGTCTCTTATTAGGCCGCTCTGAGGCGAGATAAATCTTACTCCTAGAACCTAATAACCATTCGAAACCACTACAAGGCACCGATGATTGAGGCAAAGAACTACCCTTATCTTGTTGAACCAATTCATTAGCTCCTACAGTATCAACTTCCATAAACTGCTCACTTTCCTCTTCAGCCTCTCCTTTCACACCGACCCTGGAATCCAATTCAACCCCATTTCCACTAACACCACTGGGGTTGTCTGCAATGTGACCATTGCACGTGTAATCTCGAACACTGCTTTCATTTCCCCGTGACGGAATTCGAAAACACTTCTCAGTACCCGAAAACCCGATTTTTGATACCTCACACAATTTTTCAATATCATCCACAGTTAATTCTCTGAAATACTCTTCGGTCTCAACCCAAATGTTTGATCCACGGACTTTCTCAGACCCATTGGGCGTCGACCCCTTCTTTTCCGATCCCGAATGCGACTTCTTCTGCAGTTTCCGACCATCGGAATACTTCGACAACCAGCTGGCCAACCCACTGGGAAGACTGAGGACAGTGGAAACCTGGACATCCTCGGAATCGAAGGGCGAACGCTTGGATAGAGCTTTTTTGGCCTGTATATAGAAATCAATGGTAATTGGAGTAATTTTCTCGAGATTCGAGGGCGTTTTGGTTGGGGACTTAGAAGAAACCCTAGATATTGGGCATGGTTTCTCTTGGACCCCGCAACCCATCGCCACCGTCATATTCCGCCGCTGCTGACATCGGCCTCCCGTCATCGTCTCCACCGGCCACGTCCACCACCCCCCCTCCGGCATTCCATTACCACATCCTAAACCTAACCCTAACCGCAATAGCTTTACCGTACGAAGAAACCAACGGATATGAAGGTATATTTTTTTCGTCAAGTATGCAGAAATATATATTCGTCCAGAGAGAAAATGTATGTGCGTACATAGAGAACGCGCAGGTCCCAGCTGGGGTTAGGATTTCCTTTCTGCTTTTATGTTTTACATTATTTTTTTTTTTAAGATCCGCTTTGCGGAGCTGGATTCCACTGTTGACGTGGAGAGAAGGGGGGGGGGGGGGGGGGGGGGGGGGGAGGGGGGGGGGGGGGGGGGGGGGGAGAGGGGGGG
>CAUOFW020005835.1:1611166-1638800 GCA_963454935.2 Ilex paraguariensis
TTTCTCAGTAAAGCCTAAAGGAAACTTAGTCAGGGGTCTACTTATAAAACACGCTCAACTCTCTTGGTTGCACTACAAACCCCAACCTGCCTATATAGTATACAAAATGGTGGTTACATGCCCAATCGCCTAAGCAATGTAAGCATACATCAAATTCGGCCACAAGACCCTACTGATCATGGCTAAAACCTTTTGTCACTCCCACAATTTGATGGTTCTGATAAAGGGGCAATTGTTAGCTGACTTAACCAGCAACTGCCCATAACTGTTGTGCATGATGTGTGCACATGTTAGCAATTCCCTCATATTGTGCACATGTCAGTATTCTACACAAAATCGACATGCATGTCAAGCACATCCCAACAACTATCTAGAACCGCTACCACCTGCAGGGCACATGCCTCAATCGTTCAGAATCACCTCACATGTTATGCATGTGTCTTTCTTGCGAGCTCGCAACACCTAAATTAGCATTGTCTTCATGTCAAGTCATATCCAGCTCATGGCTTGGTCTTTCCAAGCTAGCAATGCCCCATAAATTTGAGTCACCCCAACTAGTCTTGCTTGCTTGATTGTGCCCAATATGCCCATGCATAAGCTGTCTCCCTTAGCTATGCATGGGGCTTCAATCAACCCACTAGTCATGCCTAATGTGCCCATGCATGAACTGTCTTCCTTAGCCATGCATGGGGCTTCTCCCAACAACGGGTTTCATTGATCATCGGCCCCACATCTCGAGTCTCAAACTTTGGAATGTCTTGCCTCACCCATAGCAAACATTTGTTTGAGGACATGTCTTGCTTTGCTGTGCTAAGGCTTAAGAGTATAAGGGTCCCTAAGGAGGTTGACCTAGTACCGCCTTTGCGGAGCACCCCCTTATAATAGCATTAGCAAAAACGCATTGATAGCAATGAATATACTCTGAGCCGAGAAATTATAACAACTTGAGTCAGAGGCATAATCGCTACATGTCACTTGAGCCTTTTCTGAATCACTTTGTTACTCAACCAAGTAAACATCCAAGTTCTTAGGAAATCAACTTTGCACTAAAGTTTTACTTCACCAAGTATAACCCAATTTGGCTAAGGCATGGGTGCTTTTAGGCAAGGCAGCCACATGTCAATACCAAGCCAACGAACTAAGGGAGTAATAAATCACGCCCACTAGAAGAGCTCGACGTCTTCGTTAAGAAGGTGTCTCAATACTTCTTGATTTGTTTCTCAAACTATCAAAGAGTCACATCTCTTTCCCAATTCACGTCTGCCTCGAAACCACCTTCCAATACTAGAAAATCAGTCCTCTAATTCTTCTTACTCTAACCCATGGTCCTATGAGACAAAATCTTGTCGACCTCCTTATCAAACTGTTTCCTAATTATAGGCAAGAATGAATCCCTTGACTTTCTTCCTTTTCTCCTCCCCTAGTCTGGTCTCCTTCTTTGTATCAGTGTTAGTTATGGAGCTGAGGTCAAAAGGAGCCTTAGAAAAATCCCCAACTGGTCTTGACCCACCAACTACCGAAATGCCCTTGCTTGGGTCAGCTCTTCGAGGGTCAAGTCTTTTGAAAAGCTTTTTTGAGGCCACCTTTCTTAGTCTAGTAAAGGCTTTTGTTTGTGGTCTATGATGGAAAAGGATTCAGAAAACTCGATCAGGCAGCTTCAAGTAGTAGGCAACATTCCTAACCTTTTTCATCACTTCGAAAGGGTCATCTTATTTCGGAACATAACTACCTTACTGTTGATCCTTTTTCATATTACAATAGTCAATTTTAGCAAGGCTAGGTCACCAATATGAAATTTCAGCGGTCTGCGACCTTAATCAACATACTTCTTCATTCAGAGGGTAGCTTTAGCCAAGCTATCCTTTGCCTCATCAAGCAACTCTTGCTTGGAACGAGCAAATCAATATGTAGCGGGACATTTACCTCTAGTCCTTTGTTTTCACCACTTCTTGAGGAGTAAATGGTTGTTGTCCCATAGCTAATTCACTAGAACTCATTCTTGTAGCCGAAGATTTGTGCAAGTTGTAACAAAAATAAGTAGTGTCCACCAGTTCCACCTAATTTTTCTGACTATGTTGCTGCAGATAATCCCCCAGCAAGGCATTGATCTACTTAGTCTGTACGTCTGTTTGAGGATAAATTGCTATGGAGAACTTTAACTCAAAACCCATGAGGTTGAACAACACTGTCCAGAATATGACAATGAACCTTGTGTCGCGATCACTGACTATGTCTTCGACAAACTAAAGCAATTCACCACATACTTATAGAATAATTATGCAACAACATTTACAGGGTATGCATGAGGTGCAAGAACGAACACAACATACTTGGAGAAACGATTGACCACCACCATGATTGAACACATGTCATCAACCTTTAGTAGGTTGCTTATAAAATCCATTATGGCTAATTGTCACGGTTTGTTAGAGATGGGCAGTGGCTGAAGTAAACTAGTTGTCTTCTTATTTTCAACCTTGTCAAGTTGTCACACAAGACAAGTCCTGACATAGGCCTTAACGTCATCTTCCATTTTGGCCCAGTAATAGAAGCGAGATAACAATGCAAGCATCCTCTCTACTCTGGGATGTCCAGCCCACTGAGACTCGTGTGTTTCACATAGTAACTCTAGCCTTAGTTCCCATCTTGCAGGAACATAGAGTTTACCACCTTTGGCATAAATCAAGTCATCATCCAACCAATATTTGCGCACCTGACCTTCGTCAACTTCCTGCTTCAATTTGTCATAAGCAACATCAGTCTAGACATACTTTTTGACTCTTACAAGGAAGTTAGTATGCATATTTGACAGTAAAAAAAAATCGTACTTAGCAAGGAATTCTTGTTATTGGGCATACTTCGGGGTCAATATCTTCTAGGATTTGACATAGGTGTTCTCCATGTTGTCCGTCACAATGGTGAACTTTGTTCCCAAGAAGTAATGCCTCTTAATTTTAAGGCAGTGCACCACAACAGTCATTTCCTTCTCGTGTGCTGAGTATCACTGCTCAGTATCTTTTTATTTATGGCTTTCAAAGGCAATAGGGTGTCCTTTCTGAACAAGTGTTGTTCCAATGGCACGATCAGACGCATCTGTCTACACTTTGAATGGAAGATCAAAGTCAACCAGTCTCAACATAGGTGCAGAAGATACTACATGTATCAGCTTCTCAAAAGTTGTCTCACAGGCACCATTCCAGTCTCATTTTTTATCTTTATTTAGCAAGTCAGTTAAGACATTACACTTCTTGAAATATTCCTCAATGAACTTGCGATAATAATTAGCTAGGACAAGAAATGACCACAATTAAGGCACCTTGGTTCGTGCAGGCCAATCGACGATTACCTTCACATTCATCTTATCCATCCAAATTTGGCCTTTACTAACTCAGTACCTCAAGAACATCACTTCTTGATGGTAGAATTCACATTTCTCCTTTTTGACATACAACAAGTGCTCTTTAAATCGTGAGAACATCGTCCTCAAATGGTTTAAGTGATCATCCAATGTCTCACTGTAGACCATAATATCATCCAAATACACAACCATAAAGACATCAATATACTTATAAAAGACATCATTCATTAGATTGTGGAAAGTTTCTGAGGCATTTGTAAGCCCAAATAGCATTATAAGGAATTCAAAAGACCCACAACACGTCACATACGCAATCTTAGACTCATATCCCTCTACAATCCTAACTTGTCAATACCCAGTCCTTAGGTCCAGTTTTTGTATGGAAGGTTGCCTTGGAAATCCTATCGAGACTATGGGGCAGTTCAGACTATACTATAGGAGTTAGACTTAGGGTACTTTGGGGAGTTTGGTGGCTCTGCCTTTCCTACTAACTAGATTAATCGAGTTCCAGGGGCAAGACATAGAGATATTGTCCATCAGGGTTCGGGTATAGTCAGGTACGGGAGATAAGGGCTAGGCCATTCACACAGATAGTAATTTTCGATTCAAGGAAAGGGTTTTGGTTCCCCAGTCTATGGATCTGAGAGAGAAAATTCTTAGGAAGGTTCATTGCTCCCATTTTGCTATACATCTAGGTGGCACAAAGATGTACCATGATCTTCGCTGCTAGGACTATTGAAGCAGGATGAAGAGACACATTGAAAACTTTAATAGTCAATGTCTCACGTGTCAGTAGATTAAGACTAAGCACCAGAGACCAACGGGGTTGCTTCCGCCTTTGGAGGAGGCAAAATAGAGGTGAGAACATGTCACTATAGATTTTGTGACCCACTTACTATGGACATCATAGGGGCATAATGCAGTGTGAGTGATAGTGGACCGACTTGTGAAGTCGACACACTTTTTAGTTGAGCGAATGACCATCACATTGGAGGAATTTTGTAGGTTGTATATTTCGGAGATAGTTCGATTGCACAGGGTACCTTTATCTATAGTATCGGATCGGGATCCCTGGTTCACGATCCACTTTTGGGAGAGTTTTCAGTAGGCTATGGGAACGTAGTTGATGATGTGTACCATTTTTTATCCCTAGATAAATGGTAAGTCAGAGAGAACCATCTAGATTTTAGAGGACATGCTATAAGCATGCGTCCTTAATCTCAAGGGCAGTTGGCATGAGTATTTACCCTTGCCTACAATAACAGTTATCAAATGAACATACATATGACACCCTATGAGGCACTTTATGGGAGGTCATTTCGTGCTCCAGTTTGTTAAACGGAGTTTAGAGAGAGAATTTCTACAAGTCCAGACTTGATCAGGGACACCTCGAAGAAGGTGGACTTGATACTGAAACATCTTCTCAAGACTCAAAGCCGACAGAAGAACTACATCAACAGACGACGACGACCTCTAGAGTTCGAGGTTAAAGATCATGTCTTCTTCAAGGTGATGCCTAAGAGGAGAGTGGTCAGGTTTAGAAAGTGAGGAAAGTTGTTGCCGATATATATCAGGCTCTTTGAGGTATTCAAGAGTGTTGGTGCAATCACTTATCGGTTGACATTGCCACCAAATTGATCAAGTGTTCATGCAGTATTCCATGTCTCCATGCTCCAAAAGTACACTTCGGATCCTACGCATGTGGTGGATTGGGGTGAGTTAATGGTTGATGCAAATGAGACCTTTGAGGAGAGACCAATGCATATTTTGGATAGCCGAGAGTAGGTTTTGAAAGGTAAGATCATGAGGCTAGTAAAGGTGCGATGGAGGTGACATAGGAGTGTGAGAACACAATACGTGTTAGTTATCCATTCTTTCTCGAGGATGGAGGTACATTCTTGTGGTCATAAGTGTTGTATTACTTGTTGCATATGTATGTGATTGTGTGTGCATGTGTGTAAATTTCGAGGATGAAATTTATTTTAAGGGGGGAAGAATGTAATACCTGAAAAAATTTGAATTTTTTATGAAAAAACGCTAATTAGTCGCTATGACACAGGTTGAAAATCTGAATTTTTCTAAAACTCAAATGACAAAATAGACCTCACCGTTGGATTCGTTCCACGAAATCTAGTTACCCAATCAATTTTTGTTGAATTCCGAGAAAGTCAAATTTTTTGTGATTTACAATGCGTTCAGGTGTCGCGTGACCAAAATAAATATAATCAAATTTTAATTATGAAATATAAAAAATAATTTAAAATTAGTTCAAATAAAATATTTTGAACTTAACACAAAACGAGGTTTAATTGATTCTGGATAAAATTGGATCAAAAAGAGATGGGACGTGTGGCGTAGTTTGGGCCTAGTATCCTAGGGGTATAAAAAGGAGAAAAAAAATTAGATTTTTTCCCCATTTTGGTTGTTGATTTTTGATAGATACAGAGAAAGAAAGAAGGGAGGGAAATTCAAGGGTTCTTCCTCCTTCTCCTTGAGATCTAGGGCCAACCGTTCGTCAAAACGCTTTGGTCGAAGAACAAAAGTTGATCTACGTGACGAAAAATACATCTACGTACTAAAAATTGGGGATTTCGCCGAAGTCTCAAAGATGAAATTTTTGAAAATCAAGGTTTCAAACTTGATTTGGGTTCTTGAGAGTTTCTACCACTTGTATTATGCTTCAAGAGGTAAGATTCTTCTCCTAACTAGGTTTATTTTTAACCTAGGATTTTGTATAAAATTGGTAGCATGACTTGAGATGAAATCTTTTGTCTAAATGTATTTCTAGTGTAACTAAAGTATGAGAAATGGTATGAAAATGAATATAAGCAATTGTGCATGAATAGGGTTTGTTGAGAATTGTTCATTGGGTGATTCAATTAGAATGTGATAAATTGGGCATGATTATATGTTTACATAATTTTGTATATTTTGGGTGTTTGATAAAATGCCTATGATTAATTAAATATGTTATTTGAATAAAATTGATATAACATGCTTTGTGATGATGTTAGAATGTAATTATATGCTTGATGACATAAGTTACATTAAGGAATTAGAATTGTTCATGTTATGCTCATGACGTGTTGAACATGATGTTGAAATTACAATTGAAAATTTGGTTGCATAATGATATAAAATACAATTGTATATTATATTGCATATGCACAGGAAGCATTACAATTCGTGAGAATGTGACATGGGTGTGGATGTGTGCATGGTTATGGTCAAATACCATTCTTGGTGGATGATGCGTGGGCTTGAAAAAGTTGGACCAAGGTTCGACTTAGTCATAAGAGTTTGTATTGAAAATAGGGTCAAGATTAGCACGAAATGCTAGATTATCTCTCGGATGCAAGACCTGATAATTTGGATACACACTCCGTTGGTATTGAGTCCATAAAGTGTGTCGACGTACGCGGAGCCATTGGTGGAAGTCCATAGATGTCATGTCGGTTGGGTGGCCATCGGTGAAAGTCCATAAATACTCACCACAAGAAAGACTCAGGATTTATAAATGGTAATTGGATGTGCAACATTAAAGAGGGAAGCTTGAAATGCCCGGATGCATACGCATAACACTGCATGTGGTATAGGAGCTGGTAGAGAGCTCAGGTTATATTACATATATGAGTCTCATCTCATAACATGACATATCATTGTGACATTTATATATTAAAGTTGTATGATCTTGGATGAATGATTGTTTCATTGTTGAATTACGTGTGAACATTTCATATGCATTTGGGTTAGGAGGTAACCTCTTTAGGAGATACCCTATTGAGTATGACTCACCCTTTATGAGAACAATATTTTAGGTACGGGACAAGCACCGGTAGATGGCTCTCACTTGGGCCCTTGTTGATGAAGAAAGTTAAGTTGTGGCTTTAAATTACATTTTTGTAAAACAATCGTGTAATTAGTTTTGGACTTGTGATGTTGTATAAAGGATTGTATAATGAACTCACATGGACTATATTATGTGTAAAATTTGATGCTATGTGAGTTTGGGTAAGTATTATATGAGATTGAGTGAGTTAAAATTGAAAGAGGATTGAATTAAGGGAAAATTAGGTCTTGCTACTTGTAACACGTTGATTAGCTACTGATAGTACAATTGCAATGGACAGCTACTAGTAGCTCGTTTCACAACTACTAGTAGCTTGCGGGTAGTGGGCTCAGCTAACTGTAGCTCGCTGATAGAGGGCTTAGCTACCAATAACAAGTACACAAGCTACTAGTAGCTCCTCTAAAATTTTTAAAATTTTAAAATAACTTTGCCAAGCTTTTCAGGCCTTGAGCCTTTTTGTTCAAAGGATGTAAATAGAGTAATATTGATGGCAAATTGATGGATATTGGAATAGTCGTATGATGACGTGGTGTCAGGTTATGCGGTATGCACAAGTACTTCTACAGGTTGATGGGTGATCAACGGGTTAAAAAAGGACCCCCAATTTTATAGGTGTCACATCTTGGTATTAGAGCCTAGGTTCTTGATTTATCTAGGACTTGTGGGACATGGGTCTAGGCCATTGCATCCATCATACATTACATGTTATGTACTCTACATGCTACATGTTATGTGTTATTTGTTATGTGAATAATATGCATGATTAAATGTACATGGAAAGGAGACACTAGGGTTAGAGAATATAACTTTAGGGGTCGGAAAGAGAAGGAGTGGGACAGTTCATGGTAAAGATGTTTACTAGTGGGTGACATAGGCGCTACTAGTGAGACAAGGAAATAAATCTCAATGTTTCGACTTTGATCCCAACTTTGGGATACTAAGTTAGACTCAATTGCTATTGGACATGTGTGTAGATGACAAATAGAGGAAGATGACAATGAAATGGTTGAGGAGGTGGGCAGAACAACAACCAACCACCACTAACCTTTGACCAACAAGCCTTCACGGAGGCTATAGGCACAATGAAAGCTACATTTGCACAACTTAGCGCCAACGTGGGCCAAGGGGACTCAAATAACCTCAAAAAGTTCAAGGCACATAAATCACTGACTTTTATGAGAAAGGCAGATCCGATTGTGGCCAACCATTAGTTCCAACAAGTCGACCAGATCTTAGAAATTATAGAGATCACGTTTGATGCCACTAAGATAAGGTTAGTTGCGTTCTAGCTTGAGGGAGAGACCCATCTATGGTAGGATTTGGCAAAGGCCTCGAATAACTTAAAGGCAATGACACGGGGAGAGTTCTGTGAGCTCTTCGTGGGCAAATACTTTTCATCGGCTGTTTGACAAGCGAAAACTCATAAATTCTTGGATTTGAAGCAAAAAACTATGATAGTGATGGAATACATGACTAAGTTCACTGAGTTAGCTCGACTTGCTAATGATATATATGGCCACAGACATGACGAAAGTAAGAAGGTTCGAGCATGGTTTGAAGTTGTCCATTCGGGGGAAAATTGTGGGCCACCGCCTATAAGATTTGGACTCGATGGTCAAGAGAGATGAAAGACACAAGGGGCATCACAGAGGTGGGTGCTAAGGACAAGAAGAAGGATGACCAATCCTCTTCTTCTATTTCAAGGAAGAAGCAAAAGACTTCTACACCATAAGGGCATCAAGGGCAGGGCCGCGGTTACCAAGACCAAGGCCAAGGTCAATCCTCCCAAGGTAGGAGAAACTTTAAGACTTCCTACTAAGCAGGTTAGAGGACTTGTTTCATATACCACCAGCGAGGTCACATAAAGTAGGATTGTCCTCAGAGGCAGGGATGCCAAAGTTATGGGGCATCTTAATTTCAATCATAGGTGGGGCATCCACAGACATTCTTCATTCTTTCTTATCCCACTATGGGCCAGGAAAACCAGTTTCAGTTTCAGGGTGCTGCACAAGCCCCTACTACTTCATTAGTGGGGAGTCGGTATTCAGGCTAGATGGGCCAAGGCATAGGTCGAGGCTAAGGATAGGGCTTACAAGTCAGGATTTCAGGGACCCAAGAGCGAGTTTACATCATCACACCTCAGACTGAGCCGATAGATCAGTCGATAATTAATGGTACATTCTTACTCTCTAGCTTATTGGTAAGGGTATTGTTTGATTCTGGTGCATCGTATTCATTTATAGCTGCATCATGTGTAAAAGGTTTGGGCTTATAGGTTTAGACTTTGGAAGAGCTATGACATGTGAGTTCTCCCATAGGAGTTAGGGTATACATTGATTAGATATGACGGGGGTGTGAGATAGAGATCTCCAAGACTCTACTCACCGTGGAACTTAGGGTCATGGATATGTCGGAGTTTGATGTCATCCTCGAGATGGATTGGTTGGCGACAAATTGAATCATCATTGATTGTTATCGAAAGAGGGTCACTATCTATACACCAGAGGGTGAATGTTTCAAATTTCAGGGAGAAAAGTACGAAGCTTTACCCTAAGTCATATATGATTCCTGTTGGAATGGGCAATTAATGGGTTGGCTTGTGAGCCTTACACTTGAGGAAGATGTGAGACATGAGTTTGGTCTACCTCAGGTGGTTTGTGAGTATGCGGATATTTTTTTGGACGAACTACTGAGATTGCCTCTACATCGAGATGTAGACTTCACCACTGAGTTGCACCTCGATACATCCCCTATTTCTATGACTTAGTATAGAATGACACCTAAAGAGTTATAAGAACTCAAGGTCTAGTTGCAAGAATTGTTGGATAAGGATTTCATTAGGTCGAGTACTTCATCTTGGGGTGCTTCGGTGCTATTTGCCAAGAAGAAAGACAAAACTCTTTGGCTATGTATAGCCTACCAGCAGTTGAATCAGGTCACCATCAATAATAGGTACCATTTGTCATANCGGTGCTATTTGCCAAGAAGAAAGACAAAACTCTTTGGCTATGTATAGCCTACCAGTAGTTGAATCAAGTCACCATCAATAATAGGTACCATTTGTCACAAATTAATGACTTGTTTGATCAATTGAGGGGGCAAGGGTTTACTCCAAGATAAATCTACGCACGAGATACCATTAGTTGAGAATTAGGGAGACAGATATCTCTAAGATGACGTTTAGGATATGATATGGACATTTCGATTTCATAGTGATGTCATTTGGATTAACAAATGCCCCGATGACATTCATGAATCTCATGTATAGTGTGTTTCAACCCTACTTAGATCAGTTTGTCCTAGTTTTTGTTGATAACATCTTGATCTACTCCANAGAATTAGGGAGACAGATATCTCTAAGATGACGTTTAGGATATGATATGGACATTTTGATTTCATAGTGACGTCATTTGGATTAACAAATGCCCCGATGACATTCATGAATCTCATGTATAGTATGTTTCAACCCTACTTAGATCAGTTTGTCCTAGTTTTTGTTGATGACATCTTGATCTACTCTAAGTCTGAGGAGGATCATGAGGATCACTTGAGTATTGTTCTCCAGACCTTGAGAGACCACTGATTAGACACCAAGTTCAGCAAGTGTGAATTTTGGCTGACAAAGGTAAAATTTCTGGGACACGTAGTGTCAGCTTCGGATGTGTCAGTTGACCTGGAGAAGGTTAAGGTNGAGGAGGATCATGAGGATCACTTGAGTATTGTTCTCCAGACCTTGAGAGACCACTGATTAGACACCAAGTTCAGCAAGTGTGAATTTTGGCTGAAGGTAAAATTTCTGGGACACGTAGTGTCAGCTTCGGATGTGTCAGTTGACCCAGAGAAGGTTAAGATGGTTATGCGTTGGAAGAGGCCCAAGTCAGTCTTTGAGATATACAATTTCTTGGGATTGGTGGGATACTATCAAAGGTTCATTGAGGACTTCTCCCGACTAGTTGCACTTAAGACGAGATTGACTAGAAAAGAGGTCACGTTTTAGTGGGATGATTTGTGTGAGAGGACATTCCAAAAGTTGAAGAGGAGGCTTATTTCAACTCCTATTCTAATAGTTCCAAAAAGGAGACAGAGGTACACATTATATTGTTATGCCTTGAAGGACGGACTTGAATGTGTATTGATGCAATCTGGGAGGGTGATGACTTATGGTTCTTGGTAGCTAAAGAACCACGAATAGAACTACCCCACATATGACATGGAGTTGGCAGCTGTCGTCTTTTCCTTGAAGGCATGACATCACTATTTGTATGGAGAGCAGTTTGAGGTGTTTTCAGACCATAAGAGTCTGAAATACATCTTCACTCAACGGGACCTCAATATGAGGCAACATAGATGGATGGAGTATTTGGAGAACTATAACTTCACTTTACATTACCATCCAAGTAATACAAATATGGTGGCTGATGCACTCAGCCGGAAGTCATGGGGAGTCTTAGCTAATATGGCTTCTTGAGAGTGGCAGATGCTTGAAATTGTGGGGCAGTTTGAGTTACACTATAGGGGTCAAACTCAAGGCACTTTGGAGAGTTTGGTGGCTACGCCTTCCCTACTGAGTAGGGTTATCGAGTCCTAAGGGTAAGACACAGAAATATTGTCCATTAGGGATCAGGTACAATCAGGTACAAGTGACGAGGGCTGGGTTATTCACACAGATGATAGTTTTTAGTTCAGGGAAGGGTTGTGGTTATCCAGTCTACGGATCTGAAAGAGGAGATTCTTAGGGAGTTTCATTGCTCCGGTTTTGCTGTGCATTTAGGTGACACAAAGATGTACCATGATCTTCACTGCCAGTATTATTGGAGTAGGATGAAGAGGCACGTTGGAGACTTTGGTAGTCGATGTCTCACACATCAGTAGGTCAAGGATGAGCTCCAAAGACCAGCAAGGTTGCTCTAGCCTTTGGAAGTAGCGGAGTGGAATTGGGAACATGTCGCTATGGATTTTGTGACCCATTTGCCAATAACATCATGGGGGAATGACGTGGTGTTAGTGATAGTCGACCGATTTACAAAGTTGACAAACTTTTTGGTAATGCGGATGACCTTCACACTAGAGAAATTATACAGGTTGTATATTCGGGAGATAGTCCAGTTGCACGGGGTACCTGAATCCATAGTATCGAATCGGGATCTCAGGTTCATGACCCACTTTTGGGAGCATTTTTAGTGGGCCATGGGGACATGGTTAATGATGAGAACCGATTTTCATCCCCAGACATATGGTTAGTCAGAGAGGATCATCCAAACTTTAGAGGACATGCTACGGACATGTGTCCTTCATCTCAGGGGTAGTTTAAAGGAATATTTACTCTTAGTGGAGTTCACCCAATAATAGTTATTAGACGAGCATACAGATTAGCACCCTATGAGGCATTTTATGGGAGGTCGTGTCGTTCTCTAATTTCTTGGATGGAGGTTGGAGAGAGACCCTCTCACGGGTCTGGACTTGATCAGGGACATTTCAAAGAAGGTGGACTTTATACGAAAGTATTTTCTCACAGCTCAAAGCTAGCAGAAGAGTAACACCGACAAATAGCGGTGACATCTGGAGTTCGAGGTTAGAGATCACATCTTCTTGAAGGTGATGTCTAAGAGGGTAGTGGTTAGGTTTGGGAATCGAGGGAAGTAGTCATCGAGGTATATCGGGCCCTTTGAGGTAATCAAGAGGGCTGGTGCAGTCGTTTACCAGTTAGTGTTACCTCCAAATTTATCAAGTTTTTATGTGGTATATCATGTCTCTATGCTCCGGAAGTACACTTCAGATCCTACACATATGGTGGATTGGGATGAGCTAGTGGTTGATGCAGATGAGACCTTTAAGGAGGGACCGGTGCGCATCATGGATAGTCAAAAACAGATTTTGAGAGGTAAGACCCTGAGGCTGGTGAAGGTACGAGGTGACAACATGGGAGTGTGAGGACACTATACATACCATTCATCTGTTCTTGTTCGAAGATGGAGGTACATTTCTTGTGGTCATAAGTGTTGTATTACTTGTTGCATATGCATGTGATTGTATGTGTATGTGTATAAATTTCAGGGACGAAATTTCTTTTAAGGGGGGGAGAATGTAAAACCCAAAAAAATTTGAATTTTTATGAAAAGGGCAAAACGGTAATTAACTGCTACGGTATGGGTTGAAAACCCAAAATTTTCTAAAACTCGGATGACGAAACGGACCCAAAATAAACGCAATCGAATTTCAATTGCAAAAAATGAAAAATAATTTAAAGTTGGTTTAAATAAAATATTTTGAACATAACACAGAATGAGGTTTAATTGATTTGGGATATTTCGAACATAACACTTCAGATCCTACTACATATTTGATATCAGGTGGTATGCAGACCTTTGCATACATTGGGCTACCAATAACTGAAGCATAGGGTATGTTTTTTAAACTATTTTGTGGACATTGTTCCAAAATGAATTTGTCCCTTTTAATAATGGTGCTGCAATAGGTGCACAGTCTTTCATTTTAAATCTTTCCAAAACTTTTTCGATGTAAGCCTTTTGAACAATCCTAATGTTCTTTTAGATTTGTTTTTGTGAATTTGTATGCCAATGACATAAGAGACTTCACCCATATCCTTTATTTCAAAGTTTTGGACAAGAAATTTCTTAGGCCCATGCAGCAAACCCAAGTCATTACTTGCAAGTAAAGTATCATCCACATGTAGGACTAAAAAAACATGTTTGCTTCCACTGACCTTAAATATATACATTGATCAACAATGTTTTCTATAAAATCATATGAAGAAATCACATTATGAAACTTCAAATACTATTGAAAGGAAGCTTGTTTTTAGCCCATATATAGATTTTCTTAACTTGCAAACTAAATAACTTTCCTTATCTTTAAATTCTTCCGGTTGTCTCATGTATACCTCTTCATCAAGTTCCCATTCAGGAATATTGTTTTTACATCCATTTGATGTAGCTCTAAATCAAAATGAGCCACTAGGGCCATGATTATCCTAAATGAATCCTTCTTAGATACTGGAAAGAAGGTTTCATGATAATCGATGTCTTCCTTTTGAGTAAAACCTTCAGCTACAAGTCTGGCATTAAATTATCGAACTCATCCCTTTTGGTTTTGTAGATCCATTTATAGCCAATGGCTCAGTGTCCTTTTGGTAACTCAACGAGATCCCAAACTTGGTTTTGAGTCATAGATTTTATCTCTTCTTTCATGGCATCATACCAAAGTGTGGAGTCTTCTCCACTCACAGCCTCTGAAAATGAACTTGGATCATTCTTAGGTCCAACATCAAAGTCAAACTCTTGAAGGTATACAACATATTCACTAGAAATTGTTGGTCTTCTTGTTCTTGAGAATCTTCTTAATTTTACAGGCTCATCAACTATTTGTGGGTTTTGATTTGTAGGCTCTTAGTTGACTTTCGCTTGTAGTGGTGGTTTATAAGTAGTTTGTTCATCAAGGATATTGTTATTAATACCTTGAAAAAAAAAACTTATTTCTATTCATGTGTGTGGTATCCAAATCCCATGATTCCTCCCACTCAATATTACGACGAATACCTCCACTGTTGTCAACATCCTTAATGAATTTAGCATTTCTAGCTTCAACAATTCTAGGTGCATTTGAGGGACAGTAAAATCTATATCTTTTAGAGTTTACTGGATAGCCTATGAAGTATCCACTTATTGCCCTAGGGTCCAGTTCTTTAATTGAGGATTATAAACCCTTACTTCAATTGGACACCCCATATGTGTAAATGTCTTAAACTTGGTTTCCATCCATACTATTTTTCAAAAGATGTTTTGGGGACAACCTTAGATGGAACCCTATTTAAGACATACAAATCAATTTTCAAGGCTTCACTCCATAAGTATAAAGGGAGATTAGAATTACTAATCATGCTTATTGCCATATCTATAAGCGTACAATTCCTCCTTTTGGCTATACCATTTTGTTGAGGTGTGCTAGGCATTGTATATTGTGCAATAATGTCTTCTTCTGCGAGGAACTTAGCAAATAGTCTTGGCATTTGTCCTTTTTCTGTGTACCTCTCATAATATTGCCCACCACTATTTGACCTTACAAGTTTGATTGTTCTTTCCTTTTGTTTCTCTACCTTTATCTTATAGGCCTTGAAGGCATCTGGTGCCTTTGTCTTATCATAAAGAAGGTAGAGATATATGTATCTAGTATGGTCATCAATAAACAAGATAAAATATCTTTGACCATTCAGACAAGGGGTAGGAAATGATCCACAAATGTCAGTATGTATAATCTCAAGAATTTTAGAACTCCTTTTGGCACCTTTAGTGGTCTTGTTACTCTACTTTCCCTTAATGCAGTCTATATAAGGACCAAAATCAGTAACATCAAGAGTCTGCAAGACTCCCTCATTCACTAACCTTTTAATTATTTCAATGGAGATATGTCCTAATCTCCTATGCCATAAATTAGAGGAATTCTCCTTAATAATGCCACGCTTTATGCCAATATTATCACCATGCACAGTTAACAAACTACTCTCATAAGAGGAATTTAGATCAAATTTAAATAAACTATCAACTAAACTATTGGTACCAATAAAGGTACCATTATTGATTAAACTAAAACTATAGTTTTCAAAAATAAATTTAAATCCCAAAAGCATAAGCCTTGAAACATAAACTAAATTCCTAGAAAATGAGTGAATGTGTCCCAATTTTTTTTTTCAAAAAAATAAAATAAAAATCGGGCATGATTAAGGAATAATACCACACATAACTCATAATAATCTTCCTTGTATTGTTATTAACATATTTAGCATACGGTTACATAAATATCACATAATTCTCACTCAATCAACTAAAATGTTCTTGACACAACATATAAAAAAATAATAGTAGTAGTCTCTTTCCACCGTCTCTCCAGCTTATTCTCCAGTTTGGCTTCATATTTATGAAAAATGTTAGTTAGGAATGAGCTCACTAACCCAGTAGGATAACATTTATCAATGACTATCAAGGTTTTAAAACAATGCATAATATAATTGAACAACAATTAATGCAAGAATAAGTCAAATTAATGAATCAAATAAATACAACAAATGCAACGCATATCAATTCGTCAATTTTTTGGTCCACGAATGAACGGCCTCCGAAGAAACTTTGGGGTCTTGCACTCTAGGGAACCCAATGTCCTTCTTACTTTTCTGGGAATACTAATACCGGGAATTATGTGGTGTCACACAGACTACCAACGACAACCGATATTACTAACTAGTGAACTCAAGGACTAGTAGGAAACTTGTGAATTCTCACAAGTACCATGTGTCTACTAACCCTCTGCCATCGATAATGTGCGTTCATGATAATTTCATTAAAATCATAAAGTAGAGTCATATCATATTTAAACCCAACAACAAGTAAAAAAATCAAACATTAAATAGATAATCAAAAATATTTTATATGCAACTTGGTTTCACTACAAGAAAATTCATTTTTTGCAACGATTTTTTTCGTTGCAAAAAATAAAAAAAAAAGTCCCGAATTCGTATTTTGCGACGATTTTATTTCGTCGTGGCATCATCACAATAGCCTCGTTGTAGAAAACACTTTGTGATGAAATCATATTTCGTCCCGAAAAGATACATTTTCTGACGCAATATAAACGTCACGAAAAACAACAAACACGTCAAAATTAACTTCTAACATTGCTAAAAAAATAAAATTAGATAATTTAATTGATATTTCACAACAAAAATAAATCATCGCTATGCAACTATAACGTCGCAAATAAGTATTTTTTGCTACGAAAACAAAAATTGTCACAAAAATTATTTTTTTGTACTTACCATATCCATTGGCGATGCAACCAAAAAAACGTCGTGAATTCTTATGTTTTGCGAAAAAAAATAAATCGTCGCGAAATATAATTTACTTTCAACCTTTCGCGACGCATTAATTTTCGTCGCAAAAATGTTGCTTTTTTAAAAAAGAAATAACCCTTTTGAATAACAGTTTTCCAAAAAAATTTGGCACTTGTGTTCAACTAATAAGAAACACTAATAAAACAAGTCACCTATTTTTCAATCAATAATTAACACAAGTAATACATATGCTCTATTTTCAACCAACACAACTAACAACAAATACCAAACTAACCACAATATAAATACCAAAACTACAATAACGACATAAGAAACAAAACTTCCCACAAAACACAACTTATACCATTCATCAAAGACTCCAATGTATTCAAAAATTATATCCACAAATTTTCAAAATATTTAACTACATGACAAGTAAATTCATGTCTAAAGGAAGTCCTCATTTTGAGTACAGTCGTCTTATAAATATTGTTTCCTTCAAGACCCCTCTTGAAATATTTATTGTCGAGTCAATGCAACTACAACAATGATAACAATAAACACTTTAGTAAGTGAAGTCAACGAGATAATATTCACTATGACCCATAATGTTATACATGCATCTCATTCAAGTTAAAAAAAACAAATTAGATTACCAAAGATGCTGATAAACTTCAATTTATTCAAATTTCTTTGTGTTTTCACATTTGATTTACCAAACCCCAAGCATAGGTTGTAGTCAAGATGCAATATGTATATTGACAAAGCCAATGATCTATTACTTAACTATCCTACGTTTGCTACACTCCACAAATTCCTTTTCTCTTTTATGCACTGTGTTAAGGATCATAATGATACCATCGAAATTAGAGGAATGTATAAATCTCCAATCACCAACTAATCCTATTATTACCTTCTCAAAAATCTAATTCCAATTCTAAAATAAGTAAACATAGATCTGCTAAATTCAAAGACACCTAAAAGTGATGCGCTTCATCATTTTTAAGTTCTTGTAATCTTGATCAACTGTATTACACTTTGGGCAATTAGGATTTCATAACTTAACACAACCAAGTATTTATGGAAATAACAGTCTAGCTAATTTTATGGAAATAATAGTCNTTTTTTAAAAAAGAAATAACCCTTTTGAATAACAGTTTTCCAAAAAAATTTGGCACTTGTGTTCAACTAATAAGAAACACTAATAAAACAAGTCACCTATTTTTCAATCAATAATTAACACAAGTAATACATATGCTCTATTTTCAACCAACACAACTAACAACAAATACCAAACTAACCACAATATAAATACCAAAACTACAATAACGACATAAGAAACAAAACTTCCCACAAAACACAACTTATACCATTCATCAAAGACTCCAATGTATTCAAAAATTATATCCACAAATTTTCAAAATATTTAACTACATGACAAGTAAATTCATGTCTAAAGGAAGTCCTCATTTTGAGTACAGTCGTCTTATAAATATTGTTTCCTTCAAGACCCCTCTTGAAATATTTATTGTCGAGCCAATGCAACTACAACAATGATAACAATAAACACTTTAGTAAGTGAAGTCAACGAGATAATATTCACTATGACCCATAATGTTATACATGCATCTCATTCAAGTTAAAAAAAACAAATTAGATTACCAAAGATGCTGATAAACTTCAATTTATTCAAATTTCTTTGTGTTTTCACATTTGATTTACCAAACCCCAAGCATAGGTTGTAGTCAAGATGCAATATGTATATTGACAAAGCCAATGATCTATTACTTAACTATCCTACGTTTGCTACACTCCACAAATTCCTTTTCTCTTTTATGCACTGTGTTAAGGATCATAATGATACCATCGAAATTAGAGGAATGTATAAATCTCCAATCACCAACTAATCCTATTATTACCTTCTCAAAAATCTAATTCCAATTCTAAAATAAGTAAACATAGATCTGCTAAATTCAAAGACACCTAAAAGTGATGCGCTTCATCATTTTTAAGTTCTTGTAATCTTGATCAACTGTATTACACTTTGGGCAATTAGGATTTCATAACTTAACACAACCAAGTATTTATGGAAATAACAGTCTAGNTCAAAAATATTTTATATGCAACTTGGTTTCACTACAAGAAAATTCATTTTTTGCAATGATTTTTTTCATTGCAAAAAATAAAAAAAAAAGTCCCGAATTCGTATTTTGCGACGATTTTATTTCGTCGTGGCATCATCACAATAGCCTCGTTGTAGAAAACACTTTGTGATGAAATCATATTTCGTCCCGAAAAGATACATTTTCTGACGCAATATAAACGTCACGAAAAACAACAAACACGTCAAAATTAACTTCTAACATTGCTAAAAAAATAAAATTAGATAATTTAATTGATATTTTCACAGCAAAAATAAATCATCGCTATGCAACTATAACGTCGCAAATAAGTATTTTTTGCGACGAAAACAAAAATTGTCACAAAAATTATTTTTTTGTACTTACCATATCCATTGGCGATGCAACCAAAAAAACGTCTTGAATTCTTATGTTTTGCGAAAAAAAATAAATTGTCGCGAAATATAATTTACTTTCAACCTTTCGCGATGCATTAATTTTCATCGCAAAAATGTTGTTTTTATAAAAAAGAAATAACCCTTTTGAATAACAGTTTTCCAAAAAAATTTGGCACTTGTGTTCAACTAATAAGAAACACTAATAAAACATGTCACCTATTTTTCAATCAATAATTAACACAAGTAATACATATGCTCTATTTTCAACCAACACAACTAACAACAAATACCAAACTAACCTCAATATAAATACCAAAACTACAATAACGACATAAGAAACAAAACTTCCCACAAAACACAACTTATACCATTCATCAAAGACTCCAATGTATTCAAAATTTATATCCACAAATTTTTCAAAATATTTAACTACATGACAAGTAAATTCATGTCTAAAGGAAGTCCTCATTTTGAGTACAGTCGTCTTATGAATATTGTTTCCTTCAAGACCCCTCTTGAAATATTTATTGTCGAGCCAATGCAACTACAACAATGATAACAATAAACACTTTAGTAAGTGAAGTCAACGAGATAATATTCACTATGACCCATAATGTTATACATGCATCTCATTCAAGTTAAAAAAAACAAATTAGATTACCAAAGATGCTGATAAACTTCAATTTATTCAAATTTCTTTGTGTTTTCACATTTGATTTACCAAACCCCAAGCATAGGTTGTAGTCAAGATGCAATATGTATATTGACAAAGCCAATGATCTATTACTTAACTATCCTACGTTTGCTACACTCCACAAATTCCTTTTCTCTTTTATGCACTGTGTTAAGGATCATAATGATACCATCAAAATTAGAGGAATGTATAAATCTCCAATCACCAACTAATCCTATTATTACCTTCTCAAAAATCTAATTCCAATTCTAAAATAAGTAATCATAGATCTGCTAAATTCAAAGANCTATTATTACCTTCTCAAAAATCTAATTCCAATTCTAAAATAAGTAAACATAGATCTGCTAAATTCAAAGACACCTAAAAGTGATGCGCTTCATCATTTTTAAGTTCTTGTAATCTTGATCAACTGTATTACACTTTGGGCAATTAGGATTTCATAACTTAACACAACCAAGTATTTATGGAAATAACAGTCTAGCTAATTTTATGGAAATAATAGTCTATTGGCAAAAGTTTAGCAAACTTTATGGAAATAATAGTCTCAAATTCTAACCACACTATACGATGTTACCATATCATCAAATATCAGAGTATCTAACTAGAGAAAAGTTGTCACCATCCCTTCTCTTTATGGTCTCCTCACTTTGGAGAAAATGAGCAGTCATCAGTTCCCATTTGGTCCATGCCTTGGTAGCTGCAAGCTAACAAAAATTAAGGTATTTAGAAATCACCTCAACTTGGGGCAAGATGATGAGCATGCAAATTCATGATCAATAAAACCAAAAGGACCAATGCCTACACCATCAGATAAAGTCAGATTTCCACATGACAGAAAAAACTTGAATATTCAGTTTGCCAAATTATATGCAAGCATCATCTTCAATTCATGAGATCAAGCTAAGGATAATATGCTAGTTCAAGTGTCCATACCACTTCCAAGAACTCTTCTTTGAAGTATTTCATTAAAGGATTTTAATAGCTCATATTTTACCAGATGCTTCTTTTTTCATGGTTCCCAATGCAATTGACAAGTCACAAAGAAAAGGGGGCTCCAATAGGACACCTATGTGGAAGTGTCAAGTGATTGGGTTGCTACTGCAACAACATAGAAAGTACAAGTGTGTATGGTATATTGGTACCACACAAATATTTTTCTTTTTTCCCAGAAAACAAGAAGAAAAATTTCATGTTATGGGACATCAAGGCCTGAATTGACTAATAAAGAGGATGGGTAAAAAGAAAACGTTCTTTGATTAATATATTTAAGTTNTTTTTTCCCAGAAAACAAGAAGAAAAATTTCATGTTATGGGACATCAAGGCCTGAACTGACTAATAAAGAGGATGGGTAAAAAGAAAATGTTCTTTGATTAATATATTTAAGCTGTCATAATTGACTCATATCAAATCTGTTGAAGTTAATTCGTCAAAGAACATCTATTTCATGAAAGGATTCTTTAATATTGGCCATTGAAAGTAGCATGACAATAAGAATGGAGACTCATATTTGGGTGATCGAGAGCCAAAAGTTTTGTGTGTATACTTGTGAATGACAGCTTGGCAATTTCACTAAAAACAATCTCGTAACAAAACAAAATAATTCAACAACCATGGAAAATTATCATATCTTGCACCATACCTTAGTCTGTTGAGTTAACCATAGACCACATCAAGAAGTAGTCAGTTTCCTGATGCATTTTTCTCACCTACTGCGTGCATGCTCTAAGTAACATATTCTTGTCCTGCTCCTTCTGTCAATACAATCACTGTATGTCCATTTTCTTTAAGCCACTGTTCAATGAATTCAAAAAGTCCACCTTGGCCTTCCAGATAGAATGGCTACTCTAGAATCAAGCAACAATCCTATTGCAATCCAAAAGCTATTAACAGATATGAGTCTTGTTATGTTAGACCAGCAGTACAATCACACCCTGCTAGCATATTTCAAATGAACACATTATCTTTTATCTGTTTGTATGTTAACTATCATGGAATCCATAAAAAATGATCGAGATGTACATTACATGTAGATACAAAAACAAGGAATAAATTTCTACATAGAGTTCTGCGGCCTGCTGTTTCATCTTTTACTTTGCACACAAATATTAAACATTTTAACTTTACCATGATTGGATCTAGAATATTTTCAATTTGAACTACACAACGAATCGGTGATCTTACCACATCTCTGCCTGTCAACGTCGCATACATAGCAATGAACCCTGCAAAATAAAGTCAAGNACAAGGAATAAATTTCTACATAGAGTTCTGCGGCCTGCTGTTTCATCTTTTACTTTGCACACAAATATTAAACATTTTAACTTTACCACGATTGGATCTAGAATATTTTCAATTTGAACTACACAACGAATCAGTGATCTTACCACATCTCTGCTTGTCAACGTCGCATACATAGCAATGAACCCTGCAAAATAAAGTCAAGGAAGTGGAATCAAATAAATAAGACACTAAAAATGAAGATTTTATAACTTGAACCCAACCATTAAATATGGCACAAGTCACTTACCACTGTATCGATCCATGAGTTTGTTACTAATGGTGGCGCTACTACAATTTTACAAGAGGTGACATCTCTTTACATTTGTTTTTTCGCCTAAAGCATCTCAGTACTAAATGGATGGATAAGTATATGAATATTTATGTTAATCACATATTAAAACAACAATCAANTTTTTCGCCTAAAGCATCTCAGTACTAAATGGATGGATAAGTATATGAATATTTATATTAATCACATATTAAAACAACAATCAAACATCAAAACAAGATGGAATAATACAATTTGCTTGAAATATCAAAAAAAAAAAAAAACCCCAATGACATTTCTACAAACATGTTGCAGACAAGTGAATAAAATTCAAGTTACATGAATTGTAGTTGCTTTATGTGAGATTAGTAATGAAGACAAAGTCGATTGATGATGTTGCTGCTTGGATATCCTACAAATAATGAAATAAACAGTTAATAAACAACAATAATTGCATGAATAAAATAACTTAAGAGAAAGCTTTACAAATAAAATGAAAACATGAATAGTGACTATAGCATACAACAAAAACTAGATTAGCAATACATCAGAAGTGTTTGTGATGAAAGNATGAATAAAATAACTTAAGAGAAAGCTTTACAAATAAAATGAAAACATGAATAGTGGCTATAGCATACAACAAAAACTAGATTAGCAATACATCAGAAGTGTTTGTGATGAACGAGTCATGCTCTTTGTTCTGTCTCTTATCCATCAAAACTGTTTGTGTTGATCTTGATTCTCCTCTATGTGTGAGNGAGTCATGCTCTTTGTTCTGTCTCTTATCCATCAAAACTGTTTGTGTTGATCTTGATTCTCCTCTATGTGTGAGTGTGAGTGTTTGCGTGTGTGCCATTGAGTGTGTCTATATGTGTGAATGCCTGTTTGTGTGTTCGATTGAGTAAAGAGAGCTTAGGACAGAGAGAAAAGAGAGATTGAAACTTGATTAAAGCTCACTCTGGAATCCAAAGCTCGCCAATTAAAGCTAGAGTTCCTGCTTCTCCACAAAGCTGATTCAAGCTACAGTTCTTGATTCTTCACAATGCCGATTCAAGCTCTCAGTGGAATCCANAGCTAGAGTTCCTGCTTCTCCACAAAGCTGATTCAAGCTACAGTTCTTGATTCTTCACAATGCCGATTCAAGCTCTCAGTGGAATCCAAAGTTTGACTCATTCGTTAATGGCAATGAACTAGTAGAGCTAGCGCTCGCTTCAGTCTGTGTGTGAGGTGGTGGTGAGGTNCAAAGTTTGACTCATTCGTTAATGGCAATGAACTAGTAGAGCTAGCGCTCGCTTCAATCTGTGTGTGAGGTGGTGGTGAGGTGTTGATGGTGGTAGTTGTCTTTGGTTCAGATTGAGAGAGAGAGAGAGAGAGAGAGAAGGGGGCTAACGATGAAAAGGGTTAGGGAATCGGAGGAAATGGGGTTTTAGTTTTACGGTGCAAAACACACAAATGTCGTTTTGTTTGGGAAGAGTTTTTTTAAAACACCCAAAATGACATCGTTTTGGTTTTTTAAAAACTTACATTTTACAACAAAAATAAAAATGTTGTGATAAAAAATTCTAAACAAATTATTGCAACACAAATCAAAAAAATGTCGTGAATTAATATTTTATTTTATTTTTAATTTTATTTTGATTTATTAAATAAAATTCTAATTCTACAACAAAAAATTTAATGTTGCCATAAAAATTCCTATAAAATTTATTGCGACGTAAATAAAAAATGTTGCAAATTAATATTTTTACTTTATTTTTGATTTAAAAAAATAAAATTTATATTTTGCAAAGAAAAATTAAATATTACAATAAAATTTGTAAAAACAATTTTTACGACGCAAAAAAAAAAAAAACATCGCNTTGCAACACAAATCAAAAAAATGTCGTGAATTAATATTTTATTTTATTTTTAATTTAATTTTGATTTATTAAATAAAATTCTAATTCTACGACAAAAAATTTAATGTTGCAAATTAATATTTTTACTTTATTTTTGATTTAAAAAAATAAAATTTTTATTTTGCAAAGAAAAATTAAATATTACAATAAAATTTGTAAAAACAATTTTTACGACGCAAAAAAAAAAACATCGCGAATTAATATTTTGACTTTATTTTTATTCTAATTTTTGATTATTTATTTTTGCTAAAATTTAATACTATCTGGGACAAAAAAATATTTGTCGTAACAAATTGTCATTTCCCGCCATTACTCGTGCCAAAACAAATTGGGAGGGAATCTTCATTTTGCGACGCACTTGGACAAAACGTCCCAAAAAAATTACCAAAATAGAAATTTGCGACAAAATTATAAAATCGTCAAGGATAGCATACTTTTTGCAAAGTTTTTTAATTCGCACAAAAAAAAGAAAAACATCGCAAAAATGATTTTTCTTGTATTGTTTCACAAGATAATTAGGGTTTCAATATAAAAATAAATATAACATGTGCATGATCACGATTTATTTATAAAACTCAAATTCGACCCCATGATTAAAGTGATATAATATTACATTATATAAGTAAAATAAATTTGATATGTAGCTCCCAAACATGCATGAGATGTATCAATAATAGTAAAAGATAAAAGAAACCCTACTTCTGTTATAACCTTAACTCGATACCGTGCACTGTAGCAGAACAACCGAAATAATATTTTAGAATAAAAATAGGTAATAAGGACTTATTAAACTAAAATAAATTTTTTTTTGGAATAACTAACGAAAAGTAATGATACTTAAATTTGATGAAAAAAAATATTTAACGAGGATCAAATTTAAGTGATTTGAACCTATAAAATTACTAGACAATAACTTAAAAAATCTTACCTAAAATTTTGATCGTAAACACGAAATCTTAGGTCAACAAAACTTTAACCCCTTGTCTTTCTTTCCTCTCTCTTTCTTCCCCTCTCTCTCTTTTTCTTCGATTTTTGTCGTGTTGTTCGAATAGCCACTGACAGGTCATTTATAGCCAAAGCTTTCGGCCAAAAGATCCATGTCACTTTGCTTAAATCAGTTGGCTTACATCAACTAGCTTACATCATTCGAATACTATGACATTTTTATTTATTTATTTACCCAAAATATGACCTATATTATACTTAGTTGACTTGTTTTCACCCAAAGAATCCATATTTGAGGCTCATTTGTTATTTTAAATTTTTAAAAATACCCTTAATTATATGGAATTATAATTGATGACCTAATTAGCGTGTTAATAATTAATTTATATAGGGGTCATTACAATCTACCCCCTTAAAAAGAATTTTGTCCCCGCAATTTGATACTAACCTTGAGAGTTAAAAAGGTAGGAGTATCTTGTACGCATATCTGCTTCTAGTTCCCATGTGGCTCGTTCAATACCATGATGTTGTCATAGCACCTTTACAAGCGATATAACCTTGTTACGCAATATTTGTTCTTTTATATCCAAAATTTGTACAAGTTGTTCTTTTGTAATTTCCATTTTCTTGAATCTAAACATTCTTCCAGTCAATAATATACAACTTATTTGGCTCACATTTTCTTAACATGGATACATGAAACATGTCATGTATTCCCGACAATTGAGCTGGCAAGGTAAGCTAATATGCTACATTTCCAATGCGTTGTACTACCTCAAATGGTCCATGTATCTAGGAGTCAACCTAACCTTTTTCTCAAATCTAGATATTTCTTTCCTAGGGGATACTTTCAAGGGTCTCCTTCTTTGATCTGCATAGCTCTTTTGTCGACTTTGACCCGTGCATAGCCGATCTCGAACCACTTGGATTTTCAGTGGTTTCTTTGACAATTTCTAGACCAAATAAAATGCGCTCATCGGCCTTAGCCCAACATAGAGGTGATCTATATGGTCGTCTGTACAAAGCCTCATACGGAGCAATGTCAATACTGCTTTGATAGTTGTTGTTGTAAATAAATTCCACCAATGGAAGATGTTCACTCCAACAGCCTTCGAAATCTAGAGTGCAAGCTCATAACATATCTTCTAATCTCTAGATCTCCCTTTTAGATTGACCATATGTTTGAGGATGGTAGGCAGTACAGAAATGCAATTTAGTTCCCATGACTATTTTTTAAACTCTACCAAAATTGAGCCACAAATTGAGAATCTCGATTTGACACGATTGATAATGGTACCCTATGTAATCTTACAATCTCTCGTATATAAAGTTGACTTAATGTAGCTAGAGTATCAGTAATCTTCAAAGCTAAGAAATGAGCGAATTTGGTGAGTTGATCCACTATAACCCATATTGCATTGTATCATTTTGTAGTTCTAGGCAATTTAATCACAAAATCCATAGCGATATGATCCTATTTCTACCCTGGGATAGGTAATGATTGTAACAACCCACCATATTTCTGATGCTCCACTTTTAATTGCTGACATATGACACATCGAGCTATAAATTTAGTCACATCATTCATTCCTTTCCACCAATACTGAGGTTTCATGTCTTGATACATTTTTGTGCTACCAGGATGTATGAAAAATTTAGAGCGATGACATTCCCTGAGCATCTCTTCTTTGAATTGAGTATTATCGGGTATACACAACATTCTTTGATATAATAGTTCTCCTTTTCGTAACCACCAATTTTCAAGAACGTTCCCATCCTCCAACTGCGTGCGGATGGATTCCTGGTGAGAGTCCGAACGTTATAATTCAACAACTTTATGTTAGAGAATAGGTTAAGCGATGAGATTAAATAGATGTGGCTGACCTTATTCTTCCCCCATTCAGATGTCATAATCCTCTAGTGCCTTCATCAATCACCATTTGTCTTTCATCATGTTGACCACTGCACTTTGGGATTTCCT
>CAUOFW020005835.1:1645730-1668855 GCA_963454935.2 Ilex paraguariensis
GAGAGTTTGTGATTGCATACCCGCTTTGTCTTTTGGGAGGGGTATTTATACCTTAGAAGATCATGATTGCTGTCAGTGTGGTCAGTAGGTAATCATCAGGCACAGGTAGCGTGTGTAATCATTTGATGAGGAATGTCTTCTCTAATTGATTGCTCGGGGTCCCGAACAATCAATGCTGAGTCTGTCGGGACGCCGACGGTACAATATGCTCCTGTCGGGAAGGATGCAATAAATGCTCTGTAATAGGAGCATTTATTGCCTTTCATATCCGAACCTTACCGCATTGAATGCGGTCTCGTCAACAGAAGGGTGCAATTAATTGTTTGCTTTCCCAAGTCGCGTGTCAGCAACGGCACGCGGTTTGTCTGCTTCGGATGTGACATTATTTGCCACGCGTCCATCCCTTATTGGCTGTTACGTCGGTATTCCAGCACGTTCTGACATTACTTGTGTAAGAAGAGGTCATGATGAATAACCCATACTGGCATAGGCTGATGTCCAGTATGTCAGTAGCTTTATCCGGGAGTAGAGGAAGCGTCCAGGATGGAGTGACCCTCGGTGCCGAGGAAAGGCTCACCTCGGGGACCAAGGGTGGTGTGTTCCCGAGGTACATGGTGACCGAGGACACATGTCTTTGTATAATGTACCGAATATGTGATCCTATATGAGAGGTACCTCGGGGAGAGGATGCCTTGCCGATGGTGCTCGAACCCGAGCAACTTGTTCTAAAAACCCCGAGGACACGTGTCTTCATCGTAGGCTTTTCAGAAGAGTCCCATCAATAACTTAAAAAATCTTACCTAAAATTTTGATCGTAAACACGAAATCTTAGGTCAACAAAACTTTAACCCCTTGTCTTTCTTTCCTCTCTCTTTCTTCCCCTCTCTCTCTTTTTCTTCGATTTTTGTCGTGTTGTTCGAATAGCCACTGACAGGTCATTTATAGCCAAAGCTTTCGGCCAAAAGATCCATGTCACTTTGCTTAAATCAGTTGGCTTACATCAACTAGCTTACATCATTCGAATACTATGACATTTTTATTTATTTATTTACCCAAAATATGACCTATATTATACTTAGTTGACTTGTTTTCACCCAAAGAATCCATATTTGAGGCTCATTTGTTATTTTAAATTTTTAAAAATACCCTTAATTATATGGAATTATAATTGATGACCTAATTAGCGTGTTAATAATTAATTTATATAGGGGTCATTACAATCTACCCCCTTAAAAAGAATTTTGTCCCCGCAATTTGATACTAACCTTGAGAGTTAAAAAGGTAGGAGTATCTTGTACGCATATCTGCTTCTAGTTCCCATGTGGCTCGTTCAATACCATGATGTTGTCATAGCACCTTTACAAGCGATATAACCTTGTTACGCAATATTTGTTCTTTTATATCCAAAATTTGTACAAGTTGTTCTTTTGTAATTTCCATTTTCTTGAATCTAAACATTCTTCCAGTCAATAATATACAACTTATTTGGCTCACATTTTCTTAACATGGATACATGAAACATGTCATGTATTCCCGACAATTGAGCTGGCAAGGTAAGCTAATATGCTACATTTCCAATGCGTTGTACTACCTCAAATGGTCCATGTATCTAGGAGTCAACCTAACCTTTTTCTCAAATCTAGATATTTCTTTCCTAGGGGATACTTTCAAGGGTCTCCTTCTTTGATCTGCATAGCTCTTTTGTCGACTTTGACCCATGCATAGCCGATCTCGAACCACTTGGATTTTCAGTGGTTTCTTTGACAATTTCTGGACCAAATAAAATGCACTCATCGGCCTTAGCCCAACATAGAGGTGATATATATGGTCGTCTGTACAAAGCCTCATACGGAGCTATGTCAATACTGCTTTGATAGTTGTTGTTGTAAATAAATTCCACCAATGGAAGATGTTCACTCCAACAGCCTTCGAAATCTAGAGTGCAAGCTCATAACATATCTTCTAATCTCTAGATCTCCCTTTTAGATTGACCATATGTTTGAGGATGGTAGGCAGTACAGAAATGCAATTTAGTTCCCATGACTATTTTTTAAACTCTACCAAAATTGAGCCACAAATTGAGAATCTCGATTTGACACGATTGATAATGGTACCCTATGTAATCTTACAATCTCTCGTATATAAAGTTAACTTAATGTAGCTAGAGTATCAGTAATCTTCAAAGCTAAGAAATGAGCGAATTTGGTAAGTCGATCCACTATAACCCATACTGCATTGTATCATTTTGTAGTTCTAGGCAATTTAATCACAAAATCCATAGCGATATGATCCTATTTCTACCCTGGGATAGGTAATGATTGTAACAACCCACCATATTTCTGATGCTCCACTTTTAATTGCTGACATATGACACATCGAGCTATAAATTTAGTCACATCATTCATTCCTTTCCACCAATACTGAGGTTTCATGTCTTGATACATTTTTGTGCTACCAGGATGTATGAAAAATTTAGAGCGATGACATTCCCTGAGCATCTCTTCTTTGAATTGAGTATTATCGGGTATACACAACATTCTTTGATATAATAGTTCTCCTTTTCGTAACCACCAATTTTCAAGAACGTTCCCATCCTCCAACTGCGTGCGGATGGATTCCTGGTGAGAGTCCGAACGTTATAATTCAACAACTTTATGTTAGAGAATAGGTTAAGCGATGAGATTAAATAGATGTGGCTGACCTTATTCTTTCCCCATTCAGATGTCATAATCCTCTAGTGCCTTCATCAATCACCATTTGTCTTTCATCATGTTGACCACTGCACTTTGGGATTTTCTACCTAATGCATTAGCCATCACGTTAACTTTTCCTGGATGGTATTGTAGTATGAAGTTGTAATCCTCGAGATAATCTATCCAGCGTCATTGCGGAGATTCAAATCTTTTCAAGTGAATATATACTTGAGACTTTTGTGATCTGACTAAATTTGGAATTTTTCCCCATATAGATAACAACGCCATAACTTTAGAGTAAAGACAACAATTACCAATTCTAAATCATGTGTGGAATAGTTTCGTTCACGAACTTCTAAGTCTTTGTAATGATGCATCCGTATAAAAATCATACTTGATATCACTTTCGAGTATAGTAAGAATAGGTGTCGTGGTCAACTTCTCCTTTAAGATGTCAAATGCATGTTCACATTCTTTTGTCCACTCAAATTTTTCTTCTTTTCAGGTGAGTTGGGTCATGGGCATAGCTATTCTGAAAAATCCTTCCACAAATCTTCAATATTACCCTCCTAATCCCAAAAAACTCTGAACTTCTGTTACATTCTTAGGTCAATCCCAATTCATTACCACTTCAACCTTAGCTAGATCCACTACCACTCCTTCTTCAGATACTACATGCCTAAGAAATTTGACTTCCTTTATCCAGAACTCACAGTTACTTTTTTTGGCATACAACTTGTGTTCCCTTAATATTTGTAGCACTGTGCAAAAATGTTGTACGTGTTCCTCATGTGACTTTGAATAAATGAGAATATCGTCTATGAAGACGATTACAAACTGATCAAGATAGGGCTTGAATACCCAGTGCATCATATCCATGAAAGCTGCAAGTGCATTTGTAAGTCCAAAGGGCATCACCAAGAATTCAAAATGTCCATATCGAGTACGGAAATCAGTTTTGGGGATATCCTCCTCTCTGATTCTCAATTAATGGTATCCAGTTCAAAGATCAATTTTGGGATAGTAATGAGAACCTCTAAGGTGATCAAATAGGTCATTAATATATGGTAGAAGATACTTGTTCTTTATTGTCACTCGATTCAACTTCCAATAGTCAATACAAAGTCTCTGGGAATTATCCTTCTTTTTCACAAAAAAGTATAGGAGCACCCCAAGACGACGTGCTTGGTTGATTGAATACAATAGAAAGATGTTCATCCAACTGTTTTCTTAATTCCTTCAACTCTAATTGTGTCATACAGTAATGAGCAATAGATATTGGTTCTATACTAGGGTATACCTCAATAGTAAATTCTATCTCTCTTTGCAAAGGTAGTCCAAGTAATTCCTCAGGAAATACATCAGAAAAGTCACACACTACTAAGATGATATTAGCTGAGGTCTCACCCAGTTTCCCCCCAATTAAATTGGCAAGGAACTCCAAACTACTTTTGTTCCTAATAGGGAACCGATGCAAAGAGTGATGTTCACCTATGAATTCGAAATCTACACCTCTCGAGGTATGGAATATGATTTTCTTACTATGACAATTCATGATAACGTGATAGGAAGACAATAGGTCCATTCCAAAAATTATGTCATATCAAGTTATCTATAAGGCAACTAAGTCTCCAATCAACTCGCACTCCTCAATTCAGACCACACAATTCTTGCATACCTTAGCCGCTTCCAAGCAATCCCCCGTAGGTAGGTTTATACACAATGTGCGACCCAAAGGTTTGAATTCTAACCCTAATGCAACAACATATGAAGTGCGAATAAAAGAATGGATTGCCCCTAAATCAAAAAAAATACGTGCCCAAGATTTATAAATAAGAATGATACCTTCAATC
Organism: Ilex paraguariensis; assembly: GCA_963454935.2. Classification (NCBI taxonomy): domain Eukaryota; kingdom Viridiplantae; phylum Streptophyta; class Magnoliopsida; order Aquifoliales; family Aquifoliaceae; genus Ilex; species Ilex paraguariensis. The sequence goes on from CAUOFW020005835.1 coordinate 1,650,277, forward strand.
ACTTGGTTAGATGCATCGTTATCTAGTGTAGTCATTGCATAGATCCAATGCTGGCCTTCGGTAACTGCTGTTCTACTTCTTGCCTTTTTTTGTTCTGCCTGATTTGGAAATGATTGTGAATGTTCTACTTGAGTTGTCGGTCCTGTCACCTGAGTAGGGTAAGGGCATTGTTGTGGACGTGATTGATTAAATTGCTAATAAGAGCCTTGATTGGCAGACCTTTAAGAAGACATAAAGGGACACTGGTTCTTATAATGACCTATCTGCCCATATCCAAAACATCACTTCGTATCATTAGATGTTCTATTCGAATTTCCAGAATTTTGTCCCTAATTTTTACTCCTCTTTCCATTGGTACCTTCATCTGGCCGTCGATATGGGGCCATTCTTTGATGATTACACTGCCACTTTTTCTCCTCTAACTTCCTCTGTCTTACTGACGACTTCTAATATTTTGGGTATCCTCTAGGTCTCTTTCTACTAGTATCGCTCTTTTCACTAGTTTCTTAAAGTTCATTAGCCGATGAGCTATGAGGCGCCCTCGGATAGAAGGCTTAAGACCTTGTTCAAATCGCTTGGCCTTCTTTGCATCAGTAGAAACTAAATTCATGGCAAAGCGAGAGAGTTCAGCAAATTGGAACTCATATTGTGTAACAATCATGTTGCGTTGTTGCAATTCCAAGAAGTCAGAGAACATCTTATCCCTTACGAATTCTGGTAAATATTTATGATTGAACACTCTTTCGAATGTGGTCCATGTTATTTAGTCTATGTTCCTCATTCTTTTGATTGTATCCCACTAGTGGTCGGCTTTACCCTAAAAAAGATAAGAGGCCAGGGTAACTCATAACTTTGTGGCAATATCCATGTCATCCATTACTTTTTTCACTTGTTGAAGCCACCTCTCTACATCAAGTGGCTTTGCACTTCCTTGAAAGGTAGAGGGACGTTGCCATAGAAATTCTTTTAGTATCGTCATTCTTCGTGTTTCAGCCGTATTTGCTTGTTCCTTAACAGTCGGTTGTGTTAATGTAGTGTGGTTATTATTTCCCGCCTGCTGTCGTGCCAAAGTGGTTAGTTTTTCAAGCACTGGTAAATGCCACTCATGGTGTCCTACAGTGCCGGAAGGGACTATTCATTGGTGGACATTTCTTGTTGGTCATGAGATATGTTTTCCTCTATCCTATAACACATAGTCCATATTATGACTATATTTACAAACTACCACCATATTGAAAAGTCAAGAACAACTCTAATTCCACATAGTTAGAAACTAATATACATTTTATTTTCCTATCCTAGATGCCACTTACTATATACAAACAAAACAAAAGTCTAGGATATATATCTTCCACTATTCCAAGAGTTACTACTATTTACAGACAAAATGTCCTAGAATAGTGAGGTCGATAGTGTAGTCAGAGATCAAGAAGTTTCATGTCCCTCCCCCTGGAGACACATTTGTAGAACCAATAAAAGTTGCACGATGGTTTTCTTCGGGTAGTGCAGTTGTAGGGGCTACATTGGATTCGTTAGGTTGTGGGTCAAAAATCCTTCATTATTATTTTGGTCAGGGAATTCTACTGGCTGCCCCATATTAGCCCCCGCAGGTGGCCATTGTATGTCTTGTACTGATAATCCATCCAGAATTTCTTGGTACAAGTTGTGGTTCCTCAGCTGCAAGGTCAACCTATGGTGTACCAATCTTTTTTTTTTTTTCTACAATCGGCATAAATGGCCAATTATGGGATACATCTTGGATCTCTTGTACTATAATATTGTATGCTTCTACATTAACCCTAAGACTTCGGTACTCATTAGCTGCCTCGGAGCCAATGTTACTATATGCCATGTAGAGGTCATCCCACGATGCCATACCGACAGCCATTAAAAGGTTAGCTTTATATATATTGAAATAAACTATAGATAACCAAGCATGATCAATGATAGTAAATTAACACTGACCATTTATTCCAATTAATCTATTTTCTATAATCCCAATATAAGACTTAATTCCTAAGCTCTGATACTCTATCACGTTTCAAATTGTTTTTAAAAAAAAAAATAATAATAATAACCGGCCATGATGAAGGAAAAATATCGCACATAACTCATAATAATCATCCTTGTATTGTAATTAACATATTTTGTGTACGGTTACATAAAAATAACATAATTCTCACTCGATCAGCTAAAATGTTTTTGACACAAAAAGAAAAATAATAGTAGTAGTCTCTATCCACCGTCTTGCCAGCTTATTCTCTTGTCTAGCTTTATATTTCTGAAAATGTTAGATAGGAATGAGCTCACTAGCCTATCAGGATAACATTTATCAATGACTATCAAGGTTTTAAAATAAAACATAATATAATTGAACATCAAGTAATGTAGGAATAGGTCAAATTAATGAATCAAATAAATACAACAAATGTAGCACATATCAATTCGTCAATTTTCTGGTCTCCGTATAAACTGCCTCTGGAGAAAACTTTGGGGTCTTCACCCTAGGGAACCAATTGCCCTTCTTGCTTTTCTGGGAACATCAATATTGGAAATTATGTAGTGCCACACAGGCTAACAACGACAATCGATATTACAAACTAGTGAACCCAAGAACTAATAGGAATTCTATGAATCCTCACAAGGATCACTCGTCTACTAAACCTCTGTTATCAATAATATGCATTCATGATAATTTTATCAAAATCATAAAGTAGAGTCTATCGTATTCAGACCCAACAGCAAGAAGAAAATCAAACATTAAATAGATAATCAAAAATATTTTATAAGCAACTTAATTTCACAAGATAATTAGGGTTTCAATATAAAAAAAATATAACATGTGCATGATCACGATTTATTAATAAAACCCAAATATAAACCCATGATTAAAGCGATATAATACTACATTATATAATTAAAATAGATTTGATATGAAGCCCCCCAAACATGCATGAGATGCATCAATGACAGTAAAAGATAAAGAAACTCTACCTCTGACGTAACCTTGACTCAATACCGTGTACTATAGCAAAACAACCGAAATAATATTTTAGAATAAAAATAGGTAATAAGGACTTAGTTAAACTAAAATAATTTTTTTTTTGGAAATAACTAACAAAAAGTAATGATACTTAAATTTAATCCAAAAAAATATTTAACGAGGATCAAATTTAAGTGATTTGAATCTATAAAATTACTAGATAGTAACTCAAAAAATCTTACTTAAAAATTTGATCATACGTACGAACTCTTAGGTCAACAAAATTTTGACCCATTTTTTTTTTCCTTTGTCTTTCTTCCCCCTCTCTCTTTTTCTTCTCCTATTGCCGTGTCGTTCAAATGGCCACTGGCAGGCTATTTAAAGCCAAAGCTTTTGGCCAAAGTCCCATGTCACTTTGCTTAAATCATTTAGCTTACGCCACCTAGCTTACATCACATGGACAATTGTCCATGTTTCCTCCGTACATTGGTTTTTTTTTAAGTCACGTGTCTATTCTTGTAGTGTTTTTTTGTTTCTTCAATGACAACCTCATATATCCCATATATTATCCATCTATTTCATCATTCGGATACTATGACATTTTTATTTATTCTTTTATTCAAAATATGACCTATGTTATACTTACTTGACTCATTTTCACGTAAAGAATCCATATTTGAAGCTCATTGGTTATTTTAAAATTTTAAAAATACCCTTAATTATATAGAAATATAATTGATGACCTAATTAGCGTGTTAATGATTAATTTATATACGGGTTGTTACAGAATGTAAAAAGTATTTTCAAGATCTAAATAAAAACTGGATTTTAAAATGAGTCTAAAGGTTCCCACAACTTCCACCTATGAATGCATCCGTTTCCTGAATAGATGTTTTGTTCACTTCCCTTTTGTTTCCTTAGGTTGAGAAACCTTGCATAATATTGGCAATGTGAATTGTAGAATAAAAATCAATCCACCATGTATTATTAGGAGCATCAAAAAAATAAGATTCATTACATACAAAAAAGAAAAAAAATACCTTTCTTTTCAAGCCATTTCTTGTATTTAGGGTTGTACTTCTTCATATGTCCTCTTTTCTTATAGAAGAAGCATCCATCTTTATTGCCATATAGCTTTATTGGCACTTTTCTATTCTTCTTCATTTTAGGAGCACCTTTACCCTTTTTAACATTTCCCTTAACATGAGTTGCTAGATGAGTACTTTCCAGCACTTTTCAGTTTCTCATGTTTCAATTTCTCTTCCTCTTGAGCACACATGGTCAAGAGTTCATTCATAGACCATTTCTCTTTCTGTGTGCTATAAGATATTTTAAATGGTTTATACTCCGTACGAAGAGAATTGAGCAATGAAATGAACCAAGAATGACTTTGAAATTTCTATCTCCAATGACTTAAGTCGAGTAGCAATGTCCCTCATCTCCATGATGTGTTCACGCACACCTTTAGAGTTGTTGTGATTTATGCTCGAAAGTTTCGTCATTAGGGTGTTGGTGAGTGCTTTATCGAAACTTGCAAACTATTCATCAATAGCCTTCATAAAGTCTTTTACCTTATCGTGCTCAGGAATTGACCTTTGAATGCTTATACTGATGTGGGACTTGATGAGCATTAGACTCAAGCAATTTGATCGCTCCCATCAATCATACCAGCTCTCTCATTTAGCTTGCTTAATTCTGTGGGGATGACTGGTTCGTCCACACAAAGTGCCAAGTTAATGTCCATGCACCTTATAAGAGGACTTTTTATTTCCAGTCGAAAAAATTATCACTACACAAGAAAGGAATACGAGACGAATCATTATAAGTAGAAACAACTACATAACCAAGAAACACATACATTATTGCTATAAAACATTGACAATAATCTGAATCAACCAATGTCAAATTTAGTAGCAAAATTTAAACCTTCATATGGACAGAGGTCGCAACATGCATGAAATTTGCTATTACTTTTATAATAAGACTGACAAATTTTAGAATACTAAGAAGACAAAAAAAAAAAGAAACCATACCTGTGGGTATAGGGCATCCAATCCTCATAGTACCCAATTCACTATCTTATTCCAACTAAGTATTACAAAATAATTTCCTCCCTATGGGGCCAAGCAAGTACTCATACAAACTTAATTGCAATATTAAGATGCCAACATTTTTTTTATCTTTATATGATCAAAATTTATTAATCACTAATCAACATGACTTAAGATGTTATGGCTAATCATAAGTCAATATGATATCTTTATGTTGCATAATTCATGACATAAATAAATCCTTAAATTCATGTCAAATTATTTCTTAATGTTAAACAAGTGACTTTCCCAAAATACATGTGATGCATAAAATTAATCAAAAGTATTCATCACATAATATATGCAAATATAATTATTGTCTTAAATAGCATGCCACAGTAATGGAAAAATTTGACAGCCAAATTCAAACATTTGAGCCTCAAAAATCACATCAAAACAACCCAATATTGAAAAATAAATAATTCCCAAAATCTAAAAATTAATTTTTAATGAACCAAAAGTAGGCTATGTATGTGAATCATAACTGCTCAAAAGTTATAATGAATCTGAATAAAATCTGCATTCACAAAAGGGACCAAATTGGTTGATTTTATTCCTACAGTATTGGGTCTTTTTTTTTTAAAGTCACCCACTGTGGAAGCAGAATTACTTTGAGGGTCAAACACAAACAAAGATTTGTTCTATTTTAATCTAGAAATTTAAAGCTTTAATGCAATCGAACCATTGTAAATTATAGTAAATATAATTCTAAAATAGTGATTTGAATTTAATAAACTTGATGTTGTTTCAATGATTAGTTTAATAAAAAAATACTTTTGATATTGACCGAAAAAATCTTGGTTTTAAATCGGTAAAAGAAAACTTTGTTGTTGATCGACTCAAGCAAACCACTTTAGTTCCTTTTAACCCATATAATCCAAACATGTTGTTATAAAAACAAAAAAAAACAAAAAATTGTGTGCGGTGGTTTTGGCATAATAAACAAATTGACAGATCTCTCCCTTGATGAACTTGAGTTTGACTAAAAAGTCGAAGGTTCCATAGCAAACGGATGTTGAGAAAATGGTAATGAATAGTGATGAAGCTCTTTACAAACGATCTGCTCACTCGTGAGATATCGAACTGGATCCTGTCACTCAAAAAATAAGGTTAGAAGGGCGTCAGAGTGTTTTCCGATGTAACCCCTCTGACGATCAAATTAGTATGTGAGAGAGGGTTGGAAAAGCACTATTATATTGCTTGGGTGAGATTTGCATACCTTAGACTTGAGTTTGAGTGTGTCATTTATTATTGGAACGGAAATCTCAAGAGCCGTTGACAGCGAATATGTGTCGAATTTCAAAAATTTTCTTTTAATATCCTACAAGGAAGAATTTGGGTTTACCTTCAAGATCCCTCGGGATTGATCTTCTCTCAGCATGAATGTAGAACAAAATCAACAAGCAACCGAAGGACAGCTCGACGAACCTTGTGGCCTTCTGTCTTATATCCTCAAACGTCAGAATCCGGATGCAGTGTGGGCTGCCAAGACCTTTAAATCCTTACTCTCTCTTTCAACCTCTCTTAAAAACGTGAGTAAAGAATAGATGCTGAATAAGAAAGCCTAGACGTCTATATCTAGACTACGATAGAGACCCTAAGGAGAAATAAGGACCGGGCTTCCAATGAGTTTAGAAATCCTATGTTCAACTAAGAACAAACACCCTATAGCCCATTAATAATAAGTCAGTCCACTAAAGACTTATTATTGATCTCTTGAGTCTTACCTTAAAATTATATTCGAGTTCCTTATTATTATATGTTTAACAATATTTGCACGTTTAAGATTACAGATATCTATCAATTAAATAAATTGCCGATAATTATTTTTAATTGACTTCTTTTATTCCTTGACACCTTACCACCCAACTTATTTGTTATATCGTATAATTAAATCCACCTGCAGGCTTTGACATGGATAAAAATTATGAGTTTTTTCAAGAGAACATCATCGACACATTTAAATATTAGGACGTGGTTTCCTTTAATATTTAATTTTTACCATACAAATAACATCGTCTCCCAATTCACCGATCTTATTGACTCAATATGAATCTCACCCTTTGATGAATTAAAGTGACAAATATTATATGCATGTGGCAATTAAATATTTTTGGGATTAACAGTATAAGCAATCATAATAATCATGAAGTATTTATTATGTTATTGAATCAGGAAAAGATAATAAACTCAACATAGGTCTGTTCAATACACAAAGTGTGAACATANACTTAGTTAAACTAAAATAATTTTTTTTTTGGAAATAACTAACAAAAAGTAATGATACTTAAATTTAATCCAAAAAAATATTTAACGAGGATCAAATTTAAGTGATTTGAATCTATAAAATTACTAGATAGTAACTCAAAAAATCTTACTTAAAAATTTGATCATACGTACGAACTCTTAGGTCAACAAAATTTTGACCCATTTTTTTTTTCCTTTGTCTTTCTTCCCCCTCTCTCTTTTTCTTCTCCTATTGCCGTGTCGTTCAAATGGCCACNCATATGCATATCATATATTAAATATAATGAAAACATTTTTGCTCATACAAATTTTCAATAAAATGAAAAGAATAAACTTTTATTAATTAATAAAATGAGTTTTACTAAAAAAAAATAAGCTTTTAGTATACTACTCTATCAATTTATACCTCTCTAGAGCCAATCATTGCGGACAACTGGGTCTCTTGGAGGGAAGGCNCATTTAGCTTACGCCACCTAGCTTACATCACATGGACAATTGTCCATGTTTCCTCCGTACATTGGTTTTTTTTTAAGTCACGTGTCTATTCTTGTAGTGTTTTTTTGTTTCTTCAATGACAACNTAATCCAAAATTAGCATTTATCGGCATGCATATTAAAATAGATCTTTAGGCCAAACGACACAGTAGCAAATGTTAGAGTCAAATGAGAGAATTAAGTGTCGCAGCGGAATAGAATACTTACCTCTCGTTATGTCATTCAAGTCTTGTTAACCTTAAATTCTGAATCACGAGTCTTGTTGATTAAACATTCATANCCGAGCAATAAAAGTGTCCTATCCTTCTATTGGTCATTTAATGTGTCACGATTGTGGATGCACATGCGCAAGGGGCATTCTTGTCCATTACCCCCAAGAGGTCAAAAGCCACAAGTCTTTTGCACCCTATATGCCTTCCTTACTGGTTGCTAAACTGTATTTGCAACCAATCTGGCTACCTTGGGAAGGGTGATCAATGATTAATAGCCACCCCCACTGTGAGTAATGATGCTTTACTCTATCTCGATCGTGGGTATGCTCGCATCAACTGACCTCTCTTTTTTTTCCTTGGGAACCTAACATTATCATTTGGCAAGGAATAACCGTCTAAATAAGCGACTAGCAATAGTGTCAAGAACACATGTCAAGCAAAGATGCTCCAAGGACAGTAGTGCCAAGGCCACGCGTCAAGCAGAGGACACTATTGGTGACCTTCTTGTTAAGGACACGTGTCAAGTAGAGAGATGCTTCGAGGACAGTAGCGTCGAGGCCACATGTTAAGCAAAAGACATTCTGAGTGATATTCACGCCGATGATATATGTCAATCAGAGAATGCTCTAAGGAGTCTGTACACTGAGGACACGTGTTGGTAATTGGGCACTCCGAGGACATCCATGCCAAGGACACGTGTCACTCCATGGAAACTCCAAGACCACCACCCCAAGGACATGTGTCGCCTCCCCATCAATTTATGGAAGCATCCCATCAAAAACTCGAGTCACATAATTCATGAAAATTTTTTGGAAGCTCTTGTCTTACAGACATGCTGTTATAAAAACTAATGGGTTAGGAAGCCTTAAGTGTGCATGAATTCAACACAAGAAAATATCAGGCATGCGTACAAGAGATCAAAATAATTGTCCATGTATGACAAGAGATGCACATAATTTTTATTTTCTTTTAAACTTTTGGCACACGAGTTTTTGGAGATATGAAAACCGAAATATGCAAAGCAAATCCAGCGATCAAAACTTCGAGATGAAGCATAATCCAAAATTAGCATTTATCGGCATGCATATTAAAATAGATCTTTAGGCCAAACAACACAGTAGAAAATGTTAGAGTCAAATGAGAGAATTAAGTGTCGCAGCGGAATAGAATACTTATCTCTCGTTATGTCATTCAAGTCTTGTTAACCTTAAATTCTGAATCACGAGTCTTGTTGATTAAATATTCACACGAAAAACTAAACACTTTCATTGACAATTTATAGAGGTGTGAGAAAAGGGTTTCCAACTTGGTTTACGTTCAGAATAGACTGTATATCGGATGACATTCACATATCCTTATTTATAGACAAGGGACTTCAATCCTTATCACTTAGATAGATTGACTTTATAAGGTTCTTTCCATCAAAGACTCTAAAACTAATCCGATAATCACAACTAATGTAATAACCACTATCTTATAATGGATAAATTGACATAATTTCAATTATCAAATTTTGACTCAAAATTATCTATATAATTTATAAATATTAAATTATCATAATATGTGGGCGACTTTACTAACAGAAACTTGACTTCTTTTTGTTAGTCTCTCTCTTTGCAAGCTTTGAAAACCAAGATGTTTTCTACAACTGATAAGCTTACCCCACTCTTTCTTGTAAACCTTCCATCGTACTCTCTCTCTCTCTCTCTCACACACACACACACAATAACAGGAGATCAAGAGGAAAAAATGAGTGACCGCTTTCATCAGCAACATCTTCATCACCAGAATTTCCGCCACAGAATCTCTTTCTTGCCACTGATGTGCCGAGTATCGATCAAAGACGTAAATCTCCCTGGAATTTCTGCCCATTCGTCTTCATCCTCCTCCTCCGATGACCCTTCATCTCCTAGAGTCAGCTGCATGGGCCATGTTGATAGAAACAACAAAGTCACTGGCTTCCCAACTGCATACAAATTACACACTCCAACCACAACCACTACTGCAGCCACCGCCACCACCAAGGCCAACCACCACCACCACCACCGCAAAATGAAAAATACAAAGCTCAAGAGGTTCTTTTCCAGCAACAACTTCACTGCCACCAATACCGCCACCACTAGTAGAAGTTGTACTACTAGCAGAAGAGGCATGACCATATGTGATACTACAAGAGCCAGGTTGAATGATCATAATGATAATCATGTCCCAGTAGTCAACGTTGTTGAATTGGATCCGCCGTTGCCGGTGATCAAGCGGATGCCTCCACTGGCGGCTGGCCGTGATGAAGTGAATCTATGGAAGAGAAGATCAGGTGGGATTGAATTAAAAGGTTTACAAATTAAACAAATTCATGTACCCGACAATGATCAGTTCTTACCACCAACCACAGTATGATGAAATATTCCAATTTTTCAAAGGTAATACAACTTAAACATATTGTAAATGTATTTCTTCTTGTCAATCAAAATTGTAGATTCGAATTCAAATTTTCTTTTCTTGAAAACATTTGATGGTTTTTTTTGCCGCAGGATTCAAATTCCCTAAAAAGTTGATCTAAATTATTATCATAATGATGTTTTAAGTTATATAGTTTGAAAGAAAAAAATTTCCCAGTCCCACTCACAACAATACTATTAGATTTTGTCACTGTCATATTAGATAAACAAAATATGTCAATTTTTTAAGTCACAATAACATTATTGGGTTAATTATAAATTGTACCTTGAAAAATCATTTGAATTTCAATTTGCACCCTCAAAGATAGAAATTTATATCAATGTGCACCTATAAAGATCAAATATCTCAATTTGTACCCTCAAAGATAGAAATTTGTATCAATATGCACCCCCAAAAATAAACAATCTCAATTTACACTCTCAAATATATAAATTTGTATCAATGTGCACCTAAAACTAAATTGATAAATTATACCTAAATTCCTTATGTTTGTCACTTAATCATTTGTACCCCTTCACATTTAGAGTACTACTCATACATCTCATAACGTTTGTGCACGTGTAACATGTGACCCCTTTTCGTTGATATATGTTAATATAATCATTAAAAAATATGATTTTATCATAATAAAAATTATAATTTCATATTACCCTTTATTTTATGAGTGTAATATACTCTAAAATTCAAAATTAAGCTTACTATTTGAATGCCTAATAGAATAAAGGGTTGCACATTGAGTGATATATTTCATTGAATATAAAAAATATTATATAAATATCTACATTCTATTGGACATTCAAATGATAAGTTTGATTTTGAACTTTACAGTATATCGGACCCACAAAATAAAGGGTAATATGAAATTATAATTTTTTATTAGGATAAAATCATATTTTTTAACGGTTATATTAACATATATGAACGAAAAAGAGTTACATGTTACACGTGCATAAATGTCATGAGATGTAGGAGTAATATTTTAAATGTGAATGAGTTCAAATGATTAAGTGACAAGTATGAGGGGATCTAGGTAAAATTTATCAATTTAGTTTTAGATGCACATTAATACAAATTTTTATGTTTGAGGGGGTAAATTGAGATTTTTTATCTTTGGGAGTGCACATTGATACAATTTTTTATCTTTGAGGGTACAAATTAAAATTTTTGATCTTTAAAAGTGTAAATTAAAATTTGAATTATCTTTCAGAGTGCAACTTACAATTAACCCAACATTATTCTATCAACAAATTAGTTTAGGTACAAATATTTTTGACCTTTTATGGGAGTTCAGATCTTTTGAATTTAGGTCGAAATTCACTACAATAAAACGACAAATACTAAGTCAAACAAATGTAGATCATTAATTTTCTCATTGTGCAGTAGTTGTGGTAAAAAAAAATTGATTTTGACGTAAATAACTAGGATGCGGAAGCCTCGCTTGGAATTCATCATGGGAAGCTAATAATTATGGTTGCATCTGGATGTCATTTTTGACTTCCCATACCCTAAAAATTATATTTTAGTTTTTCAGTTCCACTTAGTTTTATCCATTGATGGGTGACATAAGAGTTCGTTAATTTAGTCAAAGCAACTTAGGTAGTCCAACACTATCACGGTATATGTAGCAGCTTTCGCACTATAATGTGGCTCGTGTCTGTTTGTAAGGGCCCACTTCACATGGAACCGTATTTTTATGACTCTTGCAGGAGGAAAAAAAAACAGTGGTTGGCTCAGTGTCTATTATACGAGTAACGCATATCTGGCGCTAATATCCGATGTTACGGTGATATTATATTATAATTATTACGTGGTGTTATTATTTAATTAAACATTGTCAAATAAATTAAGTAAATCTTATTTTTTTTTATCTGAGTTTGTGGAGCCCACAAACTCATTTAGTTTTTATTAATTAAGTGATGATATTACATGTTGATTATGACATGATATTTTTGTTTTATTAAATACTAGTTATTATCCGTGCTCGAAGGTATAAAGTAATAAAAAAATAATTAACAATAAACATATTTATATTTACATTCAAAATTAAATCATAATCATAGAGAAGAGATAAAAGAATTTAAACACCAATTGTAATGGGGGTGAGCGGTGATAGTGATGGTGAGTGGCAATGGTGGTGGTGGGAGACAGTGGTGGTTATGGTGGATGGCGACGACAGTGGAGGTGGTGGCAACCATGGGTGACAACGATGATGGTACTGGTGGGTTTTGGGTGACGGCGTAGGTGGTAATGGGTGTGGTTGGTGGTTGGCAATAGTGATGATGGTTGACAGTGGTGATTGTGGGGAAATGATGATAGTGGTGGCGGCGGTAAATTATAGTGGTGGGTAGGGACGATTGTGGTGGTGGGTGACAACAAGTGCTTTTAGGCAATAATGTGATGGGTGATGGTGAATGACAGTGGTGATAGCTGTGGGTGATAGTGAGTGGTGACAGTAGTGGGTGATGACGGGAGGTGATAGTTGGTAGTGGTAAGTGTGATGGGGGTGGGAGATAGTGGTTGGCGGCAATGATGGGCGACGACGGGTGGTGGTGGGTTGTGGTAGTGGATGACGGTGGGTGGTGGTGGGCAACAATGGTGGTGGTGGGTGTTGACAGTGAGCGACAATTGTAGTGGGATGATAGTTGTAGTGATAAATATAAGAATGAGATGATGATGGTAGTGAGTGATAGCGGTTGACGATAGTGATAACAATTGGTGGTGGGTGACAATGGTGGTAGTGGTGATGGTCTTGGGGGAGGGTGGTAGGGGTGATAGTGAGATAGTGATGGGGGATGGTAGGGTGGCGGTGATGGTGATGGTGGTGGTCGTGATAGTGGTGATGGGGGTGGTGGTGGGGGTGGGAGTGGTGGTGGTGGTGGTGGTTGTTGTTGTTGTTGTTGTGTTAGAGGTGGTGGAGGGGCGATGGTGGTAGTGGTGATGGTGGTGAAGTAGTTTTAAACAATTTTTTTTAAAAAAAATACTTATGAGAAGTTATAAGTATTAGTATCACTTTTAAAAAGTCACCCTAAATACACACTTATACTACGTTTGGTATGAAGGATGGAAAGTAGGAGGAATACACTTTTTATCCTTCAAGGATAGAAAATAGGAATGATATATATTCCTTCCTTTGTGTTTGGTTGGATAGATAAAAAAAAAATGACTAATTTTATTTTTATTTTTTTTGTGCTGGCTAAAATTAGGGGTGATAATTGAGTCATATCGTGTCAGATTCTTGTTGAGTCATAAAATTATGATCCTTTTATATTTCTTGTTCCCGTGTGAGGTCATTTTCAAATTCGTGTCATAAAATTCATGTCGAGTTTGAGTCATGTCACTGTGTTGAGTCGAAATTTTTTACCCCTAGTTAAGATAGAAAAACATATTTTTTTAATTTTAATTTTTTGATTTTTAATTTTTTTTAAAAAAATATATATATTTATCATTATATTTTTATATGAAATTAATATATACATAATATATAGACAAATAAGATACATCTCAACACAAAATAATTAGTTTTTTATCTACTTTCCTTCCGATTTTGGAGGGATTGATTTTGGTGAATTGGAAGGAAAGTTAATCTATTCACTTTTACATTTTTCTTATTTTCCTTCCTTACTAACACATGATGTTTTATATATCCCTCCAACTTTCCATCCTTCTAACTTTTTATCCTTCTATTTTTTCATCATCCCAAACGGAACATTAGGGCCTATTTTTCTTATTAAATTTGGGATGTTAATATTAGTTATCTGATTAACTTTAAAGTAAAATTTAAAAAGATTTCAACCGCGAAAAACAAAAGTAATTTTGTTCATCTTTTGAGATTTGAATTGTATTGTACTTTATTATATAGATTTTCTCAGTTCAACCTCGACAACAATAAATGAAATGAAGAGCAATCAAACTTGACAATGAAATTACACCCTTTGGACTCATAGTTATAACAGAAATGAAAATAATAAATCCACTAGAATTGATATCAAAAATTATGATAGGTCCGGTTTCGAGGTGAATGAGCGAGACATGTACAGCAAAACAAGTGAGTTGCATTTCTAGTTCATATGAACGAAATTGTACAAGAACATGAGTAAGAAAAGCCCTTCCTAAGCCATAGATAACAATATTCACAGCTACCAAGTCCCTTCAATGGCAATCTTTATTACAATAAAAGGCTATTACTAGAGCCCTGTCGTCCCAACTCAAATTTTAAACTAGTGGTGTTGCAGCAACAAATTAATTATATTGTGACTTTAAAATGCGGAATATATTGGGTTTGTGGACATAATTTGCTAACCGCAATTTAATTTATAATAAATCTCAATATCAAATGAAATCAATACCAATCAAACGATAACAATATATTAAATTAATAAATTAAATTCAAGTAACGTTTTTTGAGCACAAAACAAAACTACTATTTAAAATTATGGTTGTACTACATTGACCTAAACAGCAACTCATCCAACAAACCAATCAATTTGAAGCAGTCAGCTCATTTACCAACTCCCCCTGTTGTGTGGGAGTTGTTTTGGTGTTTAATCACATAGACAAATACTCTAAGATCGATTAACAGCCTACCTTAAAATTACAAATATTTACTCATTATAGCAACAGATAAATTATTAGGATTAATGGTCTTTTTGGTAGGGTGAATGAAAAAATAGAAGGATAAGAAATATGAGTGATGTACTTTTCATCATTTGAAGGATAAATTTTTCATTCTCTCCTTTGTGTTTGATAAAAAAAATTGAAAGTATGAAGGATTGACTTTTTTTTTACTCTGTGTGTTCGATAAGATAGAAAAAACATTTTTTTTTATTTTTTTACTTTAATTTTAATTTTTTTAAATTTTTATTAAAAAAAATATAAATACATATTTTACCATTATATCTATATATGAAATTAATGTATACATAATATATAATTAATAAATATGATATATGTATGTATCAAATAATATATAAATAAATAGCATATTTCAACACACATAATTAACTTTTCATCATCTTTTTCTCTTAATTTTGGAAGAATTTATTTTAATGAGTTAGAAAGAAAGTTAATGCATCAACTTTTTCATCTTTTCTATTTTCTTTCTTACCAAACTTTTTATCGTACCATTTTGCAATCATATCAAACAAAGTATAAGTGTTCTCAACTCTTTGGTACATTTGATAGGGTGGGTTAAAAAAATGAAAGAATAGAGAATAAGAGTGATACACTTTTCATCCTTCAACGGAAGAATCCTTCAACCCCTTATGTTCCTCCGTTTCCTCTTTTTTTTTGGGAGGGAAAAAGGAGAGAAAGTGGAGAAAAACTTAAACCCTTGATCTAAAGAAGACAAAATTTTTACAAAGTAAAGAGTATTATTGGACTAAAAATCCATTAGTACCTTTGTATTTAATAAGAGGGATGAAAAATAAGAATTATTAATTTTTTTTGTACTTGATAAGATGAAAAAAATATTTTTTATTTTTAATTTTATTTAACTTTTATATAATAGGATAGATTTTTTTAGACACTCAAANGTCGTCCCAACTCAAATTTTAAACTAGTGGTGTTGCAGCAACAAATTAATTATATAGTGACTTTAAAATGCGGAATATATTGGGTTTGTGGACATAATTTGCTAACCGCTANTCAAATTTTAAACTAGTGGTGTTGCAGCAACAAATTAATTATATAGTGACTTTAAAATGCGGAATATATTGGGTTTGTGGACATAATTTGCTAACCGCTATTTAATTTATAATAAATCTCAATATCAAATGAAATCAATACCAATCAAACGATAACAATATATTAAATTAATAAATTAAATTCAAGTAACGTTTTTTGAGCACAAAACAAAACCACTATTTAAAATTATGGCTGTACTACATTGACCTAAACAGCAACTCATCCAACAAACCAAGCAATTTGAAGCAGTCAGCTCATTACCAACTCCCCCTGTTGTGTGGGAGTTGTTTTGGTGTTTAATCACATAGACAAATACTCTAAGATCGATGAACAGCCTACCTTAAAATTACAAATATTTACTCATTATAGCAACAGATAAATTATTAGGATTAATGGTCTTTTTGGTAGGGTGAATGAAAAAATAGAAGGATAAGAAATATGAGTGATGTACTTTTCATCATTTGAAGGATAAATTTTTCATTCTCTCCTTTGTGTTTGATAAAAAAAATTGAAAGTATGAAGGATTGACTTTTTTTTTACTCTGTGTGTTCCATAAGATAGAAAAAACATTTTTTTTATTTTTTTACTTTAATTTTAATTTTTTAAAATTTTTATTAAAAAAAATATAAATACATATTTTACCATTGTATCTATATATGAAATTAATGTATACATAATATATAATTAATAAATATGATATATGTATGTATCAAATAATATATAAATAAATAGCATATTTCAACACACATAATTAACTTTTCATCAACTTTTTCTCTTAATTTTGGAAGAATTTATTTTAATAAGTTAGAAAGAAAGTTAATGCATCAACTTTTTCATCTTTTCTATTTTCTTTCTTACCAAACATGATATTTTATTTATCCCTCAAACTTTTTATCGTTCCATTTTGCAATCATATCAAACAAAGTATAAGTGTTCTCAACTCTTTGGTACATTTGATAGGGTGGGTTAAAAAAATGAAAGAATAGAGAATAAGAGTGATATACTTTTCATCCTTCAACGGAAGAATCCTTCAACCCCTTATGTTCCTTCGTTTCCTCTTTTTTTTTGGGAGGGAAAAGGGAGAGATGGAGGAGAAAAACTTAAACCCTTGATCTAAAGAAGACAAAATTTTTACAAAGTAAAGAGTATTATTAGACTAAAAATCCATTAGTACCTTTGTATTTAATAAGAGGGATGAAAAATAAAAATTATTAATTTTTTTTGTACTTGATAAGATGAAAAAAATATTTTTAATTTTTAATTTTATTTAACTTTTATATAATAGGATAGATTTTTTTAGACACTCAAATTTTATGAGTCATCATAACTTCANATTTTTAATTTTATTTAACTTTTATATAATAGGATAGATTTTTTTAGACACTCAAATTTTATGAGTCATCATAACTTCAAGCGTGGGTTATAACTAATAGATAAATAACATACATATCAAAATACATCAAACTATCCTATTATACATGTCAGAACACAGATTTGCTGATTAGACTTTCTTAAATACATCTATACCAACTTACAAAAAAGGCATCAAAGAGCTAACACCTGGGAGATCCAACGTTCACAAGGTTTAACACCCTAAAAATTTAATTTGTACATGAAGGTTAGGCCAAAGGTCAAGGTTGACAGCAATGCCATGCATCAATTTTGCTCTTTATAAGGAGTCCATATCAATTTGGTAACATCAACCTCAAGACCACCTCGGCCGGCTGCTTTAAGATGACGATCCAATACCTTGGGATCTGCACATATGACATGTTGCCCCTTTCGATACTGGATCAATTCCAAGCTCTGAAGGGTGGCCAAGATATCCTCTGCCTTAATAGCCGTCATATCACTTAGCTCCTGTGGCAAGCCACCACCAGAAACCAGTTAAGAAACAGAATGGTAACAAAAACAATCGTAACGGGCCTATGAAGGAAAGGTGGGGGAATCAATCACGAATTTGGCATCCACCCCAAAATCGTTCACTTTTTTCCACATTAGCTGCCCTTTTAATAGAGTAAGACATTACTTAAGTATTTCCATTCACATGCTCCAACTTGGTTTTTGTTCTTTTCAAGATGTAACGCAGACCTCTACAGTGAGAAAGAGAGGGCCGAGAGGGGAGAGGATGGGGAGTATGGTCATGTCATAGAGTATCCCTTCCCCCTTCAAAGGCAACATCACCCCCCCTCTTTCCCCTTCAAATATAAGAGTCAGCCCGAAACCCTGTGTATCAAGCTTCTCCAGATAAGGAGTCAAACAAATGATTTCTATGTTCATTCCCTTGCTTGCTATCAAATTGGCTAACCATGAAGGCATTGTGGTGATGACGCTGTTCAACAGGATTTCTATGTTCATTCCCTCGCTTGCTGTCAAATTGGCTAACCATGCAGGCATTGTGGTGATGACGC
>CAUOFW020005836.1:0-24869 GCA_963454935.2 Ilex paraguariensis
TTGGAAAGAAGATAATCAAAAGTCAAATAATGAATTTATTAATTAAATTAATACAACTAATAAAAAAATAAAAAAATTCCTAGTAAAAGGATAATGTCATTTGAAAAATAAATAAGAAAATCAAAAAATTTTCTCTTAAGCCACCCTAAAAAGGATAAAATAGATATTGTAAAATTATGTAAGAATAAATAAGAAAATCAAAAAAAATTCAATTAAGCCATTTTTATTAGTAGTTTAGATTGATAAATTATATATCAATTAAATCCATTTTCGACACGATTAATATAACTTAAACACTCAGGCAAAATAACATATGACATAACACGATACTGCACCCCGTTAATCACAGTATCCTTTTGGGCTGGAGTGGGCCTATGATGACAATAAAATTACAATAATATTATATTTATCAGTTTTTTTTTATTAAATTTTAAATCCCAAATTAATCTAAATCATAGAATTAATAGGTCTCACAAATTTTTACTAATAATTCAATAGTTATGAATGTGACACATTATTTGATCGAGATTTAAAATTTTGATAAACAATTTAATCAACACGTCATTTCTAATAAAATTATGCACAACTTGCATAAAGCATTGTCTAGTAGGGGGAATTTGGATTCATTGTATTTATGACCTACAACGTCTAAAGAATTAAAAAAAAAAAAACAAGAAGGTATTTATATTGAAAGAAGAGTAGGAATCCAGGTGGCAAAATGGGAAAAAAAAATGGGAAGATAGGAAAGTGAGATGGACGCAGACAAGACAAGCCTGCAAATAAATTACAGGCCNAGGAATCCAGGTGGCAAAATGGGAAAAAAAAATGGGAAGATAGGAAAGTGAGATGGACGCAGACAAGACAAGCCTGCAAATAAATTACAGGCCTGCACGTTCCCATCCCCCTACTTCTGCCCCTATGTGGTGCCACCCCACCGATCAGTCCCTGCACACTGCAGTATTTTGTGGCTTAGAATTTGAGGATGTCAATTTTCGACGTGACAGGAATCGAATAAAAAATTAATAAATCAAACATGAAATTAAATGAATTGATTAGTTAAAATAAATTAACATATTTAAATAAAAAAAATTATCTCAGGTTCATATTAAAATTAGATCAACTTAATTTTGACTTGATTAACCTGTATATTTTAAATAAATTAATATGATTTAGACACGAACCCGACCTAACCCATTGTAAACTTGTTTAACCCGTTTATGGCAGTATTGACTAATGTAATCTTAAAATTATTGTTTATTAGTTTTTGCTTCTACTATGATAATTGATAATATAATTCTTAACATTATTATGACAATATACTAATATAATTCTTACTTTAATTTTTGGATCAAAACTTCAATACATTTTAGTTAATTACATTAATGAGATGTGATATATTATTTGTAAAAAAATTATTTAAAATTTTGAATGAATGATATATTTAATAGTAATAAACTAGTGTGAAAATAATTTGCGTGTGTTAAATAAGTTTATGTTTTGTATGCTAAACAAGTTAAACAGATCATGTAATGTGTGTTAACTAAAAAAATGACCTATTTATTAAACATGTCAAAAAGGTCAAAGTTCGGGTAATTCGTTTAATAGCCTGGTCAGATTAGTGTTTACACATCTCGATAAGATTATTAATCATGTTAGATTTGAGTTTTGTGATTTTCGACACAAACACGAAATTAATCCGACACGAAATAATCCAACCCGACATGTTTGATACCCTTAACCGTACCCAAAAAATATTAACATTGTACCTCCAAAATTTATTATAAATTTTGGATGATTGTTTTTATAATTTTTAAATGTCATTTTACAATTAAATAATTTGTTATTTTTATAGGTATTTTTACCATCGTTGTAAATTTTTTTTACTACTATTGTGATAATTATTTTTACCACTTTTCTTCAGCATAAAAAATATTAGTACTTTTTATGTGTGATTTATCATATTTGTAGATCTTTTTATCACTCTAGTGAATATTTTTATTACTGTAATAATTATTTTTATTATTATAATAATTATTTTTATCACTCTTATTTGATACCACATCAATAGTTAAAACACCTACAATAACCATAAAAATATCTGCAAATATTNTAATAATTATTTTTATCACTCTTATTTGATACCACATCAATAGTTAAAACACCTACAATAACCATAAAAATATCTGCAAATATTATAAATATTAATACATTTTTTTTCCCGGTTTGTTAGACAAATCCTTAAAAAAAGGTACCTTGTCCGAATTTTAAATAGGACTTTTGGTTGTCTCCAGATCACAGTACTATGAATCAATTCTTTCTTGGACGAATTACACTTTGAATGCAAAATATTTTAAAAAAATTATTTTATATTTTGAAAAATTAAAATTTTCATATTATACTTTTAATATATTAAAAATATTACAATATAATATTTCTATTAAATTTCGTTACTCATTCCGTCAACATCAATGAAGTGATTTTTGACGGAATAAAAAATAAAAATTAACAAAAGAATAGCATTACAGTAAAGATGTATTATAAAAAATCTAATATTTGAGAGTAGAAAATAAATTTTTTTAAATCTTTTGGGCATATAAAGTGAGATTCTTCCTTGTCTCGTTGTAGGTATAGGGTGTGGGTACTCCTTGGAACAAGTTGGAAGAACACAGGAAGAGCTCATCCATAGGATTCTGACTTTGGTACAGCTACTACGAGGCAAAGATCAGACTAATTTATAATCAGGATAAACCACGATGATATTCCCCATAGCAGTAATGATAAAGTATTTTTAATGGATATCTTAATACTTGGATTTCGACTATCATTATAATTTTATATTTAATGTCTGATTATCGTTAATAATTTAATACAAAAAAGTAGCATCTATTTGGTAAGAGTTTCTAAGAAATTACCTTTTTTTGTAGGAAAGCCGCGTGACATAAATCGAATACCAAATTAATAGGTCGGACACGAAATTAAATGAGTAAATGAGTTAAAACGGGTCAACATGCTTAAATATGATAAAAATTATGTTTAATTTATATCAAAATCAGGTCAACACGATTTTAACCTGATTAACCTGTATATTTTAAACGGTTTGACATGATACGAACACGAATCCGACCTAACCAATTGTAGACCTCATTTAGCCCATTTATGACAGTATGGTTTGCTTATTATTTATAATTGATGTGATCTTAACATTATTACTTATTAATTTTTACTTCTACTATGATAATTGATATTATAATTTTTAACATTATTATAACAGTATATTAGTATAGTTCTTGCTTTAATTTTTGGGTTGAAACTTGATGCATTTTAATTAATTTCATTGATGAGATATGATATGTTATTTGTAAAAAAATTATTTGAATTTTTGGATGAATGATTGAATGGTGCATTTAATGGTAATGAACAGGTGTAGAAACAAGTTATCTGTGTTAAACAGGTCTGTGTTATGTGTGTTAAATAGGTTAAATAGATCATGTTATTTTTGTTAACCTGAAAATAACATGTTTATTAAAAACGTGTCAAACATGTCAAATTTAGATAACCCGTCTAATGTTCAGGTCAAATTAGCATTTACACATCTCGACACGTTTATTAAATATATCATGTTTAAGTTTTGAAATTTTCGACAAAAATTCAAAAATGAATCCGACACAAAATGACTCAACCCGAGACATTATTTTTTAGAATACGCCTAATTATGGTGGGTATGAAAATTGAGATTGCTGCCGGTGCCACTGATTACCTGTTTAGGAGACTTATCATTTATTATTGAAAACCTAATACAATAGTAATTTTATTCTTAATTTAAATTATCTATTATTTGACAATCCAAAAATAATAATATTAATATTCATAATACAAATCTCATTCCCAAAAAAATCAAATATATTAATATCAGATCTAATGTGAATTATATAGGGCCAAAATTATAAATGATGTTTCGGTAATTTTTCCTAATAACTATTAATCATTATTCATATAATAAAGTGTGAGATGAATTAATTAGTTAACAATAATAAAATATAACACACCAATCTGTACACATTACGTGGAATACAGAGCCTCCTTTTCAGTTTTTCTGTACCCAAGAAAAGAGAATATTGGTGGGCATTGGGCATACTAGCTGACTAGAGAGAGAGAGAGGCCCACGCCCAATTAACATTGGCCACGTGCACGTCACAAACGTAGTGGGACTTTTTTATTTGGATTCTTTCTGCGCAGACCAAAAAAAAAGAAAGAATTCACTCAAAATTGATTTGTTTTATGGTACAAGAGGATAAGTTTTATGATAATATAAGGATATAGTAATTTGTTAATACTAATACCAGTCAAAGAGTAATATATGTGTAATATATAAGTACTAATTATTGCCTGAAGGCACATAATAATAAAAAATAATAAATAATAAATATATTTATATTCATATTCAAAATCAAACCACAAATGTAGNTGAAGGCACATAATAATAAAAAATAATAAATAATAAATATATTTATATTCATATTCAAAATCAAACCACAAATGTAGATGAGAGATAAATAAATTTAAACATCGGTTGTAATGGGTGACAATGGTGGTGGTAGGACACGGTGATGATTGTGATGGGTGGCAATGGCGGCGATGAGAACGACGGAGACGATGGTGGTGGCGACAATGATGATGGTGGTGGTAGTAGTGGCGACAGTGGTGGTGAGACAATTTCAAACACTATTTTTTTTTAAAATAATTATAAAAAATAATTCCCAAAAGTATTTTTAAAAAGTTACTCCAAATACACCCTTAGGGTCGTACTTTTCCTATTAAATTTAAGGTGTTAATATTAGTCATTAAATTAACCTTAAAATAAAATTTAAAACAATTTCAACTGCGAATAACAAAAGTCATTTTGTTTATCTTTTGAAATTTAAATTGTAAGCTATTTTATTATATAGTTTAGTTATTATCTGTCTTTGGAGACATTGTATGACTAAAAAATTTAATAGTCATAAAAAATAAGTATAAATAATAAGTATCTAAAGTTGATAAATATACACAAAAAAATAGATAAAATTACCTTTAAAAACATAACTCAAAAAATTTTAAAAGTATCTAAACTAGTTTTATAGAAAAAGTGAATCACGGTAGAAATCACAGTAAATCAATACAAAACTATCCACAAAAATCATGGATACTCTCTAGTTGTTACCACAAGCACAATCTCTTTTTGTCTAACAATAACAATTAAAATCTATTACAAATTCACAATCAATCACAAATTGTAGTCTTATTTATTAGTTTTTTACTATGCTCATCTGACCATAAACAATACAAAAAATCAACATATTAAATCTAATAAAATTTCACTAAATAGAAACACTCAACGACCTAAATCAGACCATAAATCACTTGCTTTCAAATCAAACACTCAACCAAACCATCAAACATTGTCAAGATTTTTGCTTTATGTGTGTGTGTGTGTGTGTGTTAGAGTGACAAAAAATATATGGTTAAATGAGTACGGTAACAATAAAAAACTATTAAACTTGTCCACTATTTTAGTAATTCACATTTGGGTCAAAAACAACTTCATACAAAAATACCTAACAATATATGTAAAAGTTTTTTACCAAGTTTTAACTTCTCGCTACAAATTTTCTCTCTAAGAAAAAACAACTTCAAATGAAATTCAAGTAAAAACTTGGGTTTTTTGTAACATTGATTCAACAATAAAGGGAAAGCAACTGAAAAACTTAAAAGGTGTAGGAAAATGTTTCCAATAATTAACAAATGATAAAGCTAGTGTTTAGTGACAACGAAAGATTTGACATGAACAGTTCAAGAATTGCTCGAGCACATAAAAAATATGTTTCAACAGAAAAAAAATCCTACTAAGTTATATCATGTTGAATTTGAACTCTGATAGGATCACCTAATCTAGACTGCAGATACCAANATCCTACTAAGTGATATCATGTTGAATTTGAACTCTGATAGGATCACCTAATCTAGACTGCAGATACCAAGATGCAACCTGTAACCTTAGGGAATTTCAGGGGTGATGTGTAGGAAATGGAAACTCTTAACAGTGTTCATTTTTTCCCCTGCCTTNAAGATGCAACCTGTAACCTTAGGGAATTTCAGGGGTGATGTGTAGGAAATGGAAACTCTTAACAGTGTTCATTTTTTCCCCTGCCTTTGGTCAAGGATGGAAAGGGTTGTTTGATTCGAAGAGGGATTGAAGTGTAAACATAAACGAATCACATCAGCCTTTTGCTTTGCTTAACAACCCACACAATAGGGCCATATACTAATTTTGTGATCTGAAGCACTATAGTAAGCTCATACTACCAAAAGAAGAAGTGTAATGAGCATGAAAACAAGCTATAGTAGATTAGTGAAACTATTTAATCAAAACCACCAAACAACATGATACAAAATTTGATTTACTACAGCAAAACACATCCAAACAGACTATAGTGCATCAAAATATAGATCCGCAAAATAAAAAGCGTCAAAAATCCCACCAAAAAATGTGGGAGTCACCAAAAATCATTCACGTGCCTAAGCTTTCATAAGTAAGAACAATTTGTTGAATTCACTCACTTCCATGCACATTTCATCAAGAAAGAAAAATAAACAATCATTAAAAGATAATTATAGCATGCACAATGTTAATAGGAGGTTTACTTCCCCTAAGTCGGCTATTACAGAAAAAAATATAGTTTGTATTGGGTTTTGTTGAATATNTGCACAATGTTAATAGGAGGTTTACTTCCCCTAAGTCGGCTATTACAGAAAAAAAATATAGTTTGTATTGGGTTTTGTTGAATATTCTCCACCCAAGTGAATATGAGTATGAGCTTAGCTAAGTAAAAAGAGGATCAATAAGCTTGATCATGACAAGATAATTCTCAAGGATTGGCCGACTACTTTTATTTGACTATTACAACATCAATTTCAAACTCACCATCTTTCCACTCAATCAAGGATGTTTTTCATTTCTTTTTCAACTACATCACCATTCAAATATGAGAGTGTTCATGAGGAGATGAGCTTGGAATGTTCTAAGTTACTACACCGCATATTGTAACATTTTGAAGAAAGCAGACAGTGTATCGAATCCAAAAGGAGAAATTGACTAAGAAACTCCACGTAGAGAGAAACAACCTAGGGTTGAGGATGTCTATGTAGATGTCGACTAAAACTTTGATGAAGCTACTCGATTCCAAACTTCGGAGTTCGTAAATTTTTGAAAATTTTCTCTTAGGCCAGGGCTTATTGAACAAAGGTTGAACACCATAGAGATCATTCATTCAATTGTCACCAATTTCACCAATTGTGGGTGGATCTGAATGTTTAATGACCCCATGACCTACAATGATAGCATTTTTAGAGAGTTCTATGCGCATATTCGTGATCCCAATCCTTAGGCTGATCACTTTGTCAATTTTGTTAGAGGTATCAAGATTACATTTTTTGCCACTCTTATTGCTACCACATTTGGCATACCTGGGGTAGATAACAACTACCTTAATGAGAGATCGATAGATAACTTGCCACCTTTGAATGGTTTTGCCACTGAGTTATATGGTATTGACCATCCTGAACATTGGGTCACATTGAATTTTCTCCAAAAGAATCTAACCCCATCTTATGGCCAACTATAATGTAGAACCGAAAACCCATATTTTAGACTTTCCTATCCAAAAGGAACACATGCTATATGCCATAGGAAAAAGGTTTCACCTTGATTTGCCGATGATGATATTTGGGTTCATTTGGAGATCCCTTTTAGAAGGGAGAGTATCAGATAATCTGTTGTTTGGATCTCTAATTACGCATATCTTCCATGTGCAAGGAGTTTTTTTCTTGCAGAATGAACAATTGTAGAACCCTATGAGGGCCTTGAACAAGAGTTTAATGAAATAGAGTAAGGCTCAGACTGATTACGCTGTAGTAGTTAAGGAGCAAGTCCCACATGTTCATCCTGAGATTAGTACATCTAGGACACCACCACCACCACATGAACCTAGTTCTGACATCCTTGCTACTCAGTTAGCATCGTTGGTAGATATGTTTTCGGGTATGCAGCATCGTATGGAGGAGCATCATCGTCTTACTTCATAGCAACTAGATGCATTGGATGGAAGGATTGTGAGCATAGAGACTGCTCAGCAAGTGGTCTTTGTATCTTTTACCAGGAGAGTTGGTTGATTACGCTAATTGATCAAAGGTAAGCAGATTATTTAGGGGCCAGCGAGATGAGATAGATTTAGATACCGAGTTACCCCGACATGATGTGGAGCAGGAAATGGTAGAGATGGTGGAGATGCAGCCATTTGAGCTATTAGTTTAAAGAGACTTAATCTAGGTCATATGGGAGATTTAGAGTGGTTTACTTCATTCATAGCCTATACTAAAGTACTCTTTACTTTTTCATTGTTGACTTTTACTTTTTGTTGACCTTTATTCGTTTAGTTATATTTTGTGTGTTGTGACACACTCTTAGTCCTAGTCTTGTTGTTCTTATCATATTTGACTGAGTTATATGTCTTGTTTGTCTCTTGCTTATTTTACTTACATGCTTTAGCTAGTTGATATACATTCATACCTTCTTGTCATAGTATGGTTCTATGTCATGATTGTTATATGTTGTCATTGAGTTGACATTTGTGACAAAAAGGGGGGAGAATATTTTAAATACATAAGAGATGAATCGGGGAGATTTACTCTAGACTTGGCCATATATGTTCCAGGTGAAAGTAGAAAGACAGAGTTTGTTCAAATACTCGGGGAGACAATCTATAAATTTGGCATAAAGTCACCTATTTTTATAGTTTTTTATTTTACACTTGTAATTTTACTTGTGAATACAAACTAAGGGAGAGAATTTGACATGTTTCATATTGATAAATCAATAAGTTTTCAAGCATATTGGACAAGTTAGTTCCTAACATGTTACATATTTACACTTACATAATGTATACATACGTATGTCCTATGCTTAACTTGGTACTTTCCAAACTTGTGATTATGTTATGTATTTTTCTAACGTATGATACTTTTCACTAGGTTTTAGTTTGAGTGGTGATATGTAGGATTACGTGTTTTATATATATACTAGTAATTTTTCGTGTCTGAAGGCATTGTGTTACTTGTAAAAAATGAACAAAAATAAACAAAAAAAATTTCAAAGCAACAACACATATACAAATACACCAAAAAAAAAAAAATTAATAGAACCAAATCAAATTTACAATCTTTAAGTANGTATGATACTTTTCACTAGGTTTTAGTTTGAGTGGTGATATGTAGGATTATGTGTTTTATATATATACTAGTAATTTTTCATGTCTGAAGGCATTGTGTTACTTGTAAAAAATGAACAAAAATAAACAAAAAAAATTTCAAAGCAACAACACATATACAAATACACCAAAAAAAAAAAAATTAATAGAACCAAATCAAATTTACAATCTTTAAGTAAACAATGAAATCAATAAAATTTTTCTTGTATTTGTCACCATTACCATAATCCAATTTAATAACAAAACATAATTATAAACTCAATCCACTCATGTAATAAATATTTCAAACAAAAAAACTGTCCACAAATGCAACCATCTACATAATAAGAAAAATCATTAAATTCCATATAATTTTTGGCAATATAATTAGATCTTACTTTTTAGAATTTATTCCCATTAAGTCTTAAACTCTATAACTTCTATGTTTTGTTTTAATTTTACCATGATCATAAAAAACATCTATTACATCTTTNTATTAAGTCTTAAACTCTATCACTTCTATGTTTTGTTTTAATTTTACCATGATCATAAAAAACATCTATTACATCTTTTGCACAAAACAAAAACTTTTTTATATCTTTAGAGAGATAAATATTACAAATTTACACGACGAATGAAAGACTGTAATATCCATTATATAAAGTGGTAAAAAATTCAAAAAAATAACTCACAAAAATAATTTTATAACAAAAACCATCTAGCTATGAAAGGAGCTATTTGGTGATGTGTAGATTAAATTAGACATGAAATCTTGTGGATCTGAAATCTTGTGGGCTGGTGTTCAGGAATAATCTTTTTTTCTTTCTTTATCCATGAATACACCAAAAATGATAGTCCTTGGGCAGTTCCTTCCACATCTCTGTTTTCCACACTGACCACAGTCAAATAGAACATGATCTCTGTGATAATATGTGGTTACCTGCACTCCTCAATATTTACGAAGCATATTTGATTTTTTAAGTATGATTATATTGAAACAATATAGTTATGTAACAGTCATCTAAGTAGTCAAAGTTTCGATCTTTCCAACAATATTTTCTTCTACAATTATCAGAGAATCTCCTATCACTTTTTCTCCCCTTCCATGGGGTTCTATGAAACATAGAAGCTACTAACCTAGCCATTAAATCTATCTCTTTATGTAAGATTTTGAGCTTCCTCCTTGTGCATTGTTGTTCTATGTAGAAATAACTTGGCTGCAATGCACCAGTGAATAGCTGCAGAAGAAAATATGACACCTCTATGGAATTAAATTTTGCATTGGCCAGCTTCAATAAAATGACAGTAACAGTCGCATGATCGAAAACATCCACCAAGTGAATTATGTAGTCTTCTACAAATTCCTTTAGCTCTAAAGCCCCCCCAATCACGAAGCCCCAATTGGGTCAATGGCCAACTCGAAAAGGAAAGTGTGTGTGAATGAGAGAGAGAGAGAGAGAGAGAGAGAGAGAGGTGTATACGATCTCAAAAAATATTGGAAAAGAAAGCAAAAAGGGAAACACATGACATACCTATAGACCAAAAATATGTCGACTGGTTGCCGTTTGCTAATCAATGCGAAGCAGTATAGCTCAACGATGTACCAACTAAACTTCTGAAAGTCTAGCATAATCTAACCCAACCATCATAGGGGGAAATGGGGGCGAGTGTGAGAGAGGCAGAGTGGTGGAGGTAGAGTGCTAACAGAACTCAGATGTAAGACTACTGAGCATGTACGGTCATAACGTGACGGGGTGAATTTGATCCTTTAAGATCAGTTCTTGAAAACATTTTGCTGAAAGCTCCAAATTCCCACTGAAATATAATAATAATATAACAATTCATATTATCTCAGAATTATCAATGAAAAATACCACAATGAACCTTTTCCATGAAAACTACTTGATGACATTCTTTTTTTGATAAATAGCACCCATATTATGACTTGTTATTTGACCTTCATCTCCCTTAACTAAATGATATCCTAGAGAAGATACAACTAAAAACCCTCACTAACAAACTACTATTTTGCCTCTTATTATGCAAATGTCAAAAGAAATAACAGAACATATTAATCGATTGGTTGATGTTGAATTGACAGAGAGAAATGACAGCAATATCCAGTTACCGAGTAAACTCTATTCTTTTTACAAAAGTGTTTCTATTATGAAATGGAAGTCCAAGTGCAGTAACATGAAATTATGCACTCCAGCTTCTGCAAGAAACTGAAGAAGTTCAGTGGATTATAAGTCGCCTGATTTAGAATGAAGACAATTTCCTACCACCCAATGCTAGAAAAGATGGCCCATCATAAGGGCATTAAAAACCTTTCACTATTGCATCCATAAAAAACCAATATGTGTATACACACACACACACACAAAAGAAATGGAGGCAAGTTTCCACTTCATATGAGTTTCTTGTCAGATGTGAACATCGGAAACCAACTGAATGCTCCTTGGATACCCTACCAACATATTCATGTGGCATGTAGGCTTCTTTTTATCCTAAGAAAACTCATGGACACAAACCACAGACCTACTTTATTTATTGTTTATTTTAGTTTCATTTCAGGGAGGAGGGGAGGTGTGAGATATTCATTGCTACCTAGTAAACATTGCCTAGGACAATATTCCAGTTCTTGTGAGCCTCTCCAATACTTCCAAAAGTCTAACAGGGAATCACAAATCAGAACAGAACAGCACTACTAAATACTACAACAAACATGTTTCCGTCGTGATCTCAAAACGTAAACATTTCATTTCATAGAAGAAAAACAAACACAGAAAACCATATTAAGCTATGCCAATCGAGCTGGACATTTCATCGAGCAGTTCTTTGACAGTCACAAAGGCAATCACAAATCANCACAGAAAACCATATTAAGCTATGCCAATCGAGCTGGACATTTCATCGAGCAGTTCTTTGACAGTCACAAAGGCAATCACAAATCAGAACAGAAAAGCACTACTAAAGACTAAAACAAACATGTTTCCATCATGATCTCAAAACGTAAACATTNAGAAAAGCACTACTAAAGACTAAAACAAACATGTTTCCATCATGATCTCAAAACGTAAACATTTCATTTCATAGAAGAAAAACAAAAACATAAAACCATATTAAGCTATGCTTATCAAGCTAAGCATTTCATCGAGCAGTTCTTTGACAGTCACAAAGGCAATCACAAAACAGAACAGAACAGCATTACTAAACGATCTGAAACAGAAAATGTAAGCATAATACATACACACACAGAAATGTGAATGTCCAAAGCGTACCTGAAACGGAGGATCTTCTCTGTCTGCCCTTCTCCTATCCTTCTCTCTCTATGCCTTTCATCTGTCTCTGTCCACTCTAGTCGTCCAAAGCGTTGTCTTGGCTGTGACTTTGCTGGTGGAGGATAAGCAACCGCAGAAGATTGGCAGAAGCGTGTATGAGTGAATGGGTGAGATTTGAGAAGGATTCATGTGAGAAATTTTGGGGATGAATTTGAAAGGCAGGATAAGGCGTGAAAGATCGGGAGAGATAGGCGTGAGAGGGAGGTCTAAGTTGGGCAGGNCCCCCCAATCACGAAACCCCAATTGGGTCAATGTCCAACTTGAAAAGGGAAGTGTGAGTGCATGAGAGAGAGAGAGGTGTATACCATCTCAAAAAATATTAGAAAAGAAAGCATAAAGAGAACCACATGACATACCTATAGACCAAAAATATGTCGACTGCTTGCCGTTTGCTAATCAATGAGAAGCAATAGTAGTTCAACGATGTACCAGATAAACTTTTGAAAGTCTAGCATAATCTAACCCAGCCATCATTGGGAGAGGGGGGGGGGAAATGGGGGAGAGGGTGAGAGAGGCAGAGTCGTGGAGGGATGGAAAAGAAAGGGCTTGTTAGAGAGAGAAAGAGGTGGAGGGAGTGGAAGAGAGAAATGAGACTTAAAAGAAACGTGCAAAATAGGGAAGTTAGAATATGATTATTAGCAGTAGGTCATACCAAAATCGAAATTTTACATTGATCTCTAAACGAAGAAAAAGCAAAAAGAAAAATTGAAGGTTTCTCCTTGTTCAAAATTTTTTGAATTTTAAATACGAGATTGCGAAAATGTAGAAACTATCATCAATTATGGAATTATGATATCCAAATCAATTTGAAAACTACTTTTAACACTAAAACAATCTATTAACGGTGTTTTAGTAATAAAATAAAATAAAAAGATGAACTTAACTGCCTAAGAGTATCTTCAATAGTATTCTTTATTTTGGAGAAATTTTTTTTTGAAATAAAGAGCATCTTTGATAAAATTTTAAAATAGAGATGAAATTATTTTAGACAACTCTAATCGGCTCTCTATTCTAAAAGGAGAATATTCTTTCATTTAATGAAAAAAAGTATAGGTGTCATCTTATCATTTATTAATGATCAAATAGAGAGTAAGTTTGACTCTGTCAATATAGAGTTAAATTNTATAGGTGTCATCTTATCATTTATTAATGATCAAATAGAGAGTAAGTTTGACTCTGTCAATATAGAGTTAAATTAGACTTTCTATTAGAGTTAGCCTATTGGAGATAGATTTTTAATAATTAACTCTTTAAAATTGAAAATTGAGTGAAAGTAGATAGCTTATTGGAGAAGCTCTAAAACAATAGAACATCTCCAAGAAGTTTTATATTCTTACTCAACTCTCTATTTAACGAGTTAATCACCAAAAATCAGGATCTAATAGGCTCTCTACTTAGACTAGCAAAAATAGAGTCTTATTTGACTCTCTACATTTGGAGAGTTCAACTTACTCTTTACTCTATTTTTATTGAATGATAAAGTGATACATATACATTCTTCATTAAGTGTTATTGACTATAAGATTATTTTTTTACTATAATAGAGAGTCCATTGGAGTTGTTAAAAATATTTTACTCTCTATTTTAAAATTTAGATGCCCTTACTCCTAATAAACTTAATAAAAAATATGTTCAAGCCTATGAAGCACAGATATGGATACGGTATATAGATACGATACGATACGGATACGACAATACGACAAAGTTTTAAAAAGTAGAATACAGGTACGGCCAAGATATGATTATAATAAAATATATTTAATATAATTATTATTTTTAACCAGCTTAATACTTATATAATTTGATAGTTCTTTAACATATAATAAGAAAAATTAGTAATTCTTTTTAGTTTCAAGAAAATATATATATCGTATCGCTGTAATATATTTCCAAAATGAAGTGACTAATTAAAGGAATCAAAGCTATTATTTACCTAATATTTAGAAGTAATTTTTACTAAGATTATAATATAATAGCTTGATTTTATGGTCTTTTAACATATAATTGTAGATAATATATAAGAAACGCTCATGTGTCGTTAAAGTAATATAAATTTTTTGTTAATGTATTGTATGATATGTACATTCGAAAAGAGACGTTAAAAGTTCAACTTAAAAATTATATATGTAAGCCGATCACAAAAATATCTGTGAAGTATCCTAACATTTAGTTATTATCGGATACGTAAAAGGTGTATCTGATACGTATTCTCGAGTATCTGACGTATATTGTATCCTATTACACGTGAAAGCTTGAAGAAGAAGATAGATGCACACAAAGAAACTAAGAGAAACAAAGATTTTTTCATACATTCTCAATTGCAGTGTACAAGTATTTATAACCAAAACTTAGTTACAATGCCAGCTAGGATTTAACTAACTAACAAACAGATTTGCAGATTAGTTGCTGGAGCAACAGAATTGCATTCCTCCGCATGACAGTAGCTGATATATGAGAATTGCTTGTGTGTAATGCTGTTATTATGTAATATATCCGTCACAATATCCGATACGAGAACGTCAACCTCAATACAATATCCGTGTTTCATAGATTTAAACTATGTACTTTAAGCTTTAAAATAAAACTGAGCCCCAATTTTCTCTTTTAGTTATTATCGTTCAATCGTTTTCTTCGATCCGAGTGTTGCCCTCACTATGGAAGAAGTTCCGCCACTGGCCCTATGTTAATATAGGTATGGCAGGTAGTGTAGAGGTAATTGTATAGCATGATTTAACAATTACAATTGCAGGGGAAGAGAGACAGATAGATGAAGGGTTGCCTTCCTATCAATACCCAGCAATTTTTAAGGTTTACTAATTAACTTGTGCTTAGGAATTGAAATAACATAATTTTATGGTTGAGGGTTGAAAAAGGAAATTTAAAAATTTAAAAATTAGTTGACACTTTATATTAGTATAGATTATTTTAGTCATATCTACTTGTACCAAAGTTTAAAGTCATAAATTAGGAAACTAAAGTTGAAATTATGATAAATAAATATCTCTTTTATTGATAAAAAAATAATTATATCCATGCATTAGAAGAAATTGAAATTCAACATTCCAAACCAATGCTCCAACTTCTTCAAAAATCCGAATATTAAGCATTGTATAAATAGAATTCCTTAAAGTGAAAAATGTCCATAAGTTCATTTTGGTGACATATTTTGTCAATTAGTCCAAGTAAGGACTTTTTTAAGTCATTAAATTCGGCTCAACTGATGTTCTTTATCTTCTAGTCCAAACTAATTATGTCATTTTTTATTTACAATGAGAATTCCCTCGGTTGGCATTTGCTACAACTTTAAATGTGTATCAACTAAGAGTAGGTGGTTGCGAAGCAATATAATACTTGGAAGACCGATGTCATACTTTTGGGAATTGATGATGAATTTAGAACACAAAGAAAGATTAAAATAAAATTGCTTTTGAATTGGTTGGTCAAGGGAACAGTCATTGCTTGGTTTAAAACAATAATTGAAAATACTAAAACATAAGAGATCCTCTTCTAACCAATGTTATAAAAATTGGACTAAACATCGAACTGACAGAGGGATCGGGTCAATGGTTCACTGGTTCAACCATTGGGTCAACTGGTCTTCTNGAATTGGTTGGTCAAGGGAACAGTCATTGCTTGGTTTAAAACAATAATTGAAAATATTAAAACATAAGAGATCCTCTTCTAACCAATGTTATAAAAATTGGACTAAACATCGAACTGGCAGAGGGATCGGGTCAATAGTTCACTGGTTCAACCATTGGGTCAACTGGTCTTCTAATAACAAAATAAAATAATATATAATAAAATAATTTTACTAAAAAGTTCATAATCACAATAAAAAAATAAATAGTATAATCTGTGTGTGCTGTGTGTTTTGATTGTTGAGGGTGTTTTTTAAACTATTGTCTGTAATTGTGTGTGTGCGCGCAGGTAGACAAAGAGAGAGAGAGAGAGAGAGAGAGACAATACTAGCCCAACATTTCTTACTCCATTACCGTGAGTGTGTGTCTACGTGGAGAGAGAGAGAGAGGGGGGGGGAGAAGAAAAAGTCTGATGTTCGATTCAAAGAAGGCGTTGTTTGAGAGCTCGATCTGGAGAAGACAAAGAAGACANAGAGAGAGAGAGAGAGAGAGAGAGAGAGAGAGAGGGGGAGAAGAAAAAGTCTGATGTTCGATTCAAAGAAGGCGTTGTTTGAGAGCTCGATCTGGAGAAGACAAAGAAGACAGAGTGGATGAAGTTTGGTGTTCGAGATCTAGATTTGTGGTGTGGTGTCATGTGCCGCTGTTCGAGTGCTTGATTTGGAGAAGAAGGCACACCGAATCTTGGGGAAAACAAAAGCTGGTTTTGAACTAGTCATTTTTTTGGTCTTCAATTCACTGGTTTTTGGTCTAAACCAGCCGGTTTTCCGNGTTCGAGATCTAGATTTGTGGTGTGGTGTCATGTGCCGCTGTTCGAGTGCTTGATTTGGAGAAGAAGAAGGCACACCGAATCTTGGGGAAAACAAAAGCTGGTTTTGAACTTGTCATTTTTTTTGGTCTTCAATTCACTAGTTTTTGGTCTAAACCAGCCGGTTTTCTGGTTCTCCAACAGTTCAATTACCCAAATAGTCTTTTTAGTAAACCGGATCGTTGAAGGTACCGGTTCACCGATCTGATCGACTGGTTCGTCCAGTTCTGATAATACTACTTCTAACTCCACATAGTAATTATTTATGATCCGATTTTTCGAACTCAACTAAGAATCAGCTAGGGAATGATCTGAATCGGAATATGTTGCAGTGATAATATTGAAAACGTATCTAAAGATATAATTGATAAATTATTCAAATAGAATTTAGCATTTAAATGTGATTCATAAGTATTCACTGTGCCCGGAGTCAATGATGAATCAAGTTCTTCAATAATCAAAAACCTCCTTTTATTATACATAAGAAATCAGTTATTTTATGAAATTCCAATCAATTAATTTAATCATACAAAATCAATTATTAGACTCGCAGGAAATTCCAAACATTTGATGTACGTGGCATAGCGAATCAAGAGAATTTATAAAGCAAAAAGTTTATAAAACACATGAAATAATTAAAAAAAGATCATAGANTTAATTTAATCATACAAAATCAATTATTAGACTCGCAGGAAATTCCAAACATTTGACGTACGTGGCATAGCGAATCAAGAGAATTTATAAAGCAAAAAGTTTATAAAACACATGAAATAATTAAAAAAAGATCATAAATTAAAAAACAATGGATTCCTTTGAAATTTCACCCCTACCTTTAGTTGAGGATTTTACAATCCATAAGAAAAACAGAGCAAGACTAAGGAGGAGAGGCTGAAAGTAAGAATGACCCTAATTAGGGTTTACAAGAGCTTATTTATGAATTAGAAGACTTAAGAAACCGAAACAAAGTCAAAGTATCGTGGGCATTGTGTTTAGACGCGTGTTTTGGACCGTCTGAACCCACCTCTTTTTTAAGCACCTTTTGGATGTCACATCCAAATGCGCATTTGCTACCATTTGGATGTCACATTTGAACGTGCATTTGCTACCATTTGGATGCATGTCTTCGTCTTGGCATTTCTACTAATTGCATCCGGACACGCTGTCTAAACCGTCCGGACTCAATACTCTTTTTGTCTTTGCAGTTTTTGGATGTCACGTCCAAACACGTATTCTCAATTGTTCGGACACACGACCTTTTTTGTCCATTTTTGCTTCTAATTATTCCGAATCTTTCCCCCTTTGTGCATTTGCCTCCTCAAATATTGAAATCAACTATTTCACCTACAAAATTGGAAAACACTAGAAAATAGAGATAAAATCCAAAACTTAATCAATTATGCACAATTAGTTACCTTGCCCTATATAATTAGTCAAATAATCTTATAATAAACATGCAAAACACCATTCACGCATTTAGTGTTCTGTCCACACATTTTGTGGCACATTTGATGGTTGCTAAAGGCTCACTCTCTCTCAAAAATCACAAATTCAAATCTTCGGGCGAATGTGGCGAAAAAAAATCATTGATGAATTGATAACTCCAAAACAAAATCACCAGCCTCGAGACGACCACCCTTGATAACCCAGATCTCGGCCTTCACCCAACTAGCTCACTCTTAAGCCAGCGAAGGTGAGAAGGGGAAAAGCTTTGCTTAGTTGTATTTGTAGTTATGTTANACTAGCTCACTCTTAAGCCAGCGAAGGTGAGAAGGGGAAAAGCTTTGCTTAGTTGAATTTGTAGTTATGTTAGCTGGTAGATGCTGAGTGACATTGGAAAAGAGAACTATAGGTCATGTACTATTTTTAGAGTGTCAAATGAGTTAGGTCATTTTATATCAGATTGATTAGAGTTTGTATCGAAAATTTTAAAATCCGAACTTGATGTATTTAATAATCGTGTCGAAATATGTAAACACTAAATAGACCTAGCNGTGTCGAAATATGTAAACACTAAATAGACCTAGCTATTAAACGGGTTATCCAAACTCGATCTGTTTGACACATTTAATAAACAAGTCGTTTTTGAGTTGGCACGCTTGTTATTTTGACTTGTTTAACACACATAACACAGATTTGTTTAACACAAATAATTTGTTTTCACACCTGTTCATTGTCATTAAATACATCATTCAATCATTCATCCAAAATTTTAAATAATTTTTTTACAAATAATATATCACATCTCATCAATAAAATTAACTAAAATGTATTCAAGTTTTAACCCAAAAATTAAAGCAATAACTATTTTAGCATACTATCATAATAATATTAAGAACTATATTGTCATGCAACCCATGAGTCAGGTGAGACGTTGAAAGGTGCTGATTATACTTGTCCTCTGTTCGAAAAAAAAGAAGGTGAGAAGTTGTCGTGCTACACATGCAATTCCTTTGAACAAGTGGTATGCATGTTAGGGTGTGTTGTAAATTATCGATACTACAGTTTGTGAATTGACAGTGATTGACTGTATGCCGTACTTTTTCAAAGGCATTACTTGATAAATTGACTGTAATATCTTAAATATATCTTCAAATATAGGTCAAAATTTTAATTACTTTGACGATGCACAAAATAATTTTGAATACTATCTGTCAACTATGAATAATAAATACAAGAGTAAAGTAAGGAGATGGAGAGACACGAGTAACTTACAGTGGTTCGGTCAACGTGACCTACGTCCACTCTTGAATGGTTCTGATCGCCGGATACTTTATTAACTCAAGGATATAAGGAGTAAAGAGTACAAACTTTGAGGAAGAGGAAAGAGTCGTGCTTAGTAAAGGTGTGATGCCCCCCAAGTGTTGGTAGGGGCGTGCAATTTATAGTGGTCCCCTAACAGATTGGGGCTACTTTACAGTAATTAAACAACTATTTTGGTGGAGTTCACGATTTCTTCTCAACGAGCGAGAAGCTTGGGAAGCTCTCCATGAGATGCGGTCAAAAATAAGGTGAGGGTGGACCGTTTCTTTCTGCGGCGCAGGTACGGCTCTCATGCTCTCCTCTTGATGACGTAGCCAAGCAAAGAGTTTGACTAGTCTTAGACTATGTTGGGCTTGGTGGATCTTTTATAAGGTCGGGCTCCTCAATTAGGATTTGAACTTTCCATATAAATTGGGTCATTTGGACTTGACTCATCATACTTCAATAAAAATTATAATTACAAATTTGATCTTTAAAAGCTAAGAAAACTTGCAATTTCAATTTTATAAAAATTATATCAAGATTCGTTTATCTTTGATTACTTAAATTTCAACTGCAATCCTTTCCTTCCATATCATTCTGAAAAATATTAAAAGTGGAGACGTATACAACATAATAAAAAATAATATGCACAACGATAAAAATTACAAACGATCAAATACCAAAAAACACAATCGATAAACAATCATGAATTACAGAATCAATAATCTACTTTAACATGTCACATAGCTCCACTGCTATCAAACATTGCCTCGTACTTGGCTCATTTTAATGAGATAATAAGTGACACTTGCGCATATAAACCAATATTTATATCGAACAATCATACCTCACAAGGTCATAATCAAACCACACAATCACACCCTATATGACCACAACCATAATTCACAACCTATATCCCAAGGGTCAAGCACACTTTGTACATGCATTAGTCAATCCCAAAATATGTCAGACCACCAAAACACATAGGATTTTATATCAATAAACAAACTTTAAGACAAACAATAAGACCCTCTTTGTAAAAAGATTTAAAGACAAAAATATATTTTATATTACCTTGTACGTTAAATCACCAAGGTATACCAATAAAGTTGATCACCTCTATATTAAGAACAACATATATAAATTTTATAGAATTCAAAAATAATATCACCTTCTTATTTTGAACTCAAAGTCTCATTATTTTTCTCATTTTTTATCTCTCATGGGACGGATTTACTATGGGGTAACTGCCCCCATTGAAATTTTAAAACAATTTGGGGTCTAGGTGAAATTTTTAAAAATTTCAAAAATTTTTGAATTTTGCCCCCACTAAAATTTTCATAAAGTATAAGTGGGTTAGTGTAATTTTCAAACCATTAAACATAACTTGGCAACTCACTCATTCCATGCCCTTTACTCGTCTAGACGTCTTTTTCGTTCAAACTTTGGTCTCTATAACTGTCTTTCTTCACCAACCCTCATTTCTTTCTTTCTTTTGATTTCTTGAAAGTTTTAGTATATTCATCAACAAATAGGCTTATTTGGTTGTTAGTGTTGGGGTATATAGCAACAATTATCTCATCATAAACACAAGAACAAGACTCCAATGACTGATTTTTGCTATAGTGTAGCCCTTTAATTTCAACACAAAATAAAGCATGAAGAGGACAAAAAATATGCTATAGTGAATCAACAAATTCCACTCCAAAAACCTTGTCTATTTCAAATAAAAATTTAATACAACAAGACCTAAATACAAGGGAATTAGATCTGAAATTTCAAAAACAAATGCACACAAGTATTGTGGATTAATTTATGGATTATATTATTGTGGATTTATGGATTATATTTTGATTATGTGTAGTATATTATGTCATTCGTTACAAAACTTAATGAAGAACTATTAAATTTGAATCCAATTAGACAATTTTATTTTTTAATTAGTTAAGGATAAATTTCTTGTAAGAAAATTAATATTGGAACAACCGTCTACTAGTCAAAAAATAGATGACCTTTTCATGTGAAGTCTTTTTTAGTATATCNTGTGGAAACTAGCTTTCCAATTAATAAGATGCAAATAGCTTAGGTGTTTTTAAAGTTATGTCGTATATTAATCCAACTCTCTTGTTTTTTCTTTGGTTATGTCGAACTTAGTTTGGAGTGTCCATTCTGACTTGTTGATATGAAATTGACACAAACGATTATAAAATTGATACGATTATTAAATACGTATAATAAATAGTGCTGATTAATATTTAATACTCAAAATATATTAAATAAATTTTTTCTTTCGTAAATCTTATCACAAACACTATATGAATAACACGACATATGGGTCACAAAGACACCGCACCCGGACACCCCTGTCATCCCCTAAATGAGTCGAGGCTCTACTGGATCCCAACCATCCTTGACTCATTAAGTAATTAAGAAATTGATCATTTTTTTTATTCATCTTATTTACAACTGGTTCACCACACACGTAATACCTCATTACAGAGACTATATTGAAACACGCAAAAAATGATATACAACTGTCTTAAATTATAATAGATAAATATAATATATGTATATATTAAAAAATATATAGACAAATAAAATATATTTTAATACAAATAATTAATTTTTCATCCACTTTTCTTCTAATTTTGGAGGAATTAATTTTAGTAAGTCGGAAAGAAAATTCATTCATCAACGTTTCTATCATTTTTATTTTTCTTCGTTATCAAATATGATATTTTATCTATCCCTCTAATTTTTCATTCTTCTATTTTTTCATTGTATTAAATGGAGCAATAGAGAATGGACAAAAAGTATTCACAAGTTTTTGGAGAACACATCTGGAAAAATCAAATACTTCAAATCGTTGGTCTAGTGGGATACCGGTCTTACTGCTCACCTTGAAATTGGGAGTTCGAGTCTTGGATTTCTCATTGGGACTTGTTGATTGGCCGTTATGCTAGCCTAGCTAGATCTGGTTCCAAGAGGTGTTCCAGACGTGGTCATGGAACTTATGATCTCACCGATGAGGGTCTATCGGGGTGATCACTGGACATTTATCCTTGTCCCTACCCTTTTTTTAACCAAAAAAGGGAAAAAAAAAAAAAAAAAAAACAGCTCCTTATACTCTGTTTGGTAGAGAGAATAGAAAGTAGAAGAGATACATTTTCTATCATTTAATGATAGAAAATAGGAAGAATACATTTTACTTTGTTTGTGTTTGGTTAGATAGATGAAAAATAAAAATGACTATTTTTTTTTTGTGCTGGCTAAGATTAGGGGTGACAATAGAGTCGAGTCGTGTTTTGTCAAATTCGTGTTAAGTCATTACGAGTTTGTGTCGAATATTAGTCAAACTTAACTTAACTCATTTAATTAATTGTGTCGTGTTGAGTTTCGAGTTGACCTATTTATTTTTATATCGAGTTTAAATTGTGTCATCGTGTTGAGTCGAAAATTTTCACCTTAGTTAAGATGGAAAAAATATTTTTTTTAATTTAAAATTTTTATTTTTTTAAAAAATTAATTTTAAAAATTTTTTAAAATATATATACATATTTTACCATTGTATTTTTATAATAAAATTAATGTATACAGAAGATATATAGACAAATAAGATATATCTCAACACAAATAATTAACTTTTCATCTACTTTCCTTCCAATTTTGAAAGGATTGATTTTGGTGAGTTGGAAAAAAAATTTATTCATCCACTTTTCTATCATTCCTACATTTCTTCCTTATCAAACATGATGTTTTATTTATCTCTCTAACTTTCTATCATTCTAATTTTCTATTCTCTCACTTTTTCCCCGTATCAAACGGAACATTATTGTTAAGATTCTCATTTCAACTCATTAATTTTATGCAAGTTCTAAATCGACGTTATTTGACTCTATTTTAACTTATTAATATATTCAAACTTGACAATGCAAAATATCTAAGCTCCATCTCTAATCAAGTGTGCCGTAGAACGATAATAATAAAAAACTTTGATGTTGAGTACACCTTAAGTGATTAGGTTTGTATCGGGTTTTGAGTGATCTAAATTTGATTTGAAAACTCCGATCTATATATGCTTTTCAAACTCTTTAATAAATTCAATCCAATTAATTAATGGATTTCAATTGAACACTCCACATCTGAAAAGTTAAATATCTGAAATTCAATCGAATTCGTAAATCGATTAAAATTCATCAAATACCAATATATACATGCATGTAAATTAAGCTGAATTATAGACAGGTTGAATTTTTGGTATACTATCAAAAATCATAATTGCAAAGTATTATTATATAAGTGAATTGGACTTGGATTGTAGTCAATAATCTCAATCTGAAAACCATTTTAAAAAAAAAAATTGCAGTGGTGCAACTGCCCCAACTCACTCCCGCCCGAGTAAAGTGTACCGATTTATTTGTGGTAGATTTGAGATCATAATAAGTTCCAAACCATTTTTTTTTCCGGAAGGTTTAGTTACAAACATTTTATTTAACTTGACAAATTGATTTTTTTAGAATTGCACTCCACTTAACTCAAATTATATGATTAAACAAAGACTAGTATTCAAATAAAATTCAATTGTCACTACAAGAGAAAAGAGTTTTTACGACGATAAAATGTTGTTATAAAAGGTTTATTTGTCGTCACAAATATCATTTGTGGCGTCATTGTCTCGTCATAATAAGTGTGGTCTCAAAAGATTTTTATGGCAGCAACAGTCTCTCAAATAGTATTTACGGCAGCAAGACTCTGTCGTAAATAAGTTGTCACAAAAAATCTGATTTACGGTAACAACGATGCCGCCAAAAAAAAAAAAATTAATTATTATGGATCGTCGATAACCAATGTTATATGTACAACTTTTTTTTTTGAAGGGGAAGGGAGTTTGTACCTTTGATCTTAAGAAGGTAAAGTTTTTAAAAAATAAAGAGTACCATTAAACTAAAGACTCATTAATATCTGTACAACTACCCAATTTAATAAATAGATAAACACAAAAGTAAATATAACCACCATTTCAAAAAACATAGCAATATTTTCATATCCAAAAAAAAAA
>CAUOFW020005836.1:51798-128064 GCA_963454935.2 Ilex paraguariensis
CGATTTAAATCCACTAACAAACACACACAATCGAAGAACAAATCAAGAATATAAAGCAATAAGAAACAAGAAAGAACAAGACACAGATTTTACGTGGTTCGGCAATTTGCCTACGTCCACGAAGTTGCAGGGATTTCACTATTGAGAGAGTTGAATACAGAGAGCGGCTGTACATCCACAATTAACCCTAATCACCAAAACAACAGGGTTTATATGTCCTACGCACTGGGCTGTATAACGGCTCCAAAAAAATCGGCCCAAGCCTTCGCTCCATGGACTAAGCCTCAGAAAATTTTTCATTAAAAACCACACNATTGGGAATCTAATTGTTAGTATCCTAACACATCAAAACGTAACTAAAAAAAAACTCTTGTACGACATTTGTATTTTAGTTAAATGTTGCATAATGTGAGTTTAGTTATTAATGGGAGAGTGAACTTAGTGATTGGTGGGGAGGATATAGCTGGGGTGAGCTAATTAGCTTTATAATTCGGAGTTTAATAGGTGTTGGGATTTCTCACGATATAAATCCACTAACAAACACACACAATCGAAGAACAAATCAAGAATATAAAGCAATAAGAAACAAGAAAGAACAAGACACAGATTTTACGTGGT
The DNA here is from genome assembly GCA_963454935.2 of Ilex paraguariensis. NCBI lineage: Eukaryota > Viridiplantae > Streptophyta > Magnoliopsida > Aquifoliales > Aquifoliaceae > Ilex > Ilex paraguariensis. The sequence goes on from CAUOFW020005836.1 coordinate 52,417, forward strand.
TCGGCAATTTGCCTACGTCCACGAAGTTGCAGGGATTTCACTATTGAGAGAGTTGAATACAGAGAGCGGCTGTACATCCACAATTAACCCTAATCACCAAAACAACAGGGTTTATATGTCCTACGCACTGGGCTGTATAACGGCTCCAAAAAAATCGGCCCAAGCCTTCGCTCCATGGACTAAGCCTCAGAAAATTTTTCATTAAAAACCACACAACATTATTTCGGGTCGGGTCATCATCCGGATCACATATACAAACTAGACTCCAAAAAAAAACCAACAATAGGGTGAGAAATGATGTTTATGTGGTGTGAATAGTCCACCCCAAAAAATTTTAAGTAACCAACGAAAAATATTCTTAATTTCGTTAAAATTTGGGTATAAATTTGTTAAACTTTGCCTCTAATTAATTTTTCAGATTGAATTAGATATTCATTTTAACAAATTCCAAAATGGGATTTAAAAATAAAATAAATTAGATATTCAAATTGGATTCATAGTAGAATCAATAGAAATTCAATCTTTTGACAAACCTACTTACATTTCTTGCGAAAATTTAGCAACAATAAAAGCTTATAGTTATCAAAATTAAAGCCTTTCTAGTTCCTCCTGTTCCTACTTAATGTTTCTGCACGTCGAACTACCCTATAACTATAAACTCAAACTCAGTAATGCTATGCTGATCAAATTTAGAGTTAAAATAACATGATAGTTGACTTGGATTTTTTTATTTTGTACCATGTCATTTGGACACCAATAAAAACTCTAAATAATATGTTGTTATGTCATTTGAATTCTAAATTTAATTTCAAAATTTGGTTAGCATCGCATTACTCAAACCCCTACTTGTCGGCAGTCTATTTTTTATGGGCCAAGCCTATTGCTTAACATGTGCCCTGTATCCGCTCACACGACAGCGCGGCCCAATTTAACAACTGTCTATTGCTTATGGGCCAAATCTGGTAATTAACGTGTGCCCTCACTACAGCGCGGTCCATATTGTGCGCTGCGGTTCTGTTCAACAAACAGCAGTTCCCGCCGAAAGAATCAAGAGAGAGAAAGAGTGCAAATCGAGGCGTCGGAGTTGCAGCTTCACAGTGATGATGGCTTCGCAATTTAAAAAACAAAGACGATCGTTATTACATTATGTCGCTGGACACTCAAGATTTGCTTTCTTTCAGAAATTGGACTACGAAGAACCACAAAATCAGCATTTTTGTCAGAACCAAAAGGTATCCTTAATCGGCTATACCCGTTGATCATATTCATTATCAAAACTATCATTCGGATATTTTTGAGCTGCTTTTGATTTCTTTATATTATTCTATTAGTTGGTAATTTATTTTTCGTTGTTCAGAATGTTAGAGTTTTGTATACTCGGATTAAGAAGCTGTAGAGGAGCTAATTTTCTTTAATTTACAAGTGATTAACAAATTTATTTCGTATTCAATTCCCAAATAATTGGAAGATAATTTTGGAATCGAAGACCGGTGGAGCTAGGTTACCTTATTTTACCTCTAATATCATGTAATTTTTATTTCTTGTTTACGATCGTCTATTATTATCATATACTTGGTGATAACTCTGTGAAGACGCTATAAAATATCAAAAATTGAATATTAATTATGTAATATTTATATTTTAAATATTAATTTAATTTTTTTCAGAGTTAATTGTATTAGAGGTCCTTAAAATATGTAGTTTGTCTCATTTTAGTTCCTAAAATATTAAATATGTTTCTATATGGTCCCTCAGGTAGACAACGTTTAGATTGCTTATAATTTTTTTATCATAAATTTGTCACTAAATACTTAAATATGGACACAAAATATTTTTGATACCTCTTAAATAAAATTTGGATAGTTATTGACAAAAAAAATGTGTAAGAGCATCTCCAACCTTGACTCAAATGTAGACTCAAATTTAAATTTGAGTCAAAATAGCCTAAAAAATTTCTCCAATCTTAGACCCAAACCCATACCAAATTAAGGCAAAACTTATTTTAGACCCAAATTGAAGCAGACTCAAATTCTATATCAAATTTCTAATGGTAATTTTTTAATTTATCTAAAACTAAAAGACTTCTTTTGACTACTTGTTCTCTGTCTCTTCTAACCTTTTTCTAGGACACTGCTTCCATCGTCGACTACCACCGAAGCTTTCACAAATCATTTGAACGCCTGCAGATAAGTTTTTTGTTTTTCATATTTAATCTTCTTAATTTCTTGTATTTTTCAAAATCTTAATTTCACCCATCTTTCATATTATATAAACTCTAAGCTTACCCATCAATTTTTTTTTGATTTTTTCGAGTTAAACACTATCGGTAGGACAAAAAATGATAAGTGATTAGAATAATCGTAAAATTCTGTGGTAGTTTCTTTATTTTTATATAGTGTTATATATATATTCATTTTTTTTTAATTATCCATTTGTGGAAAGATGAAAGTTTCATTTATTTTATCAAATATTATAATTTGAATGACACAAAAAAATAAGTTTTGAGATAATAAAGAAATTTTTTAAAAGATTTGAGTAGATATTTGAGTTTGTCCATTTGAGTACTCTATACCAAATTAAGCTTTTTACTCAAATTTGAGTCTAAATTTAAGTCATAGTTAGAGATGCTCTAATATGGGTAATTTTTGACCAAAATTTGGATAGTTTATGATCAAAATTGTGTAATTTAGTTAGTTATTTAACCAAAATTTGAGTAAAAATTTGGTCAAGAGTTATTCAAATTATTTTTTTGTCAATATTTAAGTATCATGTAACAAGTGTATAATAAAAAATTCTTAGCAATTTGAACACTATTGGCTTGAGAGATTATGTAGAAAGATATTAAATACTTCAAGAATTAAAATGATATAATTGAAATATTGATGACCAAAATGATGCAAATTTTATACTTTGGAGGTTTCCAGTGTAATTAATCTTATTTTTAATTACATAATTTAAAATTAAAATAAAGAAAGAAAAAAAAAAAGAGTATGCATTGATTAATTAGATTGTTTAGTATTAAGGAATTCAATTAGAGTTGTCTAACGGATTCGGATATGGATTTATAATAATTCGATTCATTATTAATTTGATTCGAATAAAAAATATATTATGTAAATAAATATTACATATATTAAACTTATACTGAAAAATAAGTAAAAATAAAGTGAATATCACAATATTTGACCCACTTTTTTTCATTTTTATTTTGTTCTCCTCTTGCTTTTACTTTAATTTTTTATTTTTCCTCATTTTATTAATTTATTATTCAAATTCTTATTGTTAATTTTTTGGTGTACGTGTTTTTTTGATAATCGGATCAAATCGGATCGGATCGAATTTTCGAATCTGGTATCAAAAAATTAATAGATTCAGACATAGATTGAATTTTTCAAATTCATCAAATAATCAGATCGGATCGATAAAACTTTCAGATATAGGCTAATCCAATAATTTATTATTTTAAAGTGACAAAGAAATTAGGTGTATTATTTATTATTATAAATTGACAACGAAAACGATCACCACAGATTGGAAAGTAATAAATTAGTAAGTATAGGACACGGTTGCAATCGTTTTACAACGACTAAAAACACTCAGTTACGGGTCGCAACTTGGTTTGANACCACAGATTGGAAAGTAATAAATTAGTAAGTATAGGACACGGTTGCAATCGTTTTACAACGACTAAAAACACTCAGTTACGGGTCGCAACTTGGTTTGAGTAATAAGAACCGTTTATCTGCATTTGGCGTGGATTAATTCTTACCACAGATTGCTTTATGGGTAGTGTTAATACTAAATTAGGCTTTAATTATCTTGACACCCACCAATCTCGGGCGGAGGCAACTAGGCCCACCCTCTGATTTGAATGGTCCCATCCTCGATGCAAAAAAAAAAAAGAAAAAAGATATAGTATATTCATTAATTTATTTCCTTGTTTCTTTAATGCTAATATTATCAGTTGTGATTGTAGCTATTGAGTCGAGAGTACATTTTTAACAATAAAAATTGAAAAGGTTTCAATTTTTAATGTGGAGAATTTTGTATGACGTTACTAGTTTAGTTTTGTAATGTTGAATGTTTGTTTAAATTTTGTGAAATTTATAGAGTAGGGGTAATATTGTAATAAAAAAAGAGAAAGATTAGTTTGAACTATACGACAAAAAAGATGAGCTGAGCTGGACTTAATGACTTAAAAAATCCTTCCCTAGACTTATTAGCAAAAAAGTTTCCAAACTTGTAGGGCCTATTTGGTTTGTATTTTAAAAAATAATATTCAAAAATAATTTTTGAGAAGAGTTTTAATAAAGTAGTTTTGATATTTTTTGAGATAAAAAACTTGTTTGATTACAAGATTTCAAAAATAATTTACAATACAGAAAATAGTAAAATCTGTTTGGACAGCATAAATATATATTTGAACAGTAATTCAAACATTAATAAAAAAATATAAAACAGTTATTTTTATATTGACAATTTTTAAAAAAAAAAATATATATATATATATATATATTCCCTATCTGAACATCCAAAATTGTTCTCCTTGTTTCCAAAATTTTCAAAGAAAATTTTGAAAACAGGCTACATTTGTTTTTTGTTTTTTTGACTCAAATTTTATTTTTTTTTTCCAAAATTTAGAAAACAAAAATACTAAACAAACAGGTTTTAGGTGTTTTTGAAATTTTGAAAAAAAAAACGATTTTGCAGAAACAAACCAAACACGCCAGTAGTTTTCAACAATTTTCACTTTTTTTTTTAAACTCTATTGTATTTAAAGAATTTTTTCCTAACAAATAAATATGATATTAAAAATACAATTGTGTCACATTATTTTTTATTTATTGGAAGAAAATATTGAATCTCGTGTAGTTCGGGTCTGCCTACCCTGAAAAAAATTCTGGCTCCCCCGCTGCCACCAATCATATTACTGGGTCAAAATACAGCTTTTGAAATTGTTCCATTCTTATAACGGATAAGATAAGGTTCACCCATCATGTACAAAGTGGACTCTCTCATCCTGCTATTAGAACATCTCTATCACACTTTCACTGAAGTTCACCCAATAATAAAATCACACATTATGTATGATGAAATGTCTAGTTATAAACAGTGCGTCCTATTTGAAGTTAGAGCAATGTTATACTAACCAAATTTAGAGTTTAAATAACATAACAGTTGCCTTGGACTTTTTTATTTGGTTAAAGTTATTATAGGTCATCTACCATCAAAGACAATCGAAGAATACCATGAAGGAAAAGATTTCTATTCAAAGCAGTGCTATTAAAAAATTTGAACTGATAGTGTGGCAGTTGATATGTTTCAGTACTATTATTGTAATTATGATATTTGTATTTTTTTTATTGTGATTTTATCAACTATTATATCATTACATCAACATCTTTGATCAGATTTTTAGATCCCATATTATTATTTGTAACATACTGCTTAATGGCATAGTACTATATATCCATTGCCAGGGCAGTAAGTGCCCAAGGTGCTATGGATTTCTTACTTCCACACCTTAACACTGCCATAGCTGGAATCTTTGCTGGACTTTTTGTTCTACTCTTCTTGCTTTGGAGGTCTAAAACTGTTAAGACTACAGCCAGTAAAAGGTTAGCACCTGAAGCTGGTGGTGCATGGCCCATAGTTGGTCACCTTCACCTCTTTGGAGGGTCTCAAGTTCCACATACAACCTTGGGGGCCATGGCTGATATGTACGGTCCGGTCTTCACCATCCAGATCGGGGTACACCGAGCCTTGGTTGTGAGTAGTTGGGAGATGGCTGAGGAGTTGTTCAAGACCCACGATTTGGCCATATCATCGCATCCCAACTTTGTGGTAGCTAAACACTTGGGTTACAACTCTGCAATGTTTGGGTTCTCTCCTTATGGTGAATATTGGCGTCAAATGCGCAAAATAACCTCCCTGGAACTACTTTCAAATCGACGGCTTGAACTGCTCAAGCATATTCGTATCTCTGAAACGGAGACCTCCATGAAAGAACTTTACAAGCTTTGGGCAGAGAAGAAAGACAGGTCAGGCCATGTATTGGTGGAGATGAAGCAGTGGTTTGGGGACTTGACTGTCAACGTTGTTCTTAGAATGGTTGCTGGAAAGAGATACTATGGTACAACTTCCGCCAAAGACGACAAGGCGGCAATACGGTGCCAGAAGGTGATGAGGGATTTCTTTAATTATATTGGTCTCTTTGCCGTGGCTGACAACCTTCCTTTCCTGGGGTGGTTGGATTTGGGTGGATATGAGAAGGCCATGAAAGAAACTGGAAAAGAGATGGACAACATTTTCGCAGAATGGTTGCAGGAGCGTCGTCGAAAGAGAGATGTAGGGAACGCTAGCAGCGAACAAGACTTCATCTGACGTGATGCTGTCGATTACAGGAGAGGCAGAACTTGCTGGTTTCGATGCTGATACAATAACCAAAGCCACTTGCATGGTAAGTATTCGCCTTGAAAAGAGAAAGCCTCATTGATTCATTTTAGGAGTGTCCATTCTAATTTGAATCTAATCAGATTCGATTTATTTTACAACTTGAGTCGACCAAATTTGATCAGACTTGATGAGGTGATTCGTTTATAGTTCGACTGTAGAAATCTGATTAGATTCAATTCACTTTACAACTTGAAAAATCTTGAATGAACCAAGATCGAATCAAGCTTTATCCATATTTTAAAAGCCTTGGTTATGATCAGGTTTCGAAAAATGGTCCATGATGCATTTTCTATTTTTTAAACAACTTAAAACACTCATAACTGATGTGTGGTTCTAGTGGTAGCTTGGAGTTATTATTAACATCATGATGATACTGGGATTCAAATCCAATGTTCCCACCTTCCCCTTTCATCACCCTCCACCCTTAAGCCTCTGGGCCAAATACCATTGTAGAGCTTACTTCGCTATGTACCATGAAGTCTAATTTGTTGGCCTTGCAAATTGAAGAGCTTGATTGCTGGAGGCAGCGACACCACTACAGTTATGCTGACTTGGGCACTCTCACTACTAATAAATAACCGCCATGTGTTGCAAAAGGCTCAGGAAGAACTGGCCACCCTTGTTGGCAAGGAGAGACAAGTGAATGAATCAGATATTGGCAATCTTGTCTACCTACATGCAATTGTTAAGGAGACATTAAGGCTATACCCTGCAGGTCCACTAGGAGGCCCTAGAGAATTTGCTAAAGACTGCATCGTGGGTGGTTATCATGTGCCAAAAGGCACAAGGCTAACATTGAACCTATGGAAACTCCATCGTGATCCACATGTATGGTCTGACCCATCAGAGTTCCGGCCGGAGAGGTTCCTCACCACCCACAAAGATTTTGATGCTAAGGGTCAGCATTTTGCATTGATCCCATTTGGTGCAGATAGAAGGATTTGCGCCGGGACAAATTTTGCCCTTCAAATGATACATCTAGTCCTGGCCCGTTTGTTGCATGGGTTTGAGCTTTCAACCCGTTCTGATGCACCAGTGGATATGACTGAGAGTGCTGGAATCACAAACATGAAGGCCACTCCACTTGAAGTTCTGGTCTCCCCACGCCATTCGGCTAAGCTTTACTAATTAAATGAGGGAAGTGATGTGTATTATGAATAATAGTGATGTGTATTATGAATAATAATGTTATCCTGATATGGTGAAGGTTGCTGCATCTTTGTCTTTTGTAAAATATTATGTCAAATACTGGGGTACTAGTACTACTTTTCTTGTAAGTGGCATGCCTAATCAGCGAAAGAACACTCCATAGATTGCTTCCTAGGATGATGCCAATTGAACTTTCCCTCCACTTCCCTCTAAGGAGTTAAAAGATTTTCCTCTCTTTCGTATTAAGTTAAGTTGGTTGTAGAATGTTCACTGTTGTTTTGTTAACAACAGTCTGGGTTTGTTTTTGCGTGTTGGACTGCTTGTCCACATTTGTTTTTGTTTTCTTGTAATGATCTCTTGTTATCAATAAAATTTGTGTTTCTTATAAATAAATAAATAAAAAAATGCAGAGACATGATCAAACCAGTATAGGATTCAGTAAAGTGTGCACTGGATGTGTATATCAAATTTTTAGCATGAAGGGATATGACACAATCCGATTCATAGACCCATTTTTAGAGAAGATAGAAAAATTTGTTATAAACTGTAACCTTACTGTGTACGGTTAGGCATAAGGGTGGTAATTTTGTACACGATATAAAAATGCAATTCCAAAACAACATGAATTAGCCAGTAAGGTTGACTAGTTCCTACCATGAATTCGAAATTGATATGACCAACTAACATGAGAGTAATAAACACAAAGCCTAATCCTTGATATGAACTCAAACCAATATGACTTGATGACACTTGATGACCATTAGAGATGACAATTTTAACTCATTACCTATTAATTCGATTATAAATTAATGGGTTAGGTACTTATATTAATTAATAAAGACTCTAAATAGGTTGGGTAATATCATTCATTTTAATTAAGCGAGTTAATATATATTACAAATGGGTGCCCATAAAGTTGAGTATTTATTTTTTTGTTAAACAACACAAATAATAAAATTAAATAAATATATTAATATACCAAAAAATACACATATATACACTAATACACTAAAATATACACACAGTAATACACAAAAAACACGCACCCACGAGTCAACTCATGACCCACGACACGTGGGTAGGCCATGGCCCGTGGATTGACCCATAATCCATGGGTCGATCCATAACCCATGGGTTGACCCATAACCCATAATTACCCCGACCCATTATTTGTTTATTTTTCTTATTAAATGTATTTTAATTTTTGTGTTAGTATATATGTGTGTATTTTTGGTGTATTAATGTATATTTTTAGTGTATTAGCTTGTGTGTGTTTAGTTTGTGTATGTTTGTATTTTGGTATACTACTAATGTGTGTGTGTTTTGATGTATTAATGTGTTCATTAAAAATTTTAATTATTTTATGGGTTAATCGGTTTAACCCAACCCTTTATAAACTCAACTCATTATAACTCATTTATTATATGAGTGAAAAATGAATTAAATTTATTTTAACTCAATTCAATTTAACTCAACTCATGACCAACTCAATCCACATTTGCCACCTCTAATGACAGGGATCCTAATCGAGTCCATTCCGTCTTAATCCAGTCTTTATCATTAAATTCAAGGTAAAGTTGCAATAAATCGTTTTGCTTTGATTTTTATGGGGTCCTCCTAGTCTTGTCTTTTTTGCCAATCTTCACATTGACTAATACCGATTTAGCTTCAATAAATCAACAAGAAATTGAAAAAAAAATGGCCTCTTGACCGTGGAAATCTTGTCCTCTTTAAATAAAAATCTGATGAATATGACACCAAATTTATAATAAAAACACCACTAATGTATTTTTTTTTTATCTGAGATAAACTATAATATTTCTACTTCAAATATAGAAACACTGTAGCCGTCATATAACCCCCACACACACCACTAATGTATTCAATAATATAAAAGTTTACATGAAGATGGACTTAAATCTTTTTCATATATTTTTCTTTTTATTTTAAATTTAAATGTAGAATCACTTATTATAAATTCGTGTTTGTCTTGCACCAATATAAATATGTGGTATAATATTGAGTAAAATGAAGAAAATAAAATGCCAAGGAAGTGTATAGATCTAAGTTTGACCTCAATTTTTGCCATCACCAAGAAAACGTTGAGATAAATCTTATCCAGGGATTTTAAAAAAAATATTGATTTTTTTTAAAAAAAAAATATTTTTTAACTCTAACTTTTTCATTTTACTTTTCAAACCACTTCCCCCACTTAAAAAAATCAACTCCAACTAGACTATAGTAACCACAAGGTTTTAGCATTTCAAGTTGAAGGGTGCCTCGCTACTCGCAACTCCCTTCTCTAATGGTGAATCACCTCTTTTACTCTACAGCTATAACTATAAAGCATAAATTGTCGGTGGCCCCCTGAATATGGGCCAAGTTTAATGACGAAAGTGAGCCAAGTATCAACCCATAGTACAGCCCGGCTCCATATTATTCCCCCCAGATCTGTTCAAAAAACAGCAATTCACAGTACAGTTGTCCACACTTTTTTTTTTCTTATTTGTGTTTATAAAATATGTGAATATATATTTTTTGAGAGGTTTGGGGATAAATGCTGATAGACATACGCTGCAAATTTTAGAATAAAATAGTAGAAGAGGTGCAATTTTCATCCATAGTACCAAACTACCACTAATATTATGTAATTAGTCATTACTTGTGCCTAAAAGTACGAAGGAACATAAAATTTGAGTTCTTAAAAAATTGATCTCACTATATTAAATAATTTTTTTTCTTTATTTTTTTGATTACATCATTTAAAATTTATTTCTATCCATTATTTTCTTACAAATATCGACAAAATTTTCTCAAAATATGTAATTCAACAAAAATTTTTTAACAAGTGTATACTATCGTGTATGTATAATGTCTGAAATAAAAGCTATGTTAAACTATAACTTAACCAAACATTAAATAATTCAACATATGATAAAAATTGGTAATGTGATTTTTTTTTTTGGGAGAGGGGAATATGTAAGTAATAAAAATTCAAGTTATTAAGTGTTTTATTAAATAGATTTTTGTTTATCTTGGTCTATGGTTTTGTAATATCTTGGTCTATGGTTTTGAAAAAGCAATAGTTAATAGTTGAAGCGCACAAAACCAATCCCTCTAATAAAATTCAAACTTTTCTATGATATTATTATTAATTTTTTGAATTCTTTCTTAAAATAAAAAAAGAAAATTTTGACGGGTTAAACGATAGAATTCATTGCAAAACATAAAGAGCTCAAGATATAACAACGAGTTTTGATCATTGGCCCAATCTAGATCAAATTCCACTTATCTCAATCCTATCCAAGTCCAGGTCATTTTAGCCACATATTCTATATCATCCTCAATTATTGAAAAATTAAAAATTATACAAAATTATTAAAAAACTTGAAAGTTGCAATCTAACCGATGGTAATAAAAGTACGTATTGGCCGGAGTTTAAAAAAATTGGCAGCGCTGAATTCGGACTCTTCTATGATTTATTATTAATTTTTTAAATTCTTTCCTAAAATAAAAAAAATGAAATTTTAAGAGTCAAAACGATGGAATTTAGCAGAAGTCTGATAGAGCTCATGGAAGAGCAATGAGTCTTGATCGTTGACACGAACCGAATCAAATTCCGCCCATTCTACATCATCCTCAATTATTCAAAAATTATCAAAACACTAAAAATTGCACAAAAAATAATAAGTAATAGAAAATTGTAATTTAACTAATTAAAATAAAAATATGTAGTGTTTTTGAGTCTAAAAAATTAGCGGCACTGAATTCGGACTCTCTTTTGATTTATTATTAATTTGTTGAATTCTTTCCTAAAATGAAAAAATATTATCTTTAAGGGTCTAAACGATGAAATTCAACGCAAAACGGACAGAACTCATCGCATAGCAATGAGTCTTAATCGTTGGCCTGATCTGCAATCTAACTAGTTAAAATAAAAATTAGGCATTGTTTGTAGTCTAAAAAAATTAGTGGCATTGAATTCAAACTCTCCTATGATTTATTATTAATTTTTTGATTTTTTTCTAAAATTAAAAAAAAAAAGATTTTGAGAACTTAAACGATAGAATTCGACACAAAATCGATAGAGCTCATGGCATAGCAATGAGTTTTGATTGTTAGCGTGATCTAGATCAAATCCCACTTGTCTAAATCCATTTTGAGTTCCGGCCATTTTAGTCACATATTTTACGGCATCCTCAATTATTCAAAAATTATCAAAAAATTTAAAATTACATAAAAATTATTAAAAAATAAAAAATTACAATATAACTGATTAAAATAAAAGTACGTATTGTTTGGAGTTTAAATTGGACTCTCCTTTGATTTATTATTAAGTTTTTTAAAATTGGACTCTCCTTTGTTTAAGTTTTTTTCAAAATAAAAAAATAGGATTATAAAAAAATTAAAATTTATATGAAAAATTATAAAAAATTACAATCTAACTGATTAAAATAAAAGTATATACTGTCTAAAGTTTAAAAAATTTGACAGTGCCGAATTTGGACACTGCTATGATTTATTATTATCTTTTTAAATTATTTCCTAAAATGAAAAAAATGGGATTTTAAAGGTCTAAACGATAGAATTCAGTGCAAAACTAATAGAGCTCATCGCATAACTATGAGTCTTGATTGTTGGCTCGATCCGAATCAAATTCCACTGATCTCAATCCATTATGAGCCCGAGTCATTTCAGCCACCTATTTTACATCATCCTCAATTATTTAAAATTTATCAAAAATTAGACCTATGTATTCAGTCCAATCAACTAACTCTAAAATTAATTGTAACTATGTGTAAAATTTCACAATGTAAAAAATTTGCTCCGGACCTTTTCGAATAATACGGGTTGTGAATCTTACTAAAAAATTTTCACCGGACAATATATTTATTTATTTTTACAGTTTAATAGTATATACATTCGATGTAGAATAACGAAATGCCGCACTTTCAGATTGCATATGTGTATTAACTAAACTAGCCTCGACAAATATACAAGAAAGATAAATACAAATAACAGTCTAATGAATTTGTTTTATTCGGGTAATCCTGATCAACAAGAACACGAAATTAAATAAAATTAAAAATTATCCAAACTGGCAAAAAACTCAGGTGACGTATCGTATTTAATGAATATTGACTATTTACCTCAATAATGCAGCAAAACTACCAAGAAAAGTGGGGCCGTAAGGACAGTGAAACTTTGTCCTTCCCACACCTTCGAGAATGGTACTCTATTATATTTATAATGAAATTACATATGTATATTAATTAAATTAGACTCTACAATATATACAAATAATAGTTTAATACTTCCTTATTGCTCCATTTGATAAGAATGATGGAAAGTAGAAGAAATACACTCTTTATCCTTCAAGGATTAAAAGTACGAATGATACACTTTCCTTCTTTTATATTTGGTTGGATAGATGAAAAATAAAAATGACTATTTTTTTTTGTGCTGACTAAGATTAAGGGTGACAATCGAGTCATGTCATGTCAGATTCGTGTTGAGTCATTGCGGGTTTGTGTCAAATATTAGTCACACCAACTTAACTCATTTAATTCATTATGTTGTGTTGAGTTACGAGTTGATCTGTTTATTTTTGTATCGAGTTCGAGTCGTGTCATCGTGTTGAGTCGAAAATTAACTAAACGAGCTCATGGAATAAGATTGCATATGTGTATTAACTAAACTAGCCTCGACAAATATACAAGAAAGATAAATACAAATAACAGTCTAATGAATTTGTTTTATTCGGGTAATCCTGATCAACAAGAACACGAAATTAAATAAAATTAAAAATTATCCAAACTGGCAAAAAACTCAGGTGACGTATCGTATTTAATGAATATTGACTATTTACCTCAATAATGCAGCAAAACTACCAAGAAAAGTGGGGCCGTAAGGACAGTGAAACTTTGTCCTTCCCACACCTTCGAGAATGGTACTCTATGATATTTATAATGAAATTACATATGTATATTGATTAAATTAGACTCTACAACATATACAAATAATAGTTTAATACTTCCTTATTGCTCCATTTGATAAGAATGATGGAAAGTAGAAGAAATACACTCTTTATCCTTCAAGGATTAAAAGTACGAATGATACACTTTCCTTCTTTTATATTTGGTTGGATAGATGAAAAATAAAAATGACTATTTTTTTTTGTGCTGACTAAGATTAAGGGTGACAATCGAGTCATGTCATGTCAGATTCGTGTTGAGTCATTGCGGGTTTGTGTCAAATATTAGTCACACCAACTTAACTCATTTAATTCATTATGTTGTGTTGAGTTACGAGTTGATCTGTTTATTTTTGTATCGAGTTCGAGTCGTGTCATCGTGTTGAGTCGAAAATTAACTAAACGAGCTCATGGAATAAGATTGCATATGTGTATTAACTAAACTAGCCTCGACAAATATACAAGAAAGATAAATACAAATAACAGTCTAATGAATTTGTTTTATTCGGGTAATCCTGATCAACAAGAACACGAAATTAAATAAAATTAAAAATTATCCAAACTGGCAAAAAACTCAGGTGACGTATCGTATTTAATGAATATTGACTATTTACCTCAATAATGCAGCAAAACTACCAAGAAAAGTGGGGCCGTAAGGACAGTGAAACTTTGTCCTTCCCACACCTTCGAGAATGGTACTCTATTATATTTATAATGAAATTACATATGTATATTAATTAAATTAGACTCTACAATATATACAAATAATAGTTTAATACTTCCTTATTGCTCCATTTGATAAGAATGATGGAAAGTAGAAGAAATACACTTTTTATCCTTCAAGGATTAAAAGTACGAATGATACACTTTCCTTCTTTTATATTTGGTTGGATAGATGAAAAATAAAAATGACTATTTTTTTTTGTGCTGACTAAGATTAAGGGTGACAATCGAGTCATGTCATGTCAGATTCGTGTTGAGTCATTGCGGGTTTGTGTCAAATATTAGTCACACCAACTTAACTCATTTAATTCATTATGTTGTGTTGAGTTACGAGTTGATCTGTTTATTTTTGTATCGAGTTCGAGTCGTGTCATCGTGTTGAGTCGAAAATTTTCACCCTTAGTTAAGACAGAAAATATAAATTTTTTTTAATTTAAAATTTTAATTTAAATTTTTTTTAAAAAAAATAAAAAAAAAAATATATATATATATATATATTTTACCATTGTATTTTTATATGAAGTTAATATATATATATATAGANCAGTACAAAAAAAAAAAATTTAATTATTTTTATTTTTCATCTATTCAACCGCACATAAAAGAAAAACAATGTTTCATTCATACGTTCATTTAATAAAAGATAAAAAATATATTTCTCCTAAATTTTATCCTTCTTAAGTCTCTTGAACTATTTACCTTTTAATATACCTTTCGGAGGATTCTTGTTAACCAAGTCAAAAACATTCTCGTGATGTTTAAGGTTTCTTGTTTACCAAGTTTTTTGACTAATGTTACAATGTCAACATTTTCGAAATGTCAGAGGTTTCTTGTTTGCCAAGTGTCTTTAATTATGTAACAATTTTCGTTGACCAGGATACCTTGAAATGCATGTCTGTGTTTTTCCTTGAGTATCTGAAGCCGCCGCGGAGGCAAAGCCACAAATTTTGTCAAGAATTGACATTTTACTTAAAAATTTTAAATTATTTTTTCTCAATCAATAGAAATAATATAATATATTTAAATTTATTGTATTGTAATTAATACTTAAAAATTCATAAAATGCAAAAAAGGTCAAACATTGGTAAATATAAAATAAAAAAATAAAAAATAAAAAGACTAATTACAACCATTCACAATAAATGAAATTAATAAATTGAGTAAAAAATATTATATTCTTTCTCTATATAGCCAATGAAATTATTATCTATTGATCATTCATTCAGTTATGCATCCTAATTTTATAATTTCTATAACTAAAAAATGAGTTCAATCTTTCAAAAACTTACTATATGTATTCATAAAATATTCAATGTACATACAAAAGGTTTATAGTTATATAGGTATTAGACTATGCTAATTAATAGAACAAAAAATAATAGAATCGACACACTAAAATATATTTATAATTATTTTAAAAAAATATTATATATATATATGCACACACACACACACGTAAGTAATATTTGTCGAGATGGATTTGAGAAAAATAATCCAAAGCACCCTCAAATCTCATATTTGAATTGAAAGTTTAATCCTAGGTTTCCAAATCTGAGCCGTAGCTGACTCAAAAATTAAACCTATAATCATGGGTTTCATCAAACCAAGGGATATGTGAGTTTGGAAAGATGGGTTAAGGGTTAAGTATGCAAAAAATAATTGTACTCCTTAACATAGATATGAATTGGATTGATCAAGAGTAAAATAGTCATTTAAAAAATAAATAATTAATAATAATTATGATATATCTGTAAGTCCTACATGTGTATGTGTTGCATACCAAATATGAATAAGGACCACATTAAATATTGAATCTCATCTTTATAAAGAATGGTTTGACAGTATATTATTTAGAGTCTTTATTGGGCCCCAAATGACATGACATCAAATAAAAAAATCCAAGTCAACTGTCATATCATTTGAGCTCTAAATTTGATTCTAAAATTTAATCAATGTAACATTACTCTTAAAAAGATTTAGAGAAACTAATTCAAACTCTTCTTTAAAAAAAAATCAAGTCAAACAAGCCCTAACTGCCCTGTCCTGGGCGTGTGACTTTTTATTAGATTGGTTGAGTTTCATTGTAATGTTGTTCTTTTAAAAATAAAAAAGCCTACAGAGAGTGCTACATGCGAATTCCAACATGGATTTTTCAACGGAGGGTCATTAATATTCAACAAAGTAAAGCGCCAGTAGTCGTGTATGTTGACTGGTGTGTGTTGTGGTTGCCTATAAAGTGGTGTCTATCTTTCCCAAATGTTTAATCCTTATTACACCGTACTAAATCATATCAAAATCCATGGAGTTCCTTCTCCTAGTCACTCCAGCTTCAGTTGCTGGACTATTTGCTTTCCTAATCTTTCTCTGCTATCTGCTGTGGATATCAAAAACAAGTATCAGAAACAATAGAAAGAAAACAACACCACCTGAAGCTTCAGGCGCATGGCCAGTCATCGGCCACCTTCATCTTCTTGGTGGCTCCAAGCTGATACACAAAACCTTGGGGTCTATGGCGGATAAGTATGGACCAATCTTCACCATAAAGCTTGGTGTTCATAACACTTTGGTGGTGAGTGACTGTAATATAGCTAAAGAGTCCTACACTACCAAAGATAAGGTCTTTGCGGACCGTCCCAAATCCGTTGCAGCAGAGGTCATGGGCTATAACTATGCTATGTTTGGCCTTGGCCCTTACGGACCATACTGGCGACATGTCCGGAAGGTCGTCGTCATTCAGCTTCTCTCCAAATACCGGCTCGAGATGCTCGGACACATCCGAGTGTCTGAAGTGAAGACGTCCATAAAAGAAATCTATGAAATTTGGCTGACAAAAAGAAGTACTGTTTCTTCCAATGTGGTGATGATGGAGATGAAGGAATGGTTTGGGAACTTAACTCTGAACATACTCATGAGGATGGTTGTGGGGAAGCGATATTCCGGTGATGAGGAGGAGGGAGGCCGAACTAAGAAGGCCATAAGAGAGTATTTTGAATTAACGAGCACGTCTATGGTGGCTGATGCCATTCCTTTCCTGAGATGGTTGGATCTGGGAGGGCACGAAAAGGCGATGAAGCATATGGCGAAGGAGATGGACATCATTCTTGAAGGCTGGTTAAAAGAGCATAAGAACAAGAGAAACTCTAGGCAGCTGGAGAAGGATGAACAAGACTTCATGGATGTGGTGATTCAGTCTGTTCTTGATGATACCTCTGCACAAGGGTTTTCCAGTTTTGATGACAATACCATTATTAAAGCTACATGCTTGGTACGTAATTGCTTACAAGACCTATCAAACTTGATTTATTATTATGGTTCGAATATAACTGCTCATATATGGAGTTGACTATGGGACAGATAATTTTTTACGCCATTGATCTCATTAGTGGTTGATGTTATTATATTTTCGGATAATTTTATCACTATTATGATACCCAGAAAATGTAAAAATAGTTGTTATACAAGTGATAATAACACCTATAAATATAGTAATTTTTTTGTATAAAAAAAGTAATAAAAATAATTACAAAAAATGTGATAAAAATACTTAAAACAATAATAAAAATATACACAAAAGTAAAAAAAAAAATTAATTGTGAAACGAGATACAAAATTTTTAAAAACACCTATTAAAATAGTAAAAATTAGAGACACGGTATTATATTTTTTCCTTCGATATTAAATCAATTCCTTTTATTGAGATTTTTGTTCCGAAAACTTTAATGTAAAGCTTTTTGTACTATTTTCAAAAAATCATGATCAAGGCAAGTTCAACTCATTTGGTATCTGTTAAATTTGGGATTTAGTTAGGTTTATGTCATGGTGGAAGTTTTTTTGTTTTTTGGTTTAATGAGTAAGAATGTTGAATTTAATTTATATATATTTTAACTAATTTTTTCCTAAATTTGATTAAAGACAAATAATTTATGTTAAAATTAAAATATTCGTGAAAGAGAATTTCTAATAAACTTTAATTTCATGAAATTGTCAGTATGCAGATTCAGTAGGACTGACACCATGTTGAAATTTTGATACACAAACTTCTTGTTTCAGGTACTTGTTGGGGGGGGGAANATAAAAATACTTAAAACAATAATAAAAATATACACAAAAGTAAAAAAAAAAATTAATTGTGAAACGAGATACAAAATTTTTAAAAACACCTATTAAAATAGTAAAAATTAGAGACACGGTATTATATTTTTTCCTTCGATATTAAATCAATTCCTTTTATTGAGATTTTTGTTCCGAAAACTTTAATGTAAAGCTTTTTGTACTATTTTCAAAAAATCATGATCAAGGCAAGTTCAACTCATTTGGTATCTGTTAAATTTGGGATTTAGTTAGGTTTATGTCATGGTGGAAGTTTTTTTGTTTTTTGGTTTAATGAGTAAGAATGTTGAATTTAATTTATATATATTTTAACTAATTTTTTCCTAAATTTGATTAAAGACAAATAATTTATGTTAAAATTAAAATATTCGTGTAAGAGAATTTCTAATAAACTTTAATTTCATGAAATTGTCAGTATGCAGATTCAGTAGGACTGACACCATGGTGAAATTTTGATACACAAACTTCTTGTTTCAGGTACTTCTTGGGGGGGGAACTGACACCACAACAGTGACCTTAACGTGGGCTTTGTCTTTACTGCTCAACAACCCCCACGTGTTGAAAAAGGCTCAAGATGAGCTGGACATCCACGTCGGAAGAGGGAGACAGGTGGACGAATCAGACATCAAGAAATTGGTGTACCTTCAAGCCATCGTCAAAGAAACATTGCGCCTATACCCAGCTTCACCACTCCCATTACCTCATCTCTCCATGGAAGACTGCATTCTTGGTGGGTACAACATCCCCAAAGGCACCCACCTACTGATTAACCTGTGGAAGATCCACCGCGACCCTCGGGTATGGGTGGATCCAAATGAATTTCGACCCGAGAGATTCTTGACCAGCCACGTGGATGTCGATCTGAGGGGTCAGCATCTCGAATTGATTCCATTTGGTAGCGGGAGAAGAATCTGCCCTGGAATTTCTTTAGCCCTACAGGTTGTGCACCTCGGTCTGGCTAGCTTCATACATGGGTTTGCAGTCACGAGACCATGCGATGAACCAATTGATATGACCGAGGGCCTTGGAATAACCAGCCTCAAAGCCACACCGCTTGAAGTCCTGCTCACCCCACGCCTGTCTTCTAAATTATATGAATAATGTCTATTACATGTGTTTAAGTTAATTCGAACATCTCTGATCGTGAACTAAAAAAAAAAATTAAATAAACTTCATATAATATGCAATAAAAGAGTGCAATGCACACATATAATAAACAATAACCATAGACAATATGGTTTCAATTTTCCTTGTAATGATGTTTGGGAGAGCCTAGTAGTATTGGACACCTTGTGTCCCAAAAAATAAGGTATTATTTTGTCACGACTCTTTCTAGTAATTGCAATTTGTATGTAGGATAACTGTCCGTTGGAATATATTAATCTTATTTTCACTTTGAGAACACGAACCTCTACCATAGGTGTAGAGAAATTAAACTTGAATGAATATTATATTTTATTAAGAAAGACAGGTTTCAAGACACATGTTGCGCACGGACTTTATTTTTTATAATGTACAATGAAGTATCAAAATTATGATTGATAGATACAGTCTATACTTCGAAAGTCGGAAGTCAAATAAAAAGATTGTTCCACAATCCCAACTCAGAAGACCGAGCGATACGCATCAGTCACTACCTGCGTGTTTTCACTCAGAAGAAATCTGATACTTACAATCACACACCTAACACCACAAATGGGCTTCGGAGTTACTGGCGACGAAAGCTCATGCATAGTGTTAGTTTTCTACACATTCAACAATACATGATTAATCATAATCGTTATCGTTATCCTTTAAACAAAAATTACACTCCACCTTAACTATAAAAGCCCTCATAATTAACTTTTGGGAGAAAGGAAACTTATATATTTTTCTCTACATAAATGTCTTACTCTTTAAAAACAATTCTAAACAGAACTCGCTAAACTAACTTAGGCATTGGAGGTGGTTCGGCCGGGACCACACGGATCCCTTACTTCAAGCTTTCTTTACAGGACAAAAGCTTGACAATTGCTGCACTTTGAGAACCGAACTCCAAACACAAGATTCTCTACTGCGATCCATTGATATACTGACTCAATTTATTTATAGCTCCATCAACAATCTATATTCATGTTCCAAACAAAAATATATCAACAATCTTCAACCACAACCCTCCTTTCAATAGTGTTTTTTTTTTATTATTTCATTTTTCGAAAGGAAAATACTTCATTAAACCGAAAATAAAAGATATACAGTCAAGCCCAAAACACATCCTCATGGACACGAGTAATACTCAAATGAGTCTGCTCAACTAANCATTTTTCGAAAGGAAAATACTTCATTAAACCGAAAATAAAAGATATACAGTCAAGCCCAAAACACATCCTCGTGGACACGAGTAATACTCAAATGACTCTGCTCAACTAAAATGAACCCTAAAATATTGTAGAATGCAAATAACAGCTAGACAAAAACACTAACACAACCCAACTCGGTAACATGAGTTGATATGCTCAATAAGCCCACTTTTCAGCCCAAAGCAAATAATTTCATTGGCGTCGTCATGCCACACTGGCCACAGCTTTAGTGCGACACATTTGGATTTAGAGGAATACTTGTTGGACCTAAAAATTTGACTTGACATAATGATGCGGGTTTAATAGAACCATTAAATCAATACCAAGTTCTAATGTTTGATAGGTTTCACAGTCAATCCAAAAGTCATAGTGAATTAGGTCAATAAATTAACTCCCAATAACATTGTTCTTGGATTTAACAACACATAGGTCTGCAAGATCATGTGGGAGCTCCAACAAATTAAAGGTGACAATTGTGTCGTGTCATATTGATCGTATTCATGTCGTGTTATTTGCGGGTTAATGTCGAATATTAATCAAATCAAACTCAATTCATTTAATCAATGGCATCTTATGTACCCAACTATTTTATATCGTGATGACGAATTTATGCTAATTCATATAACCCATAAATCAAAAGTTTAAAAGTTCCAATGCTTTCAATAGTGTTACTTGAGCCTTTATTGACCTAATGTGCTAATACAAGATGATCAAAATGGTCAAGAAAAGCCAACAATCTACTATACTAACATAATTTTCAAAGAATTCAAACAATTTTAGAGCTTTGTATAGATTTTTCACGCGGGCTTCAAGTACAATTGGGTAGGACTAGAATATAATTGGGTCGGCCGAAACATGTGGGAGCGTACTAGGCTGTTGGGTATTGCGAGAATCGAGTAGAACAGCCTATTGGCATTATTGGCGTTCTTGTGCAAAAAAGAGTTTTTGATGTTCGTTTTATTATCAAAAGATTAATGTTACATTGACTAAATTTTGAAATTAAATTTAAAGCTTAAATGATATAGTAGTTAATTATTAGAAATTTTTATTGAGGCTCAAATGACATGACACCAATCAAATAAGCCCAAGTCAACTGTCATATCATTTGGACTCTAAATTTGATCCCAAAATTTAGTCTTAAAATTTAATCAATCTAACATCACTGTTATCAAAATGGATGGTAGGTTCTTTTTGAGTACTTTACCAAACAGGTCTTGAGCACGTCAACTTTGTCCACTTATATAAAAAGGGTGGAGCCTTCGATGACAAGATCATAAAATTTTTGATCGCGTGTGTTACTTTTATCATGGACAAATCTAATTAGTCTAATATAGTGGTCAACTACTGAATTTTTAACACGTCGACTTTGTCGCTCAATGTTTGATCTAAATATGTTTGGGATAGGAAATTTAAGTTTTTGTTTGGACAACATTTCTTCATTACCAAAATGTTTTTGTTAGGTGCTATCACTTGGGCAGGCAATTTTAATATACACGTTTACCTTTTAGCACAATTAAACATGGTTTGATAAATTCCTATTTTTACTGTATCAGAATTTCAAAAAGGTAATAATTTATTTATAACCCGTATCTTGGTCAATCATATAAACTTAAATATAATAAATGCGATATGCACTTAATTTTTACTATATACCTATTGAATTTTTTGAATTTAGTGAATATGAACTATTCATTATTAGAATTAGTGATATCTCATGTCAATTATATCATTATCATTAGCACTAAGAATTTTATTTCACCGATATATATATATATATTTGAATTGATTTCACCAATATTTGAAACCATAGAATAGTTTCATGACAAAAGTGGACTATATATAGTCCAAAAAACCAACCAGAGTATGCCCTCCTAGCAGCCATGGAGTTGATCATCGCCTTTACAGTTCCTCTTTTGGCTGGAATATTTACCTTTCTCTTATTTGTGTACTATGTTATAGGGTTATCAAAAAGTGGCCATGGAGAGTCTCGCAAGAGTAGATCACCACCAGAAGCTGCCGGAGCTTGGCCTTTGATCGGTCACCTCCATCTGTTAAAAGGACCCGAACTGCCTCACAAAACCTTGGAAAACCTGCCAGACAAGTATGGACCGGTCTTCTCAATCCGGCTCGGAGTGCACCGAGCTTTGATAGTAAATACTTGGGAAATAGCTAAAGAGTGTTTTACTATTAATGACAGGGTCATTAGTGTCCGTCCCAGAGCCATAGCATTGGAGCACTTGACCTACAACTACGCCATGTTTGGCTTCAGTCCTTATGGCGAATACTGGCGTGAACTACGCAAGATTGCCACCCTCCAGCTTCTCTCGAACCACCGGCTAGCGATGCTCAATAGTGTTATCGAGTCTGAGGTCAAGGTCTCGATAAAAGGGGTTTATGATTTATGTGTGAAGAACAAGAACGATTCAAAAAAGACTGTGTTGGAGATGAAGAAATGGTTTGGAGGCCTTACTCTAAACCTTATTTTAAGGGTTATGGTGGGGAAATGACAACAACGGACGGTGGCCGAGGAGGCGGCAAAAAATGACCGGTGGCACAAGTTAATGAGGGATTTCCTCGAATGGATGGGGATGTTTGTCATATCTGATTGTTAGGGGTAGAAATCGCGCGTTTGAATCTCATCCTTGAATACCAAGGATTTTGACTGGCCTGCATCCTCTCCTAAGACAATACAGTAACCTTTACCTCTCAGTGTCCGTGTGGAGCTTCGTCCCCCATCGACTGAGAGTCGTCTCCCCCACCCCCTTATAAGCCTGAGCCCTTAAGGATGGGTACCCACTAGCGACCTGATCCACGCCCCCTCCCGGCAGTTAGGGTCTGCCTCTGCCTCAGGAACCCTAGATCTATACGAGGCATGTTCGACATGGCTACCTCGAGGGCGTCCTCCTCATCTAGGGACTACAAGATTTGGAAGTCAGGCTACAAATCTCTCCCCAAAGTCCCCTNGAGGCATGTTCGACATGGCTACCTCGAGGGCGTCCTCCTCGTCTAGGGACTGCAGGATTTGGAAGTCAGGCCACAAATCTCCCCCCGAAGTCTCCACTTCGGCGTACGAAGGAACAAAAGCCTCATTGGCCCCGAACTCCTCAACTTCAACAACACCCTCTACTTCCACCTTTGTAGCCCGGTCGCGGTCTTCCTCCAAATTCTCCTCGAACTCTTGTTGCGCAGCCTGATCGAAGAGTTCAGACCACCGCGAAGACTCGAAAGGCTGGGGGAGCTGTGAGAACTTTTTTATATTCGAGAGTGTAGTTCAGAAGAATGTGAGCAGCCCGGCCGAATCCGTCGTCGCCAACAAATCTCCAAACAGTGACGAGGTCGGTAAAATTTATCAAGGACCGAAGTGGATGAGCTGTTTCCCGAGCGGAGATGTCTGCACACAAGCAAAGAGAGAGGGGAGGGAGTTATGAACACTTCCAAAAAAAAAAAAAATCTCAAGAACAAAACAATAGACTCGAAGAAGCCGACGTACTTGTCGTTCTCCATTCTAAAGGGCATAACAAGCCGTCGTACTCGGGACCGGCACCCCTCTGCCAGGATTCNAATAGACTCGAAAAAGCCGACGTACTTGTCGTTCTCCATTTCAAAGGGCATAACAAGCAGTTGTACTCGGGACCGGCACCCCTCTACCAGGATCCCTTGAAGATCAGTAAGTCATCCTTGTACTCCTTGTCCGAGTCAGGAAGGTGAGTTACGAGGTACATGGATGGGTCCCTGACTTTGAGGTAGAAATTTTGTTGAGGCATGATCTTCAAGAAGGAGTAGCAAAAGAGGATATCATTCAGCCCAACATTTACCCCGAGACGCTTGTTGAGCTCTAAGACTCCCATAATTATCCTGAAGACATTAAGGCAACACGGCCCGGGGAAGAGGTGGAAATGGGAAAGGAACTGGAGGAGTAGAGGGGGCAGAGGGAACCTAATTCTGCCCTCTATGATGGCTTTGGTATAAAAGGGCATCTCATCTTCGGCCCCGAGGGTACGGGAATGCACAACCGAGTTATAATTCTCTATGTCTACATATGGGGGGATGCAATACTGGACCCTAAACCTATTAATCTGCTCGCCCTCCTTCACTTTGTACTTCCCTGGCCTCGAGGAACTAGCCTGAGGATTCTCAGGGGCAGGGCGACGTCAGGGCATCTCCAAAAATGATGAAAAGTGAGGAAGAAGGGAGGGGTTTTCCCACGAAGATCCCCGAGGAGGCTTCCCGAGGGTTAGTCACAGAATGACAACCAGAAATACCTCCGGTTATCGGAACATCAAAAAAAAATAAAAACAGCGAGAAGAAGAAAAGAAGAGACAAAAGGGCAAAGAGAGGGAAGATAGAAGGACTCATCAGCACGTAAACGGAAGTTTTTCTTGAAAACTTGAAGTGATTCCTTCCCCTAGGATGTTCAGAAGCAAGGATGGGTCTACTGGCCTTGAGACTCCGGTGAAAGATTGGACAGTAGACAACGAAAAGAAAGGGATCTCCGGCGAGGTTTCAAGCAAGGGCTCTTTGAAGAAGTTTGAAATGGCAAAATGAGAGAGGGAGGGAGGAAGCCCATTTATATAGTACTCATCCCCATCATTTGGGCACGAAGCACAAAGAGGCGCATTTAATGCGCACAACCTCCTAAGCAGGGGAAAGCGGCTAGAGGCAATAATGAAGTAGTTGGGGTAGTTGCAGAACCCTTCGTCTCCTTACGACACGTGTTCTCGGTGTCAAGAGATCGAAGGCTGGGGGCAGTTGATGGGATATTTCCAAATACTCTAAGATGAAGACACGTGTCTTCGGCATCAGTATATTCTTGTTACTGTGATCACGACATGTACTCGTCGGTTCACAAGTCCTTCTTCCCCCGAGGTACTGTTCATAGGAATCAATGACACCCAGTACGTTACGTGCCGACACGTATTCCTCGGTCGGATATGGGGTAATCGTTCCCTATATGTACCACTCTCTCGGTACCGAGATGTACCCCGTCCAGGTTGGCATTTTCTGCTCCTGTAGAGGCTATTGATGTACAGGTCACTAGTCTAGGCTAGGCTAGGTTAGCCATCATAACCTCGTCTTACACAATTGGTGTCAGAAAACACAAGAAGGCAGAAGACACAACCAATGGGGAATGGGCGCGTGGCATATTATGTCAGATCAGAGATAAAAAGACCAAAATGCCCTTGCTGACACACGACTTGGGAAAGTAAGCATTTAGTGCACCATTCTCTTGATGAGACACTATTTAATGCAGGAAGGCTCGGAAGTGAAAGGTAATAAATGTCCCTATGACTGGGCATTTATTACATCCTTGCCGAGAGAAGCTCATTAAACATTCGGCAGGCCAATGACGAAGCTTTGGTTGCTCGGGGTCCCGAGCAGTTAAGAGAGAAGACATTCCTCATAGGAATCAGTTTGCATGTTGCCCGTATCTAATGATCACCTACTGACCACACTGACAACAATCATGAGTTTTTGAGTTATAAATACTCCTCACAAAAGGCAAGACGGTATGCAACAAAAAACCTTTTCTCAAACAAATACACAATGTTTTTCTCCTTCCCCTCTATCAAAAAATTGACTTGATCGTCAGAGGAGATATGCCGAAAAACACTCCGGCGCCCTCCTAACTCATTTTTTTCTGTTCCAGGAANAATAATGAAGTAGTTGGGGTAGTTGCAGAACCCTTCGTCTCCTTACGACGCGTGTTCTCGGTGTCAAGAGATCGAAGGCTGGGGGGCAGTTGATGGGATATTTCCAAATACTCTAAGATGAAGACACGTGTCTTCGGCATCAGTATATTCTTGTTACTGTGATCACGACATGTACTCGTCGGTTCACAAGTCCTNGTTGATGGGATATTTCCAAATACTCTAAGATGAAGACACGTGTCTTCGGCATCAGTATATTCTTGTTACTGTGATCACGACACGTACTCGTCGGTTCACAAGTCCCTCTTCCCCCGAGGTACTGTTCATATGGATCAATGACACCCAGTACGTTACGTGCCGACACGTATTCCTCGGTCGGATATGGGGTACATCGTTCCCTATATGTACCACTCTCTCGGTACCGAGATGTACCCCCTCCAGGTTGGCATTTTCTGTTCCTGCAGAGGCTATTGATGTACAAGTCACTAGTCTAGGCTAAGCTAGGTTAGCCATCATGACCTCGTCTTACACAATTGGTGTCAGAAAACACAAGAAGGCAGAAGACACAACCAATGGGGAATGGGCGCGTGGCATATTATGTCAGATCAGAGATAAAAAGACCAAAATGCCCTTGCTGACACACGACTTGGGAAAGTAAGCATTTAGTGCACCATTCTCTTGATGAGACACTATTTAATGCAGGAAGGCTCGGAAGTGAAAAATAATAAATGTCCCTATGACTGGACATTTATTACATCCTTGCCGAGAGAAACTCATTAAACATTCGGCAGGCCAATGACGAAGCTTTGGTTGCTCGGGGTCCCAAGCAGTTAAGAGAGAAGACATTCCTCATAAGAATCAGTTTGCATGTTGCCCGTATCTAATGATCACCTACTGATCACACTGACAACAATCATAAGTTTTTGAGTTATAAATACTCCTCACAAAAGGCAAGACGGTATGCAACAAAAAACCTTTTCTCAAACAAATACACAGTGTTTTTCTCCTTCCCCTCTATCAAAAAACTGACTTGATCGTCGGAGGGGATATGCCGAAAAACACTCCGGCGCCCTCCTAACTCATTTTTTTCTGTTCCAGGAACTTCCCTCAGCCTTACTGGACAGTTCCGTTGATCCACGAAAGTCACCCATTACCATTCTAGACCACCACCGGACCTCACAGTTTGTTTCAAGCAGCAAGGTTGACCATTCGATTGACTAACTCAAGTTCACTACGGGAGATATCTGTTCTCGTGTTTATATTGTGCAAGATCCTGCACGCATACTGATGCTCTTCCCTTTCTCAGGTGGTTGGATATAGGAGGGTGTGAGAAGGGCATGAAGAAGACGGCGAAGGAGCTGGACATTGTGCTCCAAGGATGGTTGGAGGAGCATAAGCAGAAAAAAGTTTCCGACGAGGAGGAGGGTGAGCAAGACTTCATGGACATCATGATGTCCATTCTCGACGGAGGGGCTGCAAAGGCCTCCAGTTTCGACGCTAATACGATCAACAAAGCTAATTGTCCGGTAATTTTTTGGTTAAAAAAAAATTGATCTTAGAGCAATCTTAGTTCTTACTCTTTTTAAGATTTAAATTTAAATTAAGATGAAAAAAAAAACTCAAAAACCTTCTCCAACCTTATATCCAAACTTACATTAAATGAAGNTGGTAATTTTTTGGTTAAAAAAAAAATTGATCTTAGAGCAATTTTAGTTCTTACTCTTTTTAAGATTTAAATTTAAATTAAGATGAGAAAAAAAAATTCAAAACCTTCTCCAACCTTATATCCAAACTTACATTAAATGAAGGGAGATCATATTCTAAACCCAAATCAAGAAAGACACAAAACTTAGATCCAAAAACCAATCGGTAAAAAATAGGCTCTCTCTCTCTCTTTACACTATATCAACTCTGTATTCTCCGGTGGACCTTTGTTCAGGGAATCTCTCTCTTCCTTTGTCACAAGCACAGTACATATGAGAATCTATATATATATATATATATATATACATAAGAATCTGTATATACAGCTATATATTTTTCAAAAAAATATATATATCGATTGATGAATCTATATTTACATATTTTGTATACTTAATAGACTTTGGAATTTTGTATTTGTCACAAGAGCCATTTAATAGAAACACAGGTCAACAAANTTTGTATACTTAATAGACTTTGGAATTTTGTATTTGTCACAAGAGCCATTTAATAGAAACACAGGTCAACAAAACATTGAGGGGGAAAAAGGTTTGGAGGTAAAGTTGTAGAGTGCACAGAAAACAGAAGAGTAAAAAAGTTTGAAAGAGGAAAGAAAAGAGCTACTGTGATAACACGAGAAGTTTGTAAAAAGATTTAAGTGCAAAAAAAAGTTTGTCCATTAGAGAGGTTCAAGTACTAAATTCTATTTTTTTTACTCAATTTTGATCAAGATAAGGGTTTAGGTTTCTATTAGAGAAAATATTAGAAAAATATTGAAATTTAAAATTTTGATATGGTATTTTGATCAAATGATGGGTGATCTGACATAGTTTCATTACATATTCAACACCTACAATTGCAATAATGTTATTGTAGTATGTTACTGATATATCATTTGGTCTCATTTTAGTTCCGACATTGAGATCACCATTATATTACTCTAAAACATGATGCGATGATAATTTTAGTGTGAGTATTACTACATTAGTTTCTCATAGGACTGTCAATCTGGCGTGTCACCTACTGTAATATCACTAATGTTATTGGGACATAATTTATGGATATAATGAGTTGTCACCAATAAAGTGATACTGAAATGTATTTAATGATGAGTCTTATTGTAACATTAAATAAATTTATTATCATATCATTGGTGACAATTCATTATGTCCCAATAGTATTGCTCATGTAATATTAACTTATTATCCTTTTTATTTTTTAAGTCATATTTTGCCAACTTTTTTTAAGAAATAATCAAAAAATTGAATATGGAGAGAAAAAATCAGATTTCAAATTAGTAAAAGTAGAATCAAAAGAACTATAATATCAACAACACATCATTTAATTTTCCATTTTTATCCCATTATTGGTTAAACCTAGCATTACTCACGATGGAACCACACCCAATATAATCTAGTGGTTATAGTCGATTTCATATTCTTTATATGTTATATTTAATTGTATTTGTATTGTGTTTAGCCAAATTAATATTAATAATTTATTAAGCAACGCTTGGACCACTATAGTGACACCAAAATAGTATAACATTTAAAGGTGTGATTGAGGCTCTTAGCCTTAGGTCCACTTAACTTTGTTGTCCCATTAACGTGGGAGATTGCAAAATAGTATCATACACCAAACGAGCCCTTATAGTATTGTTTTTCCACTTGCAGATACTATCTAAATAGAGCCTCAGCCTTCAACTTTTATGGTAACCGCACCACCACATTTGGATCCTAACATAACCCCATACTTACAAACTTTTCTACAACTAGTTCAACTTTTCTTATTTTTGTATTCTATTTGTTATTTATAGATAAGATTCCACTAATTTTATATGATTCTATGTGTATCAGGACTCTCTAATTTGTTGCTTATTGGGGTTGTGGCTAACAATATGCTTGTTGACGCATTGTGGGAGATGCCCATTGTGGAGCCCNGTATTCTATTTGTTATTTATAGATAAGATTCCACTAATTTTATATGATTCTATGTGTATGAGGACTCTCTAATTTGTTGCTTATTGGGGTTGTGGCTAACAATATGCTTGTTGACGCATTGTGGGAGATGCCCATTGTGGAGCCCAACACGATTGCCTCCTAAAATCAAAGAATTTAAAAAAAAAAAAAAAAACCCATCTAGTTGTCAGCTAAATGATTGGTGGCTCTTTTTTCTTGGAGAAAAGGGTATTTCCACAATAAAAAGTATGATAGGTTCAAATTGACTTCCTCTCTGTCATGGTATATTTAATCACCATTAGTGTTCTTTTAAATTTGAGTCTTAGTAGTAGTATATTTTATTTTGGCGGCATTAGATTTGTTATTTTTCTCTTTCTTGTCTTTTTTTCATGTCGGTTGGAGAAAGAAAGGTGCGAAAGAAGAATGATTTAAAGTGTGTCGATTAAGTTCTCTCATACAGATTTTCCTCTGTTAAGTCTTGAACCCTACAGGTTTTACAGAATCTTATGAAAAGGTGAAACCATCAACCACCTTTTGGTCAAAAAAATTCAACAATCTTTTGGTATGACTTAGGCTCTATTGGTTGGAGATCCAATCAAAATTATGGGTCCCAGTTAAAGGCGTGATTTATCAATAACAAAAATAAATTGAAGGATAGCTCATTCCCGGCCTATTCCGTATATCAAGAGAGAAAAAATCAGCCAACACGAATATATAATCTAGAGGCTAGTTATCCATGAATAGTCCAACAATACTGGTAATAATTAGATTAAACTTGAGAACTAAATTTGGAGATTGATGAGANTTAGAGGCTGGTTATCCATGAATAGTCCAACAATACTGGTAATAATTAGATTAAACTTGAGAATTAAATTTGGAGATTGATGAAATCCGTAAATTAATACCAAGTAACACATCTGGTGTTCAAGACCCATGGACCAGGTGACTATTTAACCCACTGCTTCCTAATCATCTTGTGCAGTCTCTCATCTTGGGTGGAGCTGATGCAACATCAACTACAATGACATGGTGTCTCTGTGTGCTACTCAACAACCACCATGCTCTTCAAAAGGTCCAAAACGAATTAGACATCCATGTTGGTAAAGAGAGAGAAGTGAAGGCATCAGACATAGAGAAGTTGGTCTACCTCCAAGCTGTAATGAAGGAAACTCTACGTTTGTACCCACCTACACACCTTTCGCCTCCACGTGAGTCCATGGAGGATTGCACAGTGGGTGGCTACCACGTTCCGGCCGGCACTCGTGTTTTCTTCAATCTCTGGAAGATTCAACGCGATCCACGATTGTGGTTGGATCCTTTAGAGTTTCGCCCAGAAAGGTTTCTTACTAGGCACAAAGATGTGGATGTTAGGGGTCAAGATTTTGAGTTGCTTCCGTTTGGCAGTGATAGAAGAGTATGCCCTGGAGTATCTTTTTTCCTGCAAGTGATGTTGTTTACTCTGGCTAGTGTGGTACATGGGTTTGAAATTACTACTCCGTCGAATGAGGAGGTTGATATGACTGAGAGCTTTGGAATTCAGACTAATGTTAGATGGACTTAAAAAGTAGACTTAAAAATTAGACTTGATAATCTCAACCATTGAATAGATAGTAGATCCTAATAAATGATGGGACTCACAGTGAAATCAATGGTTGAGATTATCAAATCTAATTTTTAAGTCTACTTCTCTTGGATTCAGCACCCTCAAAGCCACCCCACTTGATGTCCTCCTCACTCCCCGCTTGGCTGCTACCATTTATGAATGAAGTTAAATAAATGGTAAATTAATGACCAAAAATAAATAAATAAATAAAGGGTAAATTACACTTTATCCCTTGAACTGTTACCTTTATTTTATTTTGTACCAACAACTATGAAATTTCTTACATTGTATTCTAAAATATCAAATTTATTTCATATCATTCCAATAAATAACGACTGTCAATTTTTTGACAGTAAATGCGTATGTCAATAATATATAAGAATAATAAATAACTGTCTATTACACATGTGCATTAAAAAAAATATTCATTTATAACTTTATTTTTCTTAAGTTTTAAATTTTTTTCCTGTGACTGACATTATTTTTCTTCCCATCAACCATTTGA
Source organism: Ilex paraguariensis (assembly GCA_963454935.2). NCBI lineage: Eukaryota > Viridiplantae > Streptophyta > Magnoliopsida > Aquifoliales > Aquifoliaceae > Ilex > Ilex paraguariensis. The sequence goes on from CAUOFW020005836.1 coordinate 84,583, forward strand.
TTGCAAAAGAGGTAAAATAAATTGATATTATCTTTATATAGATTTTCAAGTTTATCATTATCTATTAGAGTAATATTAATATGAAATAAAATTACTATTTTAGGGTGTAATGCAAAAATTTTATAGTTAAAATTGCAAAGTGAAGTGAAAATNAGAATAATAAATAACTGTCTATTACACATGTGCATTAAAAAAAATATTCAGTTATAACTTTATTTTTCTTAAGTTTTAAATTTTTTTCCTATGACTGACATTATTTTTCTTCCCATCAACCATTTGATTGCAAAAGAGGTAAAATAAATTAATATTATCTTTATATAGATTTTCAAGTTTATCGTTATCTATTAGAGTAATATTAATATGAAATAAAATTAATATTTTAGGGTGTAATGCAAAAATTTTATAGTTAAAATTGCAAAGTGAAGTGAAAATAATAATTCAAAGGAATAAAGTATAATTTACTTTTAAATATATTGCGTGGACTTTATTTTGGTGTTTTAAGTTTGTNATAATAATTCAAAGGAATAAAGTATAATTTACTTTTAAATATATTGCGTGGACTTTATTTTGGTGTTTTAAGTTTGTCTTTCCCTTGAGAATAATATCTCTTAAACTAGTATTTGTGTAATTGTTCAAAAAAAAAAAACTAGTATTTGTGTATTGTGTGCTTTTTTTCGTTTTTTTTTTTTTTTTATCTATTGTCAATTGATTTGGAGTTGAACACTTCAAGATGGTGTTAGATATGAGCTTTGTAAAGGGTTTGAGCAAAACTCAATTTTATTGATTTGATGACCAAAATAATACACCGAAATAAAATTTTGATTATTGGTTCCAACAAGAGTTAGGATCTATATATAGAACCACAGGGATAAAATAAAATTTGTGTTTCTTTATGGGCCTTTCTTTGTGTCCGGGTAAGCTAGCTCCTCTAATTCTATATTTCTTTTTTTATCTTTTTTGTTTTCTTTTGGAGAAACTGTAAATACATTATTGTATCTTGAGATAGAGTGAACTGATTAACCAATTTCTCACATGGGTTTGATGTGTGCAAGACCAGATCAAGAAAAGCGAACAAGTCAAGACTGCAAAAGATCGTCTTGACCCTTTCAATTTCATGGCCACCCCGTTTCTTTTGAAGCTCCTAGCTTTTTAAATGACTGATCATTGATCAGCTTGCATTAACAGAACCGCATGACATTAGAGTAGTAAAGGGATTCGAGGCATGTTATTACGAATTTAGATTAAGTATTTCAATTATAAGAAATTTTAACACTTATCTGACTTATTTGTTTATCGTGATTAGGGTGATTCTAGAAATTTCTTAGCCTTCTTCACTTAATGCAACCCACATGATGTGTATACAGCATTAATGACTACATCATTATGATGATCACATGCTGTGTGTGTGTCTGTGGACCTGTCGTGAAAACAACATGCCCATCACCACTGCTGCTTGCTTCGTTGGCTTGAGGGTAAGGTCCTCCATATGAACAGTCGTCGTTGGACCATCTCAACCGTTCATCTATCACCATATATATCATTTTCGTGGAGTTATGTATATGACCACATGCATTATGGACCGGTTGGTATGATCCATCATTGTGAGATCGACGCTTTCCCTCCAACGATTTTTAATCCGACTGAAATATAAGAATGAAATAAATCTCGAGTCGAACATGGAAATGGAATGAACCTCGACAATAGAGTAGTAAACTTATTCTCAAGTGATGACCAATTTTTGGACAATACAAATTATTCTAAGTTACTCTTATGTTCCGTTTGATAAAAATAATAAAATATTTGAAGGATAAAAAATAAGAGAGATACATTTTTTATCATTCAAAAAGAAAACGTAAGAATGATACACTTTCTTTCTTTTGTGCTTAGTTGGATGGATGAAAAATAAAAATGACTAATTTTTTTTTTGTGCTGGCTAATATTAGGGGTGACAATCGATTCGTGTTGTGTCAGATTTGTGTTGAATTATTATAAGTTTGTGTCGAATATTAGTTAAACCTAGCTCAACTCATTTAACTAATTGTGTCGCGTTGAGTTGCAAGTTAACATATTTATTTTCATGTCGTATTCGTGTTTTTATTAGTGTTGACTCAAATAAACTTTGAATACAAAATTTAACGCTAATATTCTATTTTAACTTAATTAAATCCATGTTAATATTTTTTCTACCAACTAAAAATTAACTTAAATAAATATAATAATAATAATAATAATAATAATAAGTAAAAATATTTTTTTTATATAATAATTATGTCAGTGCTTAATAAATGATTATAAATAATTAATATTTTATGTCTATAATACTAATTAAATATGTCAGTTTCGTGTTAATTTCATATTACCATACAAACGAGAAATGAAAATAATATTTTTTAATTTAAAATTTAAAATTTTATTTTTTTATCTTTAATTTAATTTTTTATATTAAAAATTATTTTTAAATTATATATATATATATATATATATATATATATACACACACATATTTTTATCATTGTATTTTTATATGAAATTAATGTATATATAATATATGTATATATTAAAAGATATATATAGACAAATAAAATACATGTCAACACTAATAATATAATTAACTTTTTATTAACTTTTTTTCCTATTTTAGAGGTACTGATTTTGATGAATTGGAAAAGAAAGTTAATCTATCCAATTTTTCATCCTTCCTATTTTTCTTTCTTACCAAACATGATGTTTTATTTATCCCTCCAACTTTTTCATCTTTCCAACTTTTCATTATTTCATTTTTCCATCATACTAACGAAGCATTAAAGGGGTGAGATAGACGTCATTAAATGACTTAAAATAATCAAATTTCTACTTTATGTTCCGTTTGGTATGAAAGATAGAAAATAGAAATGATGGAAAGTATGAATGATACACTTTCTATTCTTCAATAAAGGAAAGTAAGAATGATACATTTTCCTTTATTTGTATTTGGTTGAATGGATGGAAAATAAAAATGACTAATTTTTTTTTTTTTTGGTGATTGCTAAGATTAAGGGTGACAATCAAGTTGTGTCGGTCAGATTCGTATTGAATTATAAAATTATGAACCTTTTATATTTCTTGTTAGCTTATCAGGTCATTTTCAAGTTCGAGTCGTGTCATCGCGTTAAGTCGAAAATTTTCACCCCTAGTTAAGATGAAAAAAATAAAATTTTAATAAAATTTTTTAAAATATTTATATATAAATACATATTTTATTATTGTATTTTTATATGAAATTANAAGTCGAAAATTTTCACCCCTAGTTAAGATGAAAAAAATAAAATTTTAATAAAATTTTTTAAAATATTTATATATAAATACATATTTTATTATTGTATTTTTATATGAAATTAATGTNGAGTAGTAAACTTATTCTCAAGTGATGACCAATTTTTGGACAATACAAATTATTCAAGTTACTCTTATGTTCCGTTTGATAAAAATAATAAAATATTTGAAGGATAAAAAGTAAAAGAGATATATTTTTTATCATTCAAAGAGAAAACGTAAGAATGATACACTTTCTTTCTTTTGTGCTTAGTTGGATGGATGAAAAATAAAAATGACTAATTTTTTTTTTTTTTTTGTGCTGGCTAATATTAGGGGTGACAATCGATTCGTGTCGTGTCAAATTTGTGTTGAATTATTACAAGTTTATGTCGAATATTAGTTAAACTTAACTCAACTCATTTAACTAATTGTGTCGCGTCGAGTTGCAAGTTAACATATTTATTTTCATGTCGTATTCGTGTTTTTATTAGTGTTGACCCAAATAAACTTTGAATACAAAATTTAACGCTAATATTCTATTTTAACTTAATTAAATTCATGTTAATATTTTTTCTACCAACTAAAAATTAAGTTAAATAAATATAATAATAATAATAATAAGTAAAAATATATTTTTTATATAATAATTATGTCAGTGCTTAATAAATGGTTATAAATAATTAACATTTTATGTCTATAATACTAGTTAAATATGTCAGTTTCGTGTTAATTTCATATTACCATACAAACGAGAAATAAAGAAAATGTTTATAAAATTCATGTTGAGTTTGAGTTGTGTCATCGTGTGAATCGAAAATTTTCACCCATAGTTAAAATGAAAAATATATTTTTTTAATTTAAAATTTAAAATTTTATTTTTTTATCTTTAATTTTATTTTTTATATTAAAAATTATTTTTAAATTATATATATATATATACACACACATATTTTTATCATTGTATTTTTATATGAAATTAATGTATATAATATATATATATATATTAAAAGATATATATAGACAAATAAAGACATGTCAACACTAATAATATAATTATCTTTTTATTTACTTTTTTTTCCTATTTTAGAGGTACTGATTTTAATGAATTGGAAAGAAAGTTAATCTATTCAATTTTTCATCCTTCCTATTTTTCTTTCTTACCAAACATGATGTTTTATTTATCTCTCCAACTTTTTCATCTTTCCAAATTTTTATTCTTTCATTTTTCCATCATACTAACGAAGCATTAAAGGGGTGAGATAGACGTCATTAAATGACTTAAAATAATCAAATTTCTATTTTATGTTCCGTTTGGTAAGAAAGATAGAAAATAGAAATGATGGAAAGTATGAATGATACACTTTCTATTCTTCAATGAAGGAAAGTAAGAATGATACATTTTACTTTATTTGTGTTTGGTTGAATGGATGGAAAATAAAAATGACTAATTTTTTTTTTTTTGGTGATTGCTATGATTAAGGGTGACAATCAAGTTGTGTCGTGTCAGATTCGTATTGAATTATAAAATTATGAACCTTTTATATTTCTTGTTAGCTTATCAGGTCATTTTCAAGTTCGAGTCGTGTCATCGCGTTGAGTCGAAAATTTTCACCCCTAATTAAGATGAAAAAAATAAAATTTTAATAATTTTTTTTAAATATTTATATATAAATACATATTTTATTATTGTATTTTTATATGAAATTAATGTATACATAATATATATACAAATAAGATATATCTAAACACAAATAATTAACTTTTCATCTACTTTCCTTCCGATTTTGGAGGGATTGATTTTGGTGAGTTGGATGGAAAATTAATCCATCAATTTTTCTATCTATTCCTATTTTCTTTCTTTACCAAACATGATATTTTATTTATTTCTCAAACTTTTCATATTTCCAATTTTTCATCATTTCATTATTCTATCATATCAAACGGAACATTAGAACTAACAAAATTTAGATGAGAATACGACCATTGAAACATACTCTTATTTTTTACGTCAATCTACTTAATCTTCCATTATTTGTGGAAGGGTTTACTATAACATAAACATTAGTTGGTCTACCATATCCATCGATCCATATAAAACATACCACACAGTTCTTGACGTAAACGTGGATGTCATACCGATATTATCACAAAATTATAAAATAAATGCAAATAGAGTATTATTATACACGTCAGAATTTATTAGTGCTATGACATTCAAACAACAATATTATAAATTTGTCCCTGATTTTAAGTTTCATCGTACGAACCACAAGTTTGGCCCAACTTCAATGTGAATCTTAGATCACTTGATTTTAGCTTAATTAATGATGATGGATTTAAATTCCCTTTATTATATTTTTATTTAATTTTATTTAATAATAAATATTTTAACGTGTGTAAATGATAGACTCACTAATTATAAATAGATTATTTTTATTAATATTAAGTAAAAATATATTGAAAGTAAAATTGTCATATAATTTTTTTTTTCTGAAGCACACCCAAGAAATATATATATATATATATATATTTTATCTAATATCATACTATAATCATTAGAAGTTAACCGGTAATATTGGAAAAATGGGCCCCCATTCAACTTAACCATAGTTAATTAACTCCGGTTCCATCTCCAAATTTTGCCCTTCATAAACGTGAAAGAAAATACAAAGAGAGACGAAAAAACAGCTAACCACTCGCGGAGACTTTCATTTCTAAAACTTCCCGGCCGGCGGAATCTAACTGCTTCATGTTCCCGCCAAAATCTGAAGCGAGTACGAGGCCACGTGGCTTGGGGAATGCGTCGGAGAAGGTAATTGTGGCCGTGAAAGCAGAGAAGGTGATCTCGAAGACCGCATTGGCATGGGCTTTGACTCACGTGGTTCATCCCGGCGACTGTATTACGTTGCTCGCTGTCTTTTCCGACGAGGAATCCAGTAAGTTCGTGTTCTTAATATGTTAGGTCTAGAATTCTCGATTTATGTTGGTAATAGTGAATAGTTTGGAGTAGTAGTGGTTACAGGTGGTAGGAAAAAGTGGCGGTTTCCGAGGTTCACCGGAGATTGCCGGGACGGTGACCGGAAGAAGTTGTCGGATCGGATATGTCAGGTCTCCGAGTCTTGTTCAGAGATGGTTCTTCAATTTCAAGATCAAATCGAGGTGAATTCAAAATTTACTGAATTTGCCACTTGCTGCTAGTCTTTTTAATTGTTCTCGTGGACTCTTTGGTATTTGCAGTTACAAAAGCTCGTTCTTTAGTTGGGATACTTCTTTCCTTTCCCACTTGGTCAAGTTGGGCACACTCAATTTGAAATCTTTCGAAACCGATCTGGTTTCGTATGAAGTTATAATATGTCCGTTTTATGCAATGTGAGATGATAAAAGAAGTTGCAATCAATTTTTTCATTGGATTTCTGGCAATTGATTGAGTCAGGGTTTTAGAAGATTCCTAACTTGTGGGAATCCGACGCAAAGTGCTAAAAACTCAATGAAAGTAATTAAGCGTCGCATGTGCCTAGAAAATGGTGATTTTTAGATTAATAATTATTTTATTGGAATATACTGCTCATCATATTGCTCCCCCTAACTTACTATTTATTATTGCTTCACTATTCAAAAACTCTGTTCATTGGAATGTAGGTCATGGTGCGGATTAAGGTTGTATCTGGTTTATCTACTGGGGCAGTGGCAGCTGAAGCAAAGGGCAACGCAGCCAACTGGGTCATATTGGACAAGTAATTAAACATAAAAGTATTTTTCTGTTTTCTAATCTATTGCTATAGTGGATCAGTGTTTAATTTCTCTCTATTCACTTTAGTGGGCATTTTAGGAGGATCGGATTCAAACTCGTTGAATGTGTATAGTGAATAACACAAGCATACGTAATTGAGAATATTCTGTGGTTGGGCTGTCTTTATATCTTACCCATCTCAGTGATTGGAAATGAATTGAGAATATGAGGTTTGTTCAAGCAAATTGTTATAGTTGCATGCAGTTATACCTAACAGCTAACATGAGTGATCTTGCCAGTGGACTTGATATCTCTGACTTGTTTATAGCTTTCCTGCAATCTTTCAAGTCCACCCAAACTATCAAGCAAATTGGTCAAACCCCATGAACTACCTTTACCCTCCCCCAAAAGGAAAAAAGGAAAAAAGAAAAAGAAGACAGCATAAAAAATGCAAGAATTGATTTTGGGATTTGCCTTAGAGCCAGTTGAGCATAAAAATAAAACAGTTAATGGGGCTAGGATATGTTTTTTGGAGGATACTTGGGTTGGGGACTGGGGAGTCTTTGTTATCTAGTCTTTTGCCTCATCTTTATAAACTTTCCAGCAATGATGGTCTTTGTGGTGCTTCGTTGTGCAGTCTTTACTCTTAACCTATTTCTAGGACTTTTAGATTTCGTAGGAATCTTAATGATAGAGAATGCTCGGATTCATTGGTACTTCTTTCTTTGCTTAGTAATGTTTCTTGAAATCAAAATCAGCATGCTGACAAAAGATGTTGGACTTGGGATATTGATCCAGTGGGTGTGTTTTCATGTAAATTGTTCTTTGAATCATTAATTTGATGATTCCACTCTTCCATTGTTTCTTCCATCATTGAGGATTTGGAAAGTCAAAGTGCCTTTAAAGGTAGAACATAGTGCATGGTTGATTGTCCGTGGTAAGATTAACACTAATGATGTGTTTCAAAGGAGGAGATCTAAGATTTGTTTTCTTTTGCAGAGGTGTGTTATGTGTAGAAATGATAGTGAGATTGTGGACATTTATTTTTGCATTGTCCAACGGCGTTCTCACTTTGAAACAAGTTGCTTAATTTTGTGGGTTTTTGTTGGGTNGATGATGTGTTTCAAAGGAGGAGATCTAAGATTTGTTTTCTTTTGCAGAGGTGTGTTATGTGTAGAAATGATAGTGAGGTTGTGGACATTTATTTTTGCATTTTCCAACGGCGTTCTCACTTTGAAACAAGTTGCTTAATTTTGTGGGTTTTTGTTGGGTGGTGCCAAGCTCCATTTCTTAAATGATTAGTTTAAATTTTACGGGTTTGGGAGGATAGAAAGATGAAGACTCTTTGACAGAATGCTTTTTTTGCTAGTATTTGGGTGATTTGGTTGGAAAGGAATCCGAGAATCTTTGATGATAAAAGTGAGGAGTAGGAAGGTTTATGGGACAGGATATTTTTCTTGGCTTCATTTTGGGCATCTGTGTCCAAGGATTTTGCAAATATTCCTCCTTTCTGTATTACTGTGAGTTGGACAGACTCGTATGGGATGTAGCATGAGAATATTGCATTGTTTTTGCTTTTGTGCTGTATGACTTTTCCTATCTTTGGGTTGGATGGGTTGCATGACTAGAAAATTTTGAATTTTTTAACCACTTCTGGTTCTGTTCTGATGAAACAGAAAATTGAAGCGAGAACACAAGCATTGCATGCAGGAACTTCGCTGCAACATTGTAGTGATGAAAGGCTCTCACCCGAAAGTCCATAGGCTGAATTTAGGATGTCCTAATGAACCACAAACCCCCTTTTTTTCTTCTGCTTCTTCCCCTATTTCTGAGAGTGCCAAGTTGCAATTCCATGGGATGAAGCATTCTACTCCTATCAGCAGTCCCGAGGAACCAACTACTTCCTATACAAGACCATCTGGAGAGATTTCATCATGCAGTCCAGACACAGGAACTTCTCCTTTCCTTGTCTATGAACAAAATCCGTTGTTTGAAGGATTGAACAAAGGAAAATATATGCCTATTTCTAAATGGAATAATTTGGATGATTTATTTATTGCGATGGACTTAGACAGGGAGAAGATAATAACTCTTTCTACATCCCCAAAAACTACAAATCATAAGAGAGTGTTCTGGATTCCCCAATTCCATATTGTTGATGAGGAAGCCCCTGCAACTAGAAACACTCCCAAAACCGAATCTCCCGCTACAAGAACTGCACTTGAAAGCATAATGCTATCGAACCAAATTATTAGCCCTGGCAGAGACTATCATTTTAACTCTAGCATCAGAGAGGCAGTCTCCTTAGGTAGATCTTCCTCTGTATCTCCTCCTTTATGTTCAATTTGTCAACACAAGGCACCAGTCTTTGGAAAACCTCCAAGAAGGTTTCATTTTAAGGAGCTAGCCGAAGCTACAGATGGTTTCTCAGAAACGACTTTCTTGGCAGAAGGTCAGTTTGGTTTGGTTCACAGGGGGGTCTTGAGAGATGGGCTGGTGGTTGCAGTGAAGCAGTTAAATTTTGCTGGGTCTCAAGGAGATGCAGATTTCTGCAGGGAAGTGCGAGTATTATGCTGTGCACAGCATAGGAATGTTGTGTTGCTGATTGGGTTTTGCATTGAGGGGAAGAAGAGAGTATTAGTTTATGAGTATATCTGCAATGGCTCCTTGGACTTTCATTTACATGGTATTCTCTGTTTTTTTTTTTTTGTTTTTCTTATTTCCCCTATAATTATGTTTGCAGTCAGTGTGTCCAGCTTCTAATTGAAGCGCCATACAATGCATTGGCTTGGCTTCGGTTTCTATGATTGGCAGGGCAAAATAGAGCACCTCTAGATTGGTACTCACGCCTAAAGGTAGCTATTGGCACAGCAAGAGGCTTAAGATACCTTCATGAAGATTGCAGAGTTGGATGTATAGTCCACAGAGACATGCACACTAATAACATCCTCCTGACCCATGATTTTGAACCTCTGGTAATTTGTTTAATGCTTTCTTAGAAGCCAATCTTTCCAAATTCCTGCACATTGGGAAATTTTCTTTTTTTTTTTTCAAACTTCGAAGGCACTTGCATATGCCCACTTGAACGAGAACCAGCTCTCTATCATACATTAGAAACTTCTTAGGATTTCAAATGAAGTATGGTGGCTTCTAGTCATCTACAGCTATTTGGGATCCTTGTGTTGGCAATGAGAGGATCAAAATTCACTATGGAAGTCAAAACCAATTTTCAAGATGATGGTGAAATTCTTCTCTCTCACTTGAACTTGAAACCCTAGTATGTATACTAATCTCTACATCCTTTAAACCCTAACAGCATGTCCTTTCTGTATAGAACCAAATACACCTGATAATCCTTCACTTAATTTTGGTTTAAAGTCAGCTCGATAACCAAATATATAACACCCCTTCTGAAAATCGGTGGCTGCCCATGGGTGCAGGGCTTACATGGCCACAAAATGGAAGAACTACCTATTATAGGTGGCCAGGCGACCACCGGATCCACTGGTTGCGATGTGGCCACCAAAGTGGGGACAAAACCCCCACAGGTGGCTGCACTGCCACCTGTCTGGTTAGTTTTTCCTTTTTTTTTCAAGGCACCAATGCAGAACTTTGCAAGTAGATCTCTGGGAAAATGTAACTTCGTCGTCTAATTTTGTGGTTTGTTCATTTAGGTTGCAGATTTTGGGCTTGCTAGGTTGCACAGGGAATGGGATCCATCTGATGAGGTGCAAGTTGCTGGATCTTTAGGGTATTTGTTACATTTCCTGGACTCTGAGTTGGCTATTATGTGCAAAAATGTTCAATCCATTTGATATTATCTTATAAACTTGACCTAACTACAAGGATGCAGCTTATAATATGGAAATTTAACAAGTTCAACTTTTTTTCCCATTGAGTTTTGTTTCAAAACAAGCTGAAAGATCTTTCAGACCCATTTAAGCTGATGCATGTTGCATCTTGTTTCTTGTGTTGGTAGTCCAATAACATCTACATGCACGCTATGCTTAAGTGTGAGGTTTATGTTCTTCTGATTAAACTGATTCTGTTCTGATGCTATAGGTGTCTTGCACCAGAGCACTATAATGGCGGAAAAATCACAGAGAAAGCTGACATATATGCTTTTGGACTGGTTCTATTAGAGCTAATTACTGGTCAGAAAGCCAGCAACTTGAAATGTCACAAGGGACGGGGCTTTTTCTCCAGCAACTTCTTCCCTTTATCTGTCCTGGAACCAATCCATCTCTTATTACATGAACATGAATTGTTGGACCCCTGCTTGGCCCCTCACCAACTCCACAACCTCCCCCATGAACTACAGGCAATGGGTCGTGCTGCCTCCTTGTGTCTACAAGAAGATCCCAATTCCAGACCACCAATGTCAAAGGTTTTATACCACTCACAGTTCCTATGTTGATTCATCTGTATAGTTTGAATATTCTCTGGTAAATAATATCATTGTGTTGTCTATTATCAGCGATAGTTAGCTTTATTCTTGTGATGGGAGAGGCATGTTAATTTAATTTTGTTCTCTGATAAATACATTAATTGAACATTTTCCTATCTTCTCTAAATCAATAGGTCCTTAGAATGCTAGAAGGAGGAGATGCATTTATTCCTTTGGCTTTGGACTTGAACTCAATTGGCAGTAGAAGTGGGCACATGCAGGGTCTGAGTTCAAAAACACAGCCTAATTCAAGTAGGCATTCTCGCAAGCTTTCTCACTAAGTCAATGTGAAAGTGCTTTTGGTATTTCTGGTAAGTCAATTCGGTTCTACATGTGTTATATCACACCAATTCTTTTCATATTCTTTTCCGTCGTCGTGACAATCTGTCATCATCATTCATTCTTGGCGAGAATTATTTAAAGCTTCCATACAATTCAGTTTACTTGTAAGTTCAATTTGTTATCTTTTGTTCAGGATATTTCTTGTAAAAAGTCTGTGGCATACTCCCACTTTTTCTTGTAGCTATTTCCAGGTCATGCTCAACTCTAATCTTTATTCAAGGTCTGCTTTCAACTAGTGCCTTTCAGTTTTTTGATGGTCATCGGGCGAAAACAGGCTAACGGCCCAGATCTTTTCATCAGGATGGTTCTAATGGATTTCTTTTTTTAAAAGAATTTTTGGCCTTGTGTGGTTTGTGTCTCAAAAATATATAGTATCCGAAACTGTTTTGAGGAATAGTTTTAAATGATGTTTTTTGTGTTGTGTCGTAGAACTTGTTGGTTATACAATTTTAAAAACAGTTTTACGTAATAGAAAATAGTAAAATTTGTTTGGACAATAATCCAAAAATAATGAAAATAGAAATGTGATGGTGGTGGCGATAGTGATAGTGATGGTGGTGGATGTATGGTAGTGGTGGTGAATGTATGGTAGTGTTGGTGGTGGTGGAAGTGTGGTGGTGTTTTCTAANCAGCTTCTAATTGAAGCGCCATACAATGCATTGGCTTGGCTTCGGTTTCTATGATTGGCAGGGCAAAATAGAGCACCTCTAGATTGGTACTCACGCCTAAAGGTAGCTATTGGCACAGCAAGAGGCTTAAGATACCTTCACGAAGATTGCAGAGTTGGATGTATAGTCCACAGAGACATGCACACTAATAACATCCTCCTGACCCATGATTTTGAACCTCTGGTAATTTGTTTAATGCTTTCTTAGAAGCCAATCTTTCCAAATTCCTGCACATTGGGAAATTTTCTTTTTTTTTTTTCAAACTTCGAAGGCACTTGCATATGCCCACTTGAACGAGAACCAGCTCTCTATCATAAATTAGAAACTTCTTAGGATTTCAAATGAAGTATGGTGGCTTCTAGTCATCTACAGCTATTTGGGATCCTTGTGTTGGCAATGAGAGGATCAAAATTCACTATGGAAGTCAAAACCAATTTTCAAGATGATGGTGAAATTCTTCTCTCTCACTTGAACTTGAAACCCTAGTATGTATACTAATCTCTACATCCTTTAAACCCTAACAGCATGTCCTTTCTGTATAGAACCAAATACACCTGATAATCCTTCACTTAATTTTGGTTTAAAGTCAGCTCGATAACCAAATATATAACACCCCTTCTGAAAATCGGTGGCTGCCCATGGGTGCAGGGCTTACATGGCCACAAAATGGAAGAACTACCTATTATAGGTGGCCAGGCGACCACCGGATCCACTGGTTGCGATGTGGCCACCAAAGTGGGGACAAAACCCCCACAGGTGGCTGCACTGCCACCTGTCTGGTTAGTTTTTCCTTTTTTTTTCAAGGCACCAATGCAGAACTTTGCAAGTAGATCTCTGGGAAAATGTAACTTCGTCATCTAATTTTGTGGTTTGTTCATTTAGGTTGCAGATTTTGGGCTTGCTAGGTTGCACAGGGAATGGGATCCATCTGATGAGGTGCAAGTTGCTGGATCTTTAGGGTATTTGTTACATTTCCTGGACTCTGAGTTGGCTATTATGTGCAAAAATGTTCAATCCATTTGATATTATCTTATAAACTTGACCTAACTACAAGGATGCAGCTTATAATATGGAAATTTAACAAGTTCAACTTTTTTTCCCATTGAGTTTTGTTTCAAAACAAGCTGAAAGATCTTTCAGACCCATTTAAGCTGATGCATGTTGCATCTTGTTTCTTGTGTTGGTAGTCCAATAACATCTACATGCACGCTATGCTTAAGTGTGAGGTTTATGTTCTTCTGATTAAACTGATTCTGTTCTGATGCTATAGGTGTCTTGCACCAGAGCACTATAATGGCGGAAAAATCACAGAGAAAGCTGACATATATGCTTTTGGACTGGTTCTATTAGAGCTAATTACTGGTCAGAAAGCCAGCAACTTGAAATGTCACAAGGGACGGGGCTTTTTCTCCAGCAACTTCTTCCCTTTATCTGTCCTGGAACCAATCCATCTCTTATTACATGAACATGAATTGTTGGACCCCTGCTTGGCCCCTCACCAACTCCACAACCTCCCCCATGAACTACAGGCAATGGGTCGTGCTGCCTCCTTGTGTCTACAAGAAGATCCCAATTCCAGACCACCAATGTCAAAGGTTTTATACCACTCACAGTTCCTATGTTGATTCATCTGTATAGTTTGAATATTCTCTGGTAAATAATATCATTGTGTTGTCTATTATCAGCGATAGTTAGCTTTATTCTTGTGATGGGAGAGGCATGTTAATTTAATTTTGTTCTCTGATAAATACATTAATTGAACATTTTCCTATCTTCTCTAAATCAATAGGTCCTTAGAATGCTAGAAGGAGGAGATGCATTTATTCCTTTGGCTTTGGACTTGAACTCAATTGGCAGTAGAAGTGGGCACATGCAGGGTCTGAGTTCAAAAACACAGCCTAATTCAAGTAGGCATTCTCGCAAGCTTTCTCACTAAGTCAATGTGAAAGTGCTTTTGGTATTTCTGGTAAGTCAATTCGGTTCTACATGTGTTATATCACACCAATTCTTTTCATATTCTTTTCCGTCGTCGTGACAATCTGTCATCATCATTCATTCTTGGCGAGAATTATTTAAAGCTTCCATACAATTCAGTTTACTTGTAAGTTCAATTTGTTATCTTTTGTTCAGGATATTTCTTGTAAAAAGTCTGTGGCATACTCCCACTTTTTCTTGTAGCTATTTCCAGGTCATGCTCAACTCTAATCTTTATTCAAGGTCTGCTTTCAACTAGTGCCTTTCAGTTTTTTGATGGTCATCGGGCGAAAACAGGCTAACGGCCCAGATCTTTTCATCAGGATGGTTCTAATGGATTTCTTTTTTTAAAAGAATTTTTGGCCTTGTGTGGTTTGTGTCTCAAAAATATATAGTATCCGAAACTGTTTTGAGGAATAGTTTTAAATGATGTTTTTTGTGTTGTGTCGTAGAACTTGTTGGTTATACAATTTTAAAAACAGTTTTACGTAATAGAAAATAGTAAAATTTGTTTGGACAATAATCCAAAAATAATGAAAATAGAAATGTGATGGTGGTGGCGATAGTGATAGTGATGGTGGTGGATGTATGGTAGTGGTGGTGAATGTATGGTAGTGTTGGTGGTGGTGGAAGTGTGGTGGTGTTTTCTAAATTTTGAAAAAGGTTATTTTAAGAAATATATACATTAACTTGTTCTCTAAATTTATTAAATTTTTATTCTCAATTTTCAAAAATAAAAAATAAAAAACAGCTGGCAAAATAAATTTTTTCCTTAAAATTATTTTCAAAAATAAAAAAAATAGTTTATGAAATACAAACCAAATAGGCTTTTAATTTTTCTAAATTTTGATCTCTTCTTCAAAATGTTCATTTGAATTTCGTGAGTACAAATGTGTTGGGCCTTGGGCCTTGGGCCTTGGGCCTATTCCACTTATCACTATTTTGCGTTGGTCATCATGCTAGTTTGTTGGGCCTTGGGATGGTCTCGCGGTTGTTTGGGCCAGCCCAAGACCTACGGGCCCTTGAGTTTTCCGAGGTTAATAGGGTGGGCATCCAAACACAATTTTCAAAAATTCACCTGCTTCGAACCCCAAGGCCAACAGAGTCTTATCACCGACCAACCCCCAAAGTCATAACACTATCACGTGACATAGCTTCTCTGTATAAACATACACCACTCACTCTCACCTTCTCACTTACCTCACTATTTTCTTCCTACAGTATGTCTACCAAAGTCTCCAAAAAGCAGCTATCTTCCTTGGAAGCTAAGAACATCAACAACTCAGAAGATCCAGAAGAGACCGAAAACACAACCCTTGTCACGACTCATGTGTTCTTGAAGCCCACTCACTCCACCGGAACACTAGACAAAGAAGTGGTGCTCAGTCGTATTCGCCACCGCAAGCGCGCCAACAAGTTTCGCACCGCCGTGCGAGCTCTCTTACTCTCGCCGTTTGCTGCTAAGACAACGACCGACAACGTCTCGGTTCAACAAACGAGATGGGTGGATGATGCTTTCGCTGCTCCTTGATTAGTTCATAAAGGAACTGTTACCCCCCATGTATTGTAATTGTACTTGTATGTAAATAAAGCATCTAGTGCAACTTATTTCTTCAAATATGCTTTCCAGCTGAAAGAACTGTTTGTTTGAAATAGTGCTTAAGTTAGCCGGAAACTGAGTACTTAGAGTAATGGTGACTCAAGAAGCGGGCCCCGGAGCTTTTATCCAAAAAAGAAGAAGCAAAAGAAAAGGAAGTTGGAAGTTTAAACATTAAGAGGGAATAACTGGGTAAGCAAAGGTGCACCTCTCTTTTTATTTATGTATTTAATGGTATAACTTGCATAAGAAGTGTTGTTTAAGGATACGAGAGAGCAGTGGTACAAAACGGTGATAATGGAGCTGAATTATTCGAATTTGATTTAAATAAGATTCAATTTGAGCTCGACTTGTATTCTAAATAAGTCAAGTTTGTATAATTTTTTTAAGTTTGTTTAGAAAAATAAATCTACAAGATTCCGTTCAAGTTTGTAAAATTCGTCTCGTTTATGTATAAAATAGTCAAACTACTAGGATTCGACTCATTTTTTAAATAAGTCGAAGTTGAACAATCTTTTAGACTCATTTTAAAAAAACAAACTCAATAAACTCAATTAAAACTCGCAAAGTTTGATTCGATTATTAATCCCTTATAGTTTACTTTCACCTGCACATGAATTCAACCTCTTTTTCTTTTACCTTTTGCTCTCCCAATAAAACAAAAAAGAGGTGTAATTTAAGATTTTTTTTTTCAGATTCCTTCTACAATTTATATTCTTATTCGTGATCTAGAAAATAAAGGAAAAGAATAATTCGTGTGAAAGGTGGTGACTTCATAAAGATTTGACAAATATTTTCAAAAGAAACAAATCTTGCCTTGTTTTACAAAGTGTAATTCTACTTAGATTTAATTTATTGGTATAATCACGATTTATCATTAGATTGACAATAAATTTTATTATTAATTCAAATTTAATATTAATTCAATAGTTTTGATGTGTCGTATCAATAAAGAAGACCAATAAATTAAATTTAAATAATATTTTCTTTTTACAAATGGAATCTGCACTTTGAAAAGTGTTAGGCTTGAGGAAAATAAGTGTATTCAACAAGATTTAAAATAGCAAGGATTAAGTATAAATAAAGATCGGCATCTAAACATGTTCTGCCACATGAGTTGTCCATCAATCCGGATAAGGTTGCGGACCCTTTCTCAATTGGATTTTTTTTAAAGCCGATATACCTTTTTTAATTTGTGGGGCTTTAAGTACAAAATCAAAAACAATTTAGCAAAAGAGAGAATTCGGAGCAGAAAGAACGAAATACCCTATACCTCTAACATAACACTTATAATAGCCGGAAAAATCAGATAAAAAAATCGAATAATTTAAAAATTGATGCTCCTAATTTTTTAAGTTTTTTTATATTAGAACACACACTCTCTCTTTATCTCCTGGGACGGCCCAACCAATATGGGGGCATTAGGTGAAAATATTCAGAGGGACCCAATGTTATGAAATATAATAATATAGATACCACAAAATAAATATTAATATATATTTATTTTAAAATTATTTTTATTGTAATAGTTTTGCATTCAAATTTTAATTATAAAAAATTTATTATTTGAATTTGAATTTGGAGATTAAAATATAATTAAATCTACTATCTATTAAAAATATCGAGAAAGAAAACTGAAATTTATTAATATAACAACATTTTTTTTCAAAAAACGACTGTTAGTAAGAATTTTGAGTTATAAACTACTCAAACCCAATATGCTTTTCTATCTTTCTGTGTGTGTTTCTTGTGTATTTAAAAAAATATTTAAGCAAAAAATAGATCCAGATAAAAAGGTCTCAAATTTAAATTAATAAAAAAATATAATTTATAAAAATTAAGTGATAAATAATTAATCAACCAATTAACTTAGATTGTAATAAATTAAAATTATTGCGTGGGGAGATAACTCATTTTTTTAGTATTTACATAAAAATAAGATTGAAAAAATAAAGGTAATACAAGAAAAATCATTCGATTGCATCATGCCAGAATGTATTTAAAAAATTGATTTAAGGGAACGAATAATTTCATCAATTTATCATCTAAATTTACTAAGACTAGATTCAAACTCATTAATGGCATGTCAATTTTGTATTGGTTCATAGATTATATCTAAAATTGTAAGAGTAAATAAAATTAGAGCCTTAAAATTATTTTAATTGAATTTAAAAAAAAATGCAGCCCTAAATATTACTATTTCTTTGGGGACCCTAGGCAGAGCCTTAGTGGCCTATGCCTAGGGTCAACCTTCTCTCTCTCTCTCTATATATATATATATAGTAATTTTAAATTCTTTAATTTTATATATTTCTTAAATTATTATTATTTTTCTTTAAAACTCCTAAATTTTAGTATTTTTTTATATTAGAACTCTTTCATGTATATATATACACACATCGTATGTGATCAAATTAAAACTAATACAAAATCAAAATTCTTTAATTTTAGATATTTTTTAAGATAATTACTATTTCTCTACTATTATTGTGTATGTGTATATATATATATTTACAAAATGGATTCGAGTTATAGAAATGGTTTTCTAGAAGATGTAGGTTATATTGGGTCCATTAACCATCTCCAGACTTTGAGGTGGTTAGATTTTTGAATATTAAATATTAGTTTAGACTATTTATTATACGCATTTAATAATCGTGTCAATTTTATAATCGTTCGTGTCAAATTAGTGTCGGGTTTGTATCAACACGTTAGAGGTGATTGCCGCATCCCTGCCAACTTCCACTAACATCACGATTTGATACTACAAATCTAGACAATTATTGTGTTCAATCTTCGTCCTTTTAAGTTCGGACTGAGCTTTATTAACTTAGCACTAATGTTAAATCAATCCCGAATTTGATTTATTTGATACTTGAAGATGTATCTGCACATCTCGGTTTGAAGAGAATCAAGAGAAAAAAAAAAGAATCGAAATTGTTCGATATACTTCTCGAAACGAATGAAAAGAAGACGAAAGATGAAACATAAATCATGAATTAGTTCTCTTAGGTACAAAAAATGACCGAGTTTTAATTCAAATTGATTCTCTATTATATAAAAATATCTCAATTCATCTAGGGCATGTTTATTTGATGAGTTTAATAAAAACAGTCCAATAAATCATGATATTCCTTGTGTTGGTTATAAATTTGTGGTCTAAGATTAAAATTCTGACCCGTAATAAAATTTTAAGGTAAAACTCGTGCACATGTGTATTTGTATTACTTATCAAACATGAGATCAATCGGTTAGAGCACCACTAATCTAAGGAAAAAGAGTTACTTTGTGCCCTTTGATGACTCCAATAGGCATGCTGTACATTGCTGAATTTGTAGGTCTGTAAACTAATCTAAAAGGGTAGGCAAAAACAAATTGAGTTCCATTGGGATCGGGCAGTAAGGTTGCCAAAAAACAATTTAATTCGTCAAGCTGTCATTAACAACACGTGGCTTTAGAGCATGTTCATTTGGGGTAGGTATATTCATAACTTCACGCACACCCCCTATAATTATACATATATTTAATGACATCCCCAACATCTTCTGAAATTTCAATACACCTCCTTTTCAATTATAGTGTAGAGTCACTTAATTCCCTTTCCATTAACCGCACAAATAAAAAACGTGAATGATTTAATTTGATATTCTTCAAAAATACAAAAGCTACCCTTTCTTGTGTAAATAGACCAAAATACTTATACGCTGAATAGCATATAATTTTATGCACTTGTATTCATATGAAAAATACATACATTTTGGATGAAATTTTAATTTTTTGTTTATAATATATTTAGATTTATGAAATTGTTAAAGTCAGTTTTATGTAATGAAGATTGATTGTACATAAGAATTAAACTAAGCTTACTGACAGAAATGATTCAATCACACATAAGGATGTGATTATACGTATATTATACATTTATATATTTTTGTACTAGCATCCGGTGACAAGCACGGATATTTTTTGTCATTTTTTTAATTTTGTTTAAGAAGATAGATAAAAAAATAATACTCAATTTTTAAATGAATATTTTTTTTAAGAAAAGAGGGATTTGGAAATTGATTCCTAGGCCCAATAGGATTCCAAAAAAAAAAAAAATCTACTACTAAATTTCTTTTGAATTAGGTCTTTATCGAAGAGTCAAAGTAATGTACATAACTATCGCTCTTTACAATTGCAAAAAAATAACGACCATGTAATCACCTAATTTAAAAATCTTTTTCTAAAAAGTTACGTCATTATAATGTACATATATATATATATATCTTTGAGCTAAAAAATAATAGGTAAATAATAAAAAAATATAAAAAGTAACAGGTACAGCAAAATACAGATTGTCAAACAAGTACACTAAAATATAAATTATTAGATGTCATCATAATATCTAAATTACTTGTTTCAATAAGTTTGAATTTCAAAATTGATAGACAATGCCACAAAAATTTTAATAACAAATGCAAAAAAGAAAGAAAGAAAATAAACTAACTATAGTTTAGACTGAAATCATGTGATAATGACAAAATAGGTAATAAAAATTAGTAACTAACCAATCTCTTAACATTCGTGCCAACACAAAAACCTTTTTTTATGCTAAAAATTCAATAGGATGAAAATTAATTTACACACATAAAGAGGACCATAACACTTAATTTACTTAAAAAATAATATGATGTTATTGAGGAGTTGAAATGTATACAAAAGACATATGATAGAGTGTGATTGGATCGGGGTAATAATTAAAAAAATAGAGAATATGGAGGAAATACTTCTCAAATTTTCTCTCTTCTAATTCCTTTTGTGTGTATATATATATATATTAGGGGTAACTTATGCTTAAAGGTACATTAGAATGTGAATAATTTTGAAATAGATATTAGTGACTGTTACATGAATATATTTGAGACTCATATATACTAACATATTATATACTAAAATATTGTATATTGTATAACATATAATTATTGTTTATATGTATTATACATTAAATGGGTACTATGTGATATAAATATTTATGCACATTATATAATATGTTAGATTTTCAGGGTTATTATGGTAAAATAACAAGTTTTGTTATCTCCATCAGCGAACAAACTCTTATGGGGTGTAGATGAAATTTTAGATAATATAAGGGGTGTGTTTGAAAATAAAGTATTTTATAGGAGTATGGATAAAATTTTTCCAAAATCATATATATATATATATATATATATAATAAAATACATAACAATTTGAATTTTTATTCTCTACATATTATTCCCTTAAAAATATCACATCAATAATTCTTATACGTTTAATTATTTATATAATTTTCATGTAAAAATATTATATTATTTATTTTTATCATATGTTTAATTATTTAATATTTAATTAATTTATTATTAATATAATTTTTATTTCAAATATTATTTATAATGAGATTTGGACGCCGGAAGTATCGTGACTTCGTGGTTATTACTACTATATATAGATATCAACCACCCACATGTGTAAGGAGTACCCGCTTCAATCTCTATCTGATTACAATTCAGTTGCTAAGTTCTGTTTCTGCGCTTCAGTTCCAATCAATTCGACTCTCTCTCTCTCTCCCTCTCTCCCTCCCTCCCTCCCTCCCTCCTTCCGATGGCAGTCACAGACTCCGATCAAAATACCCTAATCGATGGCAATTCCCTTGTTGCCATGTCCCTGGCACGTGCAGGCGTCGATCGCATGTTCGGCGTAGTCGGTATTCCGGTCACCACCCTCGCCAACCGCTCCGTCGCACTTGGAATCCGATTCATCGCGTTCCACAACGAGCAATCCGCCGGATACGCCGCTTCGGCTTACGGGTACCTCACCGGTCAGCCCGGAATTCTCCTCACGGTCTCCGGGCCGGGTTGCGTCCACGGGCTCGCGGGTGTCTCGAACGCCACCGTTAACGCCTGGCCCATGGTCTTGATCTCCGGGTCATGCGATCAAAAGGACTTCGGCCGCGGCGATTTCCAAGAGCTCGATCAAATCGCGGCCGTTAAACCCTTCTCGAAATTTTCTGCAAAAGCCACTGATATCAAAGAAATCCCTAGTTGTGTTTTCGATGTCCTTCACTGGGCTGCATCGGGGCGTCCCGGTGGGTGTTACTTGGATTTACCCACTGATGTGCTTCACCAAACTGTTACTGAATCGAAGGCGGAGAAATTGATTGTTGATGCTCAGAGTTGTAGAAAGGAAAAGAAAGAGGAAGTGATTGAAATTGTTAAGCGTTCGGAGATTGAAAAGGCGGTTTCATTGCTGAGACAGGCAGAGAGGCCGTTGATTGTGTTTGGTAAGGGCGCTGCCATTGCTAGAGCCGAGAATGAGCTGAAAAAGTTGGTGGAAACTACTGGAATTCCATTTTTGCCAACACCTATGGGGAAGGGTTTGTTGCCTGATACCCATGAGCTAGCAGCAACTGCGGCGAGGTCATTGGCAATTGGGAAATGTGATGTTGCATTGGTGGTTGGTGCAAGGCTTAATTGGTTGTTGCATTTTGGGGAACCTCCAAAGTGGTCTAAGGATGTGAAGTTTATTTTGGCTGACATAAGTCAAGAAGAGATTGAGCTGAGAAAGCCATGTCTTGGACTGGTTGGGGATGCGAAAAGGGTTTTGGAAATGATTAATAAGGAGATTAAGGATGACCCCTTTTGTTTGGGGAAGGATCATCCTTGGGTTGAGGTGATAGCGAAGAAGACAAAGGAAAATGTGTCAAGAATGGAGGCACAGTTGGCTAAGGACGTTGTGCCTTTCAATTTTATGACACCAATGAGGATAATCAGGGATGCAATTTTGGGATTGGGTAGTCCTGCTCCGATATTAGTATCTGAGGGGGCGAACACCATGGATGTTGGACGGGCTGTGTTAATTCAGACGGAGCCGAGAACTAGGTTGGACGCTGGGACTTGGGGGACAATGGGGGTTGGTCTGGGCTATTGCATAGCTGCGGCGGTGGCTTCCCCTGATCGGCTTGTTGTTGCCGTTGAAGGGGACTCTGGATTTGGTTTCAGTGCCATGGAATGCGAGGTTTGTTCCCTCTCTAAGAAGTTTGTTTATATATTAATGCTCCTTGATTATGGAAAACTCGTATTCTATGCTTTATTTTCATTCAATTAGGAATAAACATAATGCGGATGCTCAAGCTGAAAATGCTATACATTTAATGGTTCAAGGTCTAAGTTGCTTGTATATTTCAATGCAAGTTGTCGAAGTGGTTGGGCTCTCCTCCCTTGGCTTGACAGAGAAACCTAGAACATCGCCAGTGTTTTTTTTTTTAGATTCTATTCTCTCACAGAGAGAGAATAAGATATGTATGTTTTTTTTTTAATTCCTAGCCCTCGGGCTTTTTATTTTCTGGCCTTTCCACTTTTAAATAACTACAAAAAATATCCCATGTTTTAATTGTAAAATTACAACCCTTTAAACATGTCCACTGCGTGTCCGAATTTGAAAAATTTTAAAAAAAAAGAAATTGGACACTAATTAACATGTTTGACACATGTCCGTGTACCAGACGTGTTGGACACGGATACGTGAGCCAAAATTGAGTGTTCGTGATTCATAGCTATGCATGCACTAATTGCAGTCTCTTCATGAATGAGTACATCCACCCCAGAAGAATAAAATATTAAAATTAAATTATAAATTGAAAAAAAAAAAAAAGAAACAAATAGTATTTTTTTCCCAAGACTGCAGTAAATGTGCAAGTCTGTCTCTCTTACTTTATAAGTCCCATCCCATNAAAAAAAAAAAAAAGAAACAAATAGTATTTTTTTCCCAAGACTGCAGTAAATGTGCAAGTCTGTCTCTCTTACTTTATAAGTCCCATCCCATTTAGTTCTCTTTTATGGCGTTCTCTCTTAGTAGATTGGGTGGGTACAAACCTAACGTTTTACATTGTTCAGACAATCAGACCCACAATTGGGCCAAATTTTAAGTAGAACCAGTGTNTTTTACATTGTTCAGACAATCAGACCCACAATTGGGCCAAATTTTAAGTAGAACCAGTGTCCCTTTTATACGTGTGTAATAAGAAAATATATATTTTAACTATGTATCACTTAGGTGTCCTTTTATGAAGCCAATTCATACCAATATTTGATTGCTAGGCAGTGATACATTTTTTCCTTTCTCTTCTTAGTGAATTAAATATTTCGTGTGACACTCTTACCATGTTGCTTGTGCTCTGTAAAATTCATTTATCCCAATTGCTGCACAAATAGGAAGCCTTTCTGTTAAACTAAATGGTTCCCCCCAACTCTTTCTTGGGCCATATTTTTGTATATTCATTCTTATATTATATTCTTTTTACCACCATTATCTTGACGTATTTGATTACTTTCTGAGCAGAAAAAACTTATATGCTGTGTGTTTCTTTGAACTCTACAGACATTGGTTCGATATCAGTTGCCAGTGGTTGTCATAGTCTTTAACAATAGTGGTGTATATGGTGGTGACCGGAGGAACACTAAAGAAATTACAGGACCTTACAAGGATGATCCAGCACCAACTTCTTTTGTCCCTGGTGCTGGATATCATCTTCTAATTGAAGCTTTTGGGGGAAGGGGTTATCTTGTTGGGAAACCTGATGAACTCAAGTNTGGATATCATCTTCTAATTGAAGCTTTTGGGGGAAGGGGTTATCTTGTTGGGAAACCTGATGAACTCAAGTCGGCGCTTTCTGAAGCTTTTTCTGCACGGAAGCCTGCTGTCATAAACGTTACAATTGATCCATATGCTGGTGCAGAAAGTGGGAGGATGCAGCATAAAAACTGAGGCAAGCTGTAGCAACTTTAATTTTTGGTTGCTTACGCTTCTTTGTTTGAGTGTATACTCTGTTTGCTTTTTCTGGATGTTGTCTTTTGTGACGCCTATTGATTGGGTGAATCTAAACCTGCTTTATCATGTGTAATTTATAAAGCTAGAGTCATGGTTGTTGCTAGCATGTAGACAAGACACACACTCATAGCGCCAGTTTGTTTGTTCCATATCATCATATCAAATGTTGAACAAATTGAAATAAGTGAAGAGAGAGAAATAACATGATGACTCTTGTACTTTGGCCAGTCATGATACTTGACCTAGTTGATGTACAGTATTAACGTACTCAGATTTTGAAGTTAATCTGATAATGTCACTATGGAAATGCATATTACACTGTCATATGGACTCAGTGGATGTGCAGGGTAGTATTCATCCATTTACCATTTTTGACTTGTCTATGGAATCTGTAACCAATGCCTTCTGTTTTTCAACTTTTGCTTATATNAATTAAATTATAAATTGAAAAAAAAAAAAAAGAAACAAATAGTATTTTTTTCCCAAGACTGCAGTAAATGTGCAAGTCTGTCTCTCTTACTTTATAAGTCCCATCCCATTTAGTTCTCTTTTATGGCGTTCTCTCTTAGTAGATTGGGTGGGTACAAACCTAACGTTTTACATTGTTCAGACAATCAGACCCACAATTGGGCCAAATTTTAAGTAGAACCAGTGTCCCTTTTATACGTGTGTAATAAGAAAATATATATTTTAACTATGTATCACTTAGGTGTCCTTTTATGAAGCCAATTCATACCAATATTTGATTGCTAGGCAGTGATACATTTTTTCCTTTCTCTTCTTAGTGAATTAAATATTTCGTGTGACACTCTTACCATGTTGCTTGTGCTCTGTAAAATTCATTTATCCCAATTGCTGCACAAATAGGAAGCCTTTCTGTTAAACTAAATGGTTCCCCCCAACTCTTTCTTGGGCCATATTTTTGTATATTCATTCTTATATTATATTCTTTTTACCACCATTATCTTGACGTATTTGATTACTTTCTGAGCAGAAAAAACTTATATGCTGTGTGTTTCTTTGAACTCTACAGACATTGGTTCGATATCAGTTGCCAGTGGTTGTCATAGTCTTTAACAATAGTGGTGTATATGGTGGTGACCGGAGGAACACTAAAGAAATTACAGGACCTTACAAGGATGATCCAGCACCAACTTCTTTTGTCCCTGGTGCTGGATATCATCTTCTAATTGAAGCTTTTGGGGGAAGGGGTTATCTTGTTGGGAAACCTGATGAACTCAAGTCGGCGCTTTCTGAAGCTTTTTCTGCACGGAAGCCTGCTGTCATAAACGTTACAATTGATCCATATGCTGGTGCAGAAAGTGGGAGGATGCAGCATAAAAACTGAGGCAAGCTGTAGCAACTTTAATTTTTGGTTGCTTACGCTTCTTTGTTTGAGTGTATACTCTGTTTGCTTTTTCTGGATGTTGTCTTTTGTGACGCCTATTGATTGGGTGAATCTAAACCTGCTTTATCATGTGTAATTTATAAAGCTAGAGTCATGGTTGTTGCTAGCATGTAGACAAGACACACACTCATAGCGCCAGTTTGTTTGTTCCATATCATCATATCAAATGTTGAACAAATTGAAATAAGTGAAGAGAGAGAAATAACATGATGACTCTTGTACTTTGGCCAGTCATGATACTTGACCTAGTTGATGTACAGTATTAACGTACTCAGATTTTGAAGTTAATCTGATAATGTCACTATGGAAATGCATATTACACTGTCATATGGACTCAGTGGATGTGCAGGGTAGTATTCATCCATTTACCATTTTTGACTTGTCTATGGAATCTGTAACCAATGCCTTCTGTTTTTCAACTTTTGCTTATATTAGCAGTTTGGTTGGTGAATGGAAATTGAAAGTTCTGCATCAAAATGGAGATTGAGGCGTTTGCCATATTTTTTTTTTGTGGCAAAGTTTGTTGTTAATAACCTTCCTGTGCACTTAACATCTGCAATTACATGTTTTTTAGTTTATAATCTGAAATTACACGTTGAGATTGCTTCAGTAGCCCCCTAAATAAGTGTGTGCATAACTACCGATGAGTATGTGGATCAATATTATTCCTCTCTCTCTCTGTCTCAACCCCCCCTCCCCCCAAAAAAAAAAAAACACTCACACCCCGGATGTACAAAAGAATCTTTGATCTTTATATCTGTAAATTGATTTGAAGTAAGCTTCTCAATAGGCTGAGTTTCGGGTTTGTCAACTTCTATCTTTGCTTGGATTGAAATGCATGGCACAGGTTCCTTCCCGACTTCTACTGAGTATTTATTTTCATTGGATGCTATAACAAAAAGAATTTACTAGCAAAAATACATGCCAAACAACTAAGGAAAGGATAAAAGGAAAAGTACATAACCCTAATTAAAAAGAGGACAATTGGAAGATGTTACTCTTTATTTCTTTTATCGAGTGGGCTAAAGAATTGGGAGTGTTCTTGTAATCCACCATGTATGGATCAAATATGAACCCATAAAAGAGCTAAAAGTAAACGCAGAGCGTGCTAGAGGAGCTGCAAGTAAGGAACATGCTATCTAGTAAGGTGGTGGAGGGGGATGTCTAGGTGGAGATGGTCCATAGGGATCAAAGTGTGATGGCGGAGGTGGACCGGGAGGTCCAGGCTGAGGTGATGCATTAGGTGGTGGGGGTGATTCAGGTGGTCCAGGGGGTGGAGTGTAAGGTGGTGAGGGTGGTCCAAGAAGTGGTAATGGAGGAGCATAATAATTTGGTGGCGGAGGTGGTGCTGGGACGAATGAACCTAGTACCAGCACTGGTGGCAGTGGGGGTGATCCGGGTGGTCCAGATGGTGGTGGTGGAATGTAATAATTTGGAGGTGGAAGTGACAGTGGGACGAATGCTGGTATCGGCACTAGTGGTGGTGGGAATGATCCAAGAGGTGGTGGTGGAGGAGGAGCATGATAATTAGGTGGGGGTGATCCAGGAGGCCCAGGGGAACCTGGTTCAGGCACCAGTGGCGGAGGTTGTCTATGGTCATGTCTTCGGAACCCCATTTTTTTGAACTTCGAATACAAGATTACTAGAGTGAGTAGGGATGATTAAGGACAAGAACTGATTATATAGAGATGTGACTTGAAATATAATCTTTTAGATGTAAATACATCCATGAATTGGTGGCTTTTTTTTTGGTCAGACTATTATAGGGGAGGGAAACTCGAACCGACACCCTTTTGGTGTTCAGGTAGAGTGGATTGCCACTTTGGTGGACCTGTAGTTTATGAATTGGTGGTTCAAAAAGTACAGAGATCATCTTAATCATAAAGACTTCAAATAGTATTTCGTAATTTTGACATCACACTATAAAAAGTAATTGATATTGCTTCAACAATTTGGCTCTCTCTATTTGAACTCTCTCTCTCTCTCTCTCTCAAATGGTAGGATTTTGACGTAAGGTACTAACGCTGCATTTCGTAGGTGAGATATTAAGTCTTGGGAATGGAATATACATTCCTTAATAATGACCATTCATATGTTTGGTTTGCAGGAATGAAAATTCATTCTCATTCCTAAGGATAGCTAATCCCACAAATAATGGGATTAGGCATTACCAAATAAACCATGGTATTTCTCATTCCATTTCCACTGGCAAGTGACAGCCGGATAAAGTAAAAGTCGATTGCTGCTCTCCCTTCTTGATCGCCGTTGCTTAGTCAGATTCCTTCTCTTCTCATTTTATCACATCTTCTCTTCTTCCTCACTAACGCCCATGGGAGTCCACCCCTGTACTCATCCCCTCCCAGGTGCTCCGCCATATCTGCGTCGCCGAGATGGGAGGTTTTGTAGTTGGAGAAGTGTTTGTTGGTGTAAACTGCGAAGTTGGCATCTTTGTGATCGTGTTTGTTTGGGCGATTGTGGTGGTGGAGTCGAAGAGACAAAATATTAGAGTCAAAAAAGAAACAACGAATCTCAGATAATTTGTTCATAAATTTTGTCGGTAGTTTACCGATCCCACTTCAAATTTTATGATTTGGGATTTTTTTTTTTTTCCTTTTCAAATATGAGTTTGCCTCTTCAAAACACTTTGATTTTATTTCTTAGATTTGTTTTTTCTAATTCTAGATTTGGAACTAGCTCTTTATGCATATGAGACCACTCTCACTTGTGATTGGCAAAACACTACACAATAGACCAGGACCTGCTCTTGTTTTTCGTTTATCTGGTAGTGTGCTAAAAAACCAGGAAAGCTTTGTGGGCACTGATTTGTTTTTATAAAGTTCTCGCGAGGAAATGACATTTTATTAATGCAGAGTCAATTTGTACTTTTGTGTAATCCTATAATGTGGTCTAAGTTGGTTTCCTGTTATATACATGAGTGTTGCATACCAAGTGTTTGATTGTTTGCTTATTCAGCGATCTCCTAGTCTCTCTCTTTACTATTTAAAGCTAAAAAACTACGGTTCCCTGCGAATTTGAATTTTCTCACATACTTGGCAATACATTCTGACCATCTACGATGGGTAAAACTGCTTTGTGCTCACCTGCAGAATTCCTGCACCTTTTGAGCTGCCTATGTAACGAAATGAATGTTTCTTTCAAACAGCATAGAGAAATATTTTGCTGAGTTACTCAGTTGGGATTGTTTTTTTTTTTTGTTGCAAGTCCAAAAATTGATATTCACTCTGTTTCACCACTATATCTCTGCAATATGATCCTAAACCCGATATGTCATAACACACTTTACAATATGACTCAGGCTCCATGAAAGACTTATCAAAAATCTTCCATGTAGTTTGTTATACGGTTGGGTTTATATCTTATGAATTAATAAGAGAATGTTAACTACATTTTGTTTATGTTCCTCTTGTGGAATCATTGTGTACAGACTGATTATTATACTACTAGTAGGAAATGATCTCTAGTAGTTAATGGACCCCTTTTGAAATAGATTTCTGCTTTGTGCTTTCCTTTTCTTTTGTAGGTGCCATCTGGGGCTTGAACTACTCAAATCCAGAGGTGAATGAAGTGATTCCATCCTTAAAACTCTCTGGCATCACTCGGATTCTTTTATGTGCTGCTCTTTGAACGCGTGCACTTTAAGCTTTTACCCCTCTTTGTCTCTCACGCACACATGCATGGGGGCGCAGGCTATTATGCATTGCTGCACACATGCCTTGCAAATATACGCAAGTATATAAGATTTTCCCTGGTCATGCTTAAAACAGAATTTATTTTCCTTATGTGAGAAGACATTCTTCTGTATGTGAAAACACATTTACCTTTTCATTAAGAACGTCAGTTTACCAGTAACATATATATAATGCAAAGCAGTTCATATTCCTTTGAAATCCGTCCCATGCTTATGCATGCCACCACTAAAATTCAAAAGGGGGGTTGCTAAATGCTTATGACCACATGACCATTTTAAGCTAAACTTCCAGAGATCTTTATTCTTGTAATAGCACACTACCATTTCAGTTAACTTGAGTTCAAATTAATGCAGGCCTTGCCAGTATTCACTTTTGCAAACCAGGCCGGTCTTGATATGCTCGAGACAACATTGGTTGCACTTCACGAGACAACTTGAGGGAATTTATGAATAAGGGATCAAATTCTGGCTCCGTCCCTGATTGCCAAGATGGAGTTGTGAATGATCCCGATTCAAGTGTGGATTCATGATCATAAAGACAAGCCTTTTTTTGGGATATTATATTTGGGAAGGGAAACCGAATGTAATTTTTTTAAATTGGATGGCACTATAAGTGACAAAGTTGGTGATAAATGATAGGTTTTATTTTTGTTATTATGGACGTTCATGTAAATATTTTTGTTGATTCCATGTATTGAAGTTTAATTTATATGCCAACTTTTATTTATTAAAATAGAGTGAAATAAATTTATAGTTGTGTTTTTCGGTATGATTTTATGCATTGTATTTGTAGGTGATTTAATAAATAGATATCTAAATAGAGTGAAATATTTTCTCGTAAAAGTTAGCTTTATACCAAGTAAATTTTTTTATCCGGAAAAATGTTTTCTCTCGTTAGTTCTTGATATTTTTGACAACTAACTAAAATAAGAGTGTGGGGATTATACATTTTTATTTTGTTTGTCAAGTTTTAAAATTAATAGGTATATTTATTATAATGGATGATGTTACACAAATTAAGTTGAAATTTTATAGTTAAAAAAATTATTTTGTTTAAATTTCATTTCATTTCACTCCAACTATAATTATCGTGTCCAAATGTTGGAATAGAATGTGTATTTTATTTTAGGACTTGATCTCTAGTAATTGCAATGTTTAATATATATTTCATTCCATTATTAAGTTAATTTCATTCTTACTTAAAAACATTATTACAAATCAAACATAACATAAGGATAAGCCCCGCTTACAACAACACACCACGACAAAAAAAAACCCAGCAAAGAGGACATCAAGAAAGGGTCAATTTGTAAAATATAGTTTTCTTCTTTTTTTTTTTTCTTTTTTTGTGGCGTTTTGATTAATTTGAGAAATTTAAATTTTTTGAACTCGAACCTACTAATTTGAGTGAGTAGAAAATATTTAGGGAAATGTTGATTGGTGAAAAATCACCAGCAAATTATATTATTTGAATATTAGATTTACAATTTTGCTATGGACATCAAAATTCTTTTTTACCAAAATTTTTTCACCAACTGATGTGACACCATTTATCACCATAAATAAAAGGAGCCAATTAATATGTGATGGTTATTGATGAAATACATCTGTTAGAACTTCAAAATTTAGTGAAAAAACTTAGTAAACGTTAGTATTTTTGACAAGAACTAAGTATAAAATGGTCAATCCAAATTTCTAGAATCTCTTCTTTCAATCCTTTTGCCTATCATAGAAGGGAGGGGGTTGAAAAAGTTCTAAAAAATATGGTTGGATCGAATATAATTTTTATATTTAGACACTCTTTATGCAACGGGGAGGGACAAGAGGCCCTATCCAAGAAAAGAGAGGGGAGGTTTGGGTCTCCGGCCTGTAAAGCTCATAAATTAATTAGTTACAGGTCATAAAAGACAGTGTAATAAAGCATCAAAAAAATCAAGAGCCTCGAACCAATAAAGACTAGGGAGATTAACTCAAGAACAAATTTCATTAGGATTCTAAAATTCAAATAGAATTACTAATTCCTTGGCTTTCTTACAGAAAGAGGCTAGTTGTTTCATCAAACCATATAGTTATACACCCATTCTTTACTTTTTTTATCAAGAAATACCCATGTTCAGTTAAAACAAGATTTGACCAATATCCAATCTGTCTCTGAGAAATTGCCAAAGAATAGACAAGAAAATAGCTTGCAAGTTTGAAAAACCAACTTTTCAAATAGATGGAGTACTGTTTGTTTGAAAGTTTTCTCCCCTTTTAATCTCTCCATCTTCACAGCAACCATATGGGCCATGGTTGAAAATGGAAGTCGTGTAGGTGTTGATATACTCAACCAAATCACAAAATTAATCGCATAGTTTTTTGCTACATGTTTTGGTGTATATGATTGTGTTCTTGTTCATGCACCAGAATTAGATATAAATATAACAGCAAGAAGAAAAAATCAAAGATTTATGGGAGACACATCTGATTAACTTCACCTAGCAAGAAAAAAAAGAAGATCTAATTGCTTCTTTTATGTTGCGTAAACCATTAGAATTTCAAACGATAAAGAAAACATTATAATAAATGCAACAATTTGAATATCAAACTATCTGAGACAGAAAGATTTCATCTTTCAAGTCTGAGTCCATATGCAACGAACGAGTCCATTAGGCAAGTTGAGTATAGAATTACAGTACCAAACAAAGCAGGCTCAAGTAATCGAGCAAGACGAACCATCTTCATGTAGTCACTTCAGATAAAGAATCCCTCAAATTTTGGTTCTGATCAATGGATTAGCTTGGTTGTCAAGGAATGTCCAAAGATTGAAGGCATCCTAGGCTCCCCAAGTACTCTGGAAAGTTAAAAGAACAAACTTTAAGCACCGATTGAATACTACACACACATACACACGCACACGTACACGCACAGATATATATATAATTACCTTGGTAGTCACTTACCAACATCATTTGATATCTAGTTAAATTACCGGAGGCCTACTTGCAATATTAAAAGTGTATGTGGATCTCGGAGCTTTTCTTTTTATTACATATCATATGCATACAATTTAGAAAGCAAAGCTTACATATATATTAACCTAAACGTAATGAACAAGTTTAGGAAGAAATCCTTATCTTTAATACGTGTTTTGGTGAAAATCCTACACTTTAATCCGTCTCCTACGTGGAAATCCCTTTAAATCCTTGTGTTTTCTTATTCTCTCTCACTCTCTAGAGTTTTCTAGGGTTAATGGTAGATGAAACTTATCTAAGAGACATTTTTAGGGTATTTATAGAGTCAGCATCTAAATAGGAATCGCAAGCCTAATTACTATTAAAGTTACACTGGCATTCAAATAGAAGATTGACATTCGAACATAACTTCGAATGTGACTCGGCATTCAAACATCACGAACTCTCAATATCTCAATTTCTGTAGCACTGTGACTACCTGACATTCGAATGCAAACCCAGTTTCCTACTTCAACTTTTAGTTCAGTTTTACCGACTTAAAAGTCAATTTATAAAATCTTTATGAAATACACTTTTATAATTCGGGAGATCTAGTTTCTTCGATCAAAATTGCAAGTCAATTTAATGCCAAACTAAAAAATTACTAATCATTTATTATTCATGCAACACGTAATACACAATTTGCATTATTTAAATACATGGGGGTTTACAATTTTGATTTAATTAAAGTATGGGGTGATATTCTGGGAGTGTAAAAGAGTTGTTTGGTAGTGATGTGGTGGCTCGCCGTGGTGGGTGGTGGTAGAACAGTGGCTTGAGGATTTGAAGAAGTTGAAAATTTGATATTTACAAAACCTTAATTAAACATCAAATGGGGTAGTGTTTTTAGCTAATTTGGACCCAATGAATCCATTTTCAGCCTCGGAATTGAATTTAGAAATCATTTGCAGGGTCAAATGGACAGTTACAGGTCTATCCTTGTTTTGAAAATCAACTTACATAAAACAAACCTCGTAAGAGAGCTGTTGGTTACAAATCCACTCTAAAGGAAATATAATAGCATAATCCCAAAGAATTTAGGTATACAATAACACTTAAACCCCGAGAGATCGACTTACCGTTACAACCATTGGTAATTAGTGGATTCAATCACACCTATCAACCTGCACTGAATGGATACAAAGATTTAGAATTCGTCAATCATCGCCTCGATCTGTTGGACCCAAGCCAACACCATGGTTTTACCTTGAAGCACATGGTTCAAAAAGCTTTCGGGTTTCTTCCAACAGAAGGTTTTGGCTCTAGTTTGCATTGGGAATTTGTTTAACCGATCGCACAATTAAACTTTTACAATGGTGAACAATGCCTCTTAAACATGCTAAAACATTCCATCAAAACCATATTATGCACATGTTTAACATCTTCAACTAAAATACTTGGAGAAAGCTAAAAAAAATGTGATGCACAAATAATTAGCATTATCAAATGATCCACTTGTCTCATCATATATACCAAATTAAATCTGTCAAAGAAAACAGTTATGCAGAAATTAATATTGATTCACTTAAAACATCAGAAAATGGAAATTAAATAGAACATCTAGACAATATCTTAATGTGCATGGTGAGAACTTCTATAAGGATCTTGGTCCTTTTGGAGAGAGAGAGAGAGAGAGATGAAATGAAAGAATAAGAACAATTTGCAATTGTATTATTATTACTTAGTAGTAGCACTATGGAAAGCTTTTAGGAGTTAAGGGACTGAGGGTGATGACAAAATAATAGAGAGCACAAAGAAGGGAGATGCATGCTCCATGCACCTTATCATCTGTGCTCTCTATCTTCTGTCAACAGCATCAACACTGTCTCCTCTGCCTGTAATAGTGTATATATTGGTATACTCAACACTGTTACATGCACAAACACCGAGAGAGAGAGAGAGAAAAGAGGGGGGGGGGGAGCTCTTGAATGGTGCAACCCTTTTCTCCGTAAGTGTATGTATAGTGATTCTTATATGGTAGTAATATTAGCTCCTCAAGTGTATGCTGTAGAATGAGGGGCTGAAGGTGATGACAGAAGAATAGAGAGCACAAAGAGTGAGATGCAGACTCCATGCATTTCATCTATCTGTGCTCTCTATCTTCTGTCAGCAGCATCACCAATGCCTCCTCCTCTCTTGCATGTGTTAAACACTTAGAGAGCTCTAGTTTTTGGTGACCTATGGATTTCTCAATGCCTCTATTTATAGAGCAAAATCCGGGCGCCTTTTGGCCTCTGTTTAGAGTTCTTTTAGTGGGATATAAGAATTTAACCTAAAGTACAAACCTAATGATTTAACAGCGGACATTGTTTAATAATATTATTATAATTATAATTGTTGAATATTTTTAGTTGAACAATTTCACTTGTCACATCATTAAGTTAGAGTAGTAGTCTAAGTTTTTTGATGTCAATAATATTATTTCTTTGTTTATAAAATTATAATGTCACCCTTTTTCCCATGAGATAAATCAGCGAGTAACAGCTTCAAAATGTTTTTGGTGCAAAGCAAAACATGAAGTAAGGTTTAAGTGGAAGTTATGGTTTTTACAATGGTTTGGCATGCAAGGCAATATCAAAAAAACCTCGAAATAAAAATGATTGATTTTTAAGTATAATGAATATTTCGGAGGACTAAACCATATTTGGAAAAGAAAAGTATGATATATTTTTCTTTCATATGTGACGATTTCCCATATTGTGTGTGTGTGTGTGTGAGAGAGAGAGAGAGAGAGCAATTAGGCATACATGCAAGTGGCCAGGAAGCATGGAGAAGAAAGGAGACTTGGAGAATCCCTCATCACAAATGCCTTATCATATGTTCTCCACTCTCAATCCCATCATCTTCTTGTTGGTTTTTCTCCAAACAAAATGCGTATAGTCAATTCTTCACACTGGTCATCACCCCATAGCTTCACCCTCAAATTCTTCTTCCCATTTGGACCATCCCCATACTTATTTTAGAATCTTGTGAAAACGATGGAAGATAGAATGAATTTAGACCAAACAATTCGATAGAATCATATCTCTAATCTTTTGAATTGAGGGTAGATCTTAAAAATCAATCTTTTCTAGAATAAATATCACTTTATGTATCTTACCATTTGCATCCAATTTGAGTGGTAAGCACTATATCACTCGGGCAATTATTGGAGGTAGTCAAACTTGCTTTCATTTGTCAAGTAGGGTATCCATAAATGGAATCATAGCATGTAATCATATAGAGTATGTGTTAACATGCTCTCTTTTTATCTATCTGTCAACAGTCTGAAATGACAGTGGCAGCAAAATCCTAGTCTTTTTATCCGTTTTGGTAACCTAGCCTTTTAGGAAAGCATGCCCTTTTTGGAAATCTAGGTAGCCATCTTCCAAGAACATGACCATCAATTTACTCTCATACATATGCTGGAACATGTTTTTTTTTGGTAAGTATGCATGCAAATTATGAAAAGAATATATGTAGTGAATAAGAATCTCGATATTAGGTTTGTGGGAGAATTGTTGTATGCAATTAATCTTATTTTTGTTTCTCAAACTCATCCTGTCTCAATTCATAGTAGAGTAACTTGACAATTCTGCTAAAAGTTATTATTATTGTTAGTGTTGTTATTGTGTTGTGTCTTCTTGATATTATTCTAGGTCAATACAAAGATTTTAATGTAGCAATGGAAGTACAGCTACTTCACCTTGTGAATTTTAGTTCCAAGTACTTTAGTTTTTGTATGGGTGCATATATGAGTAATGTTATATGCACTAAATTTGTGCATTAAATGATATGGCAATATCACATTCATTGAAACCTGGGGGTGGTTAAGTGGTTAAAAATTGATTTTTAATAATTTCGAGATCTCGGATTCAATCTCTTTCTACACCTCTTAAAGACCAGCTATCTTTGTCTCTTTAGGGACATACTCTAACTAAATTGAAATCACGATGACCAATCGCTAAACTCAAAGAAGTAGTTAACGCTAGCTTAGATACCCTGCAGTAAAAAAAAAAAACATCACATCACATTCATTGGATGAGTTGTGGATGTCAATACGACTCACCAATCTAATAATCTACATCATTTAATGTATAAATTTAGTAGAGACAATATTACTCTGCATCCATATATAAGAATATTCAAATTTGAATTTGGATTTACCGGAAGCATCAAATTTGCTAGATTGGGTTCCCTTTATTCCGATGCTTCTGGATGCATATTGTTGTGGTGGTCTGTTTTATTGGGTGCTTTAATTTGAGCTTGACAACTCTTAGCCCCTTTTTTTGACCGACTTACCTTTTGTAGACCATGTGCAATGTGCACTTGCATCCACACCCTTTTGCAGGGAGTGGGACACTCCTCCTTTGCGGCTAATCAATTCCATTGTACGAGGGGAATGAAAATTTTGAATATATTTTAATTAAAATTATACCACAATTACAAGAATCTAAGAAAATTAATATATTTAAATTTAAAAATTATTTTCAAAAGGACCTTGAAATAGTGGATTAGAGCACTCTGATTTTATTTTAAATAGAATACAAGTATTCGTATTCAAGTTTCATACATTAAATAAGCTTGATCAGAAAACCATAGAATTAATATAATTTAATAAATTTCCTCCACAAGCTTCTTCAAATCTTTCTTCAAACTCATTATAATTTTGTTTGTCATCACCGATCCGAACCGACCCAAATCACATATCATAACCTCAATAAAATAAATGAGAATATTAACAATGCTCGCATTTGTATACGAAATGAAAAGAAAAATCAATGTCTAAATGACTAATAAAAACACAACAACCAAACAATGGAAAATTTAAGAAAAATTCTGAATATTTACGCATTATAAGAAAAAAAGGTTTTTGAGTCGATAATTTGTCGATGAAAATAGTCTATATACCAATGTAAAAAATATTTAAGTCAGCAATCATACCATTTGAGTTGGTTAAGGGATTGCAAATAATGGGTGATGCAAAAAGTTTAGCAGACAGAAAAAAATATTAGTATCGAAAAACAGTAGATGTAAAAAATGAGGCTGAAGATTGGTTTGCGTCAATTTTTTGCATCAGTAGCTATTGCTGAGGCAAAAAAAAAAAAACATTTTTGCGTCGGCAAAATGCCGATGTAAATAATTTATTTTACTTGCTGACACAAAGAGTTATTTTTTTGCATCAGTAATTTACCGACGCAAATAATCTTTTATATAATTTTTGTCATTTTAAATATTTATCATTTACTTCAGCAATTTGTTGATACAAATACTCTCCTTACACATTTTTTTTATTTATTTTTTGGATCTAAACATGTGCATGCTTATTTGTACACATTTTTTTTTAACTGCGACAGAAAAAAATATAACTAAACAACTAAAAATTATAAACATGGATCATTCATAATTATGGATAAAAATATTTCAATATTCATAAAAAGAAAAAAAATTACAAATACAAGATAGCCGAAATTTTCATAAATGTAAAAAATTCAAAAAATACCTATCAAAATTATCAATACATGATTGAACTAAGAAAAAAAAATTGCTCTCCCAATCACTAAATATTTTTGAATGATCCATTCTCTCATTTTCAATTCTGTTTATTTTCTCTATATGTATGATCCATTCTCTCATCAATCCCTGTAAAAATAATTTAAATTTTGTTATTATTATAGCCAATGTCAAAGGAACCCCTCCGCCCACAAACCTCTAGACACAACCTCGGTGCAACATTTAAACTAAGGCTATTACAAGTCCAGCAGCTATAAAAGCATGATCAAGCTTATGTACCTTATACCAATGCGAAGTCCTTCGCATCAAGAGAACATGATTATCGCTACCAGATATAATTCATCAAAGAGCAAATATTTTAAAAACTAGCTTTGTAAAAAAGAAAGAAAATAAAATCAAGCCAATGTTGTTCACAAGCAAGTTAACTAGAGCCAACAACAATTAAATGAGAACGGAATTGTTTAGACATAAAATAAATAAATTTTATAAATATCAATGTACCAACATCTAATAATTTGAATGCACTAAAAAGATATCACGTGACAAAAACTGAAGAATAACAAAAGATCGTCGGGCACAATCATGTTTAAAAAAATAATAATAATAACTAAATGATTAATTTTCGTTGCTTAGGAAACATAACTATTCTTACTAATCCAACACATCAAAACCAAAGATCAAACACAGTTGAAAAAAAGAGGTTAAACCTCTAATCAATCTCTCGGAGAGACGGTGCACCGGCAGCAACATTCTTGACGGTGAACTTCCCTTTGGCCTTATCAGCAGCCTTTTCCTTCCCTTGGCCTTCCGGTCAAGCAAAAGCCTTCCGGTCCTATATCAAGCTTAAGCTTAGTAACAACCACCTTAGTAACATTCACCATCGACCCATTTTCCTTATCAGGGGTGACCCGCTCAATGTGAATGACCATTTTTTGCGGTAAACCTGAACAATTTTGCCCTCCCGGCCCTTGCAGGTCCCACGCACCACCTGGACCTCGTCTTTTCAGACCGGGATTGACCGGACGTTGTACTTGTGCCTGAGGTCTGACGAGAGGTGCGATAATAACTTCTATTGCTTTAGAATGTAAATTCATCAGCATCCGATAATAACTTCCTTTTCTATGATCCCTCCAGCCCATTGTATTTGTAGCTAGTATAGTGAAGATGATCCTAAGATAACAACTAAGAAGAATTTTGAAATCATCCCTTCAAAGTCACCTCCCAAGTCCCAACCAACTCCAAATCCCCTACATTTGAGCTGGAATCACATTTTGCGTATCCACAGTATTGGCAGGTTGTGTACTTGCACGTGATTCCTCCAACACCCGGAAAAAGGCATAAGGTCCCTAACCTACATTTAGAAATGGAAAATGGCTCAACTGGGAGAAAATCAAAACAAAAACAAAACACAGAGGCACTATGATGCATGTGGTCATCCACTCGAGATAATCCAACAAGAGATGTGACAAGTAGAGGAAGCAAAACAGTGCAGAGTTTAGCAACATGGCCTTGACGGTCAAATACTTTAGGTAATAGAATTCATACACATCTCTTCTACGAAGACAAAAGAGAACAAAAATCGCTATTGGCAACAAAACTGCATACATCTAGTTAGGCAAATACAAAATAAAAATAATAATAGTGAGAAAGCCCATCAATTACACTACTCCTATGGAAATAACTGCGGTTTTGTTTACAAATAATGGGGAAAAGTCGCTCACTGGGACAGCCCATAGAGAAATGGTGTTATCTTTCAAGGAATACTTTAGATCAGTCGTCATATTTTTCCCAACAAAGCGGTAAAAGGGATTGATAACATTTAGAACGACTTCTATCATGACAAGAAGCGCCAATATCAGCCAATCATGCACGTGTGTCCTTGCCAATGTCACACCATGGGACCTCACAGTAAGTGGTGACCCAAGATGGACTTCCCTCATTGTACTGTGCTAAAGAGTCATACACGCCACAATAAGGCTTGAGTAATTAAGAAACAAAACTGTAAGTAACTCTCCAAGAATACACTACGCCGCTAAAAAAGACTGCAAAGGTCAAAATAGAACACTCTAATTTCCATTAATAAATGAGATAGCATCTATGCAAATAGTAATTGTTGTCACTGATGGTATAATGCAATTACAGTTAACATTTTGGAACCCCCATATTGAATAAGAAGATGATAATCCCAAAAATAAAGGGATTTGAAGCCACAACCATTGTAGCATACTTTGTTAAATTAACCGTAAGGTATGAGAGGGGTCAGGGGTCCATAATTCATTGATAGCAATCTGAACGGAAAAGGAATTTGACTTTTTGCCCTAGTGAATGCTAAGGAGAAACAAACAACAAGAAAAACAATATTCGGCTTCTTGTCAATAGGTGGATTCAGAAAAAATGATGCTGTTGCTGATGAGGATATTACCAACTATAATAAAAACAATGTGTTCCTAAATGTTACAAATAGTACGAGTGACAAGAACAACAGGAATGTTTATGAATGAGAAGGTCTGAAAATAGCATTGCAAACAAATTAGAGAAATAATACAGATGAAAATACTAGACAATGCAACAGATAAGTATGATAGAATGAGAAGAAGATAAAAGAGGGTTCAAGAACTAGGAGAGGAATCATACATATACAACAGATGATGCTCCCATAAACGGTTAGCTGGACATAAATTTGCCTAGTCTCGCATGTTATAGACCCTTCAAGTATGAAGGGATCCCTGAACTACTCTAAAATGCATGATTATTTCAGCAAGACCCAGAAACTGAATTGAAATATCATTGCTCTTTTTTGGGAGTTGACAATTTTCTCATTAATGTTATTTACTTTAGCTGGGTATCAAAAATGCTAGTCTATATCTTTAACCAAGTCACAGCCAGTAATTTACGGAAGGTAAATATATTCATAAGAAAAAAAAAAACAGAGGTGATGCTCACATGACAATGCATCCACCCAATACAAAAGTAGAACCAAAAGATTTACAACAACCAAGAGTGTAGAATTCTAAAGAAAGTGCCAGCCTTGAGCTGGTACTTCCAGCAGAATCCAGACTCAAAGGAGACAAAGAAAGCAAAGAGGCTTCCATCAGATAAAATGGAAAGCCCAATGCCAACATACATGCCAACAGCCAAGTGGGAGAACAAATGGATGAAGGAGCCAGAAGAACCTTTCATGCTCTTAGGATGAACTCCTCATAACAGAGCAAACATGCAGCAATCAAGGCAGCATTCAAGAGCAGTGAAACAAGAAAGTCGTGAACAGTGCCCAGCGACTGTGGCAGGCTGCAATGGAGACCAGGCGGCAGACACCATAATAAAAGGCAGCTGAGGNGAGAGAGAGAGAGAAAAGAGGGGGGGGGGGAGCTCTTGAATGGTGCAACCCTTTTCTCCGTAAGTGTATGTATAGTGATTCTTATATGGTAGTAATATTAGCTCCTCAAGTGTATGCTGTAGAATGAGGGGCTGAAGGTGATGACAGAAGAATAGAGAGCACAAAGAGTGAGATGCAGACTCCATGCATTTCATCTATCTGTGCTCTCTA
Organism: Ilex paraguariensis; assembly: GCA_963454935.2. Taxonomy (NCBI): domain Eukaryota; kingdom Viridiplantae; phylum Streptophyta; class Magnoliopsida; order Aquifoliales; family Aquifoliaceae; genus Ilex; species Ilex paraguariensis. The sequence continues at coordinate 126,632 of CAUOFW020005836.1, forward strand.
TCTTCTGTCAGCAGCATCACCAATGCCTCCTCCTCTCTTGCATGTGTTAAACACTTAGAGAGCTCTAGTTTTTGGTGACCTATGGATTTCTCAATGCCTCTATTTATAGAGCAAAATCCGGGCGCCTCTGTTTAGAGTTCTTTTAGTGGGATATAAGAATTTAACCTAAAGTACAAACCTAATGATTTAACAGCGGACATTGTTTAATAATATTATTATAATTATAATTGTTGAATATTTTTAGTTGAACAATTTCACTTGTCACATCATTAAGTTAGAGTAGTAGTCTAAGTTTTTTGATGTCAATAATATTATTTCTTTGTTTATAAAATTATAATGTCACCCTTTTTCCCATGAGATAAATCAGCGAGTAACAGCTTCAAAATGTTTTTGGTGCAAAGCAAAACATGAAGTAAGGTTTAAGTGGAAGTTATGGTTTTTACAATGGTTTGGCATGCAAGGCAATATCAAAAAAACCTCGAAATAAAAATGATTGATTTTTAAGTATAATGAATATTTCGGAGGACTAAACCATATTTGGAAAAGAAAAGTATGATATATTTTTCTTTCATATGTGACGATTTCCCATATTGTGTGTGTGTGTGTGTGAGAGAGAGAGAGAGAGAGCAATTAGGCATACATGCAAGTGGCCAGGAAGCATGGAGAAGAAAGGAGACTTGGAGAATCCCTCATCACAAATGCCTTATCATATGTCCTCCACTCTCAATCCCATCATCTTCTTGTTGCTTTTTCTCCAAACAAAATGTGTATAGTCAATTCTTCACACTGGTCATCACCCCATAGCTTCACCCTCAAATTCTTCTCCCCATTTGGACCATCCCCATACTTATTTTAGAATCTTGTTAAAACGATGGAAGATAGAATGAATTTAGACCAAACAATTCGATAGAATCATATCTCTAATCTTTTGAATTGAGAGTCGATCTTGAAAATCAATCTTTTCTAGAATAAATATCACTTTATGTATCTTACCATTTGCATCCAATTTGAGTGGTAAGCACTATATCACTCGGGCAATTATTGGAGGTAGTCAAACTTGCTTTCATTTGTCAAGTAGGGTATCCATAAATGGAATCATAGCATGTAATCATATAGGGTATGTGTTAACATGCTCTCTTTTTATCTATCTGTCAACAGTCTGAAATGACAGTGGCAGCAAAATCCTAGTCTTTTTATCCGTTTTCGTAACCTAGCCTTTTAGGAAAGCATGCCCTTTTTGGAAATCTAGGTAGCCATCTTCCAAGAACATGACCATCAATTTACTCTCATACATATGCTGGAACATGTTTTTTTTTGGTAAGTATGCATGCAAATTATGAAAAGAATATATGTAGTGAATAAGAATCTCGATATTAGGTTTGTGGGAGAATTGTTGTATGCAATTAATCTTATTTTTGTTTCTCAAACTCATC
>CAUOFW020005836.1:160004-196661 GCA_963454935.2 Ilex paraguariensis
AACAAACTGTTGGTATTAATCACCAGATGGGAGTTGAGATGCCACCAAGTCTAAAACATGCATGACCAAGATCTCATTGATCCTCCAGTCCTACTCATGTTTATTACAATCAATCAGTTAGTGGCTCTCATGGAAGACAAATCTGTGAACTGCATCCGTCAAATTGCAAATTACATTGGATGATTATATACCCAAATCAGACATTTTCAAGGATCCATGGTATGTATGTCCACAGTGCTTAGATGTGTAGTGTGTGTCACTCTGGAAAATTTCCAGGCAAACAGATTACTAGCAAGTTTCAAGGTGTCTGCCAGTGAGATGCTAGACTCTACATGTAGAGCAAGTTCCCAGGTGCTGTGAAGAGTCTCTGACCACATTCATACAAGAAACAAGGTTTGCTATTCTGGTAGAGTCACATGTTATACCACACACAATGTCTCAACCAGAACTTAAACCTTGTACCCATCTTGAGGTGAAAAGGAAACCCACTCAAGCCAGCAGCTAATGGCTCTTACACTAATCGGCAATAAAACATTAAAAATTTCAGCCCTTACGGTGCAAGATATTCACAGAAAGATGACATTGCAGCAACAACTTCAGTGTAGTTTTCAGATGATGCAGGGGCTGTCACTTCAACCAGTTGAATGCCTGGGGTCACAGGCACTGCCTCATCGGTTGCATGCAGTTTGAGCATCTTATTAACTGAGGACACTGTAATGGTAATCTGAGCTCCTCTTTGAAAATGGAAGGCAAATCCCACTCTTAGCAGTTCATGATCTAACTTATAGCCAAGTGCATAAAACACGCGGAGCACATTCTTGCTTGCTTTGCTTTCTACCATGGTCCTCACCAGGACAGAAATTTGTTCAGCGCCGGCACCTCTCATTGCACCCCCCACATGTTTAACAGTCCTGCACGTTTAATATTCCATTACAAAAAGGAGCACGGTGCCAAACTTAATTTATCCTGCACAAGAACTCTATTCTCTACCAAGCGGGTTCAGGCTGCTCAAGATCGCATAAAAGTCGAACCTCTGAAGCTACAAGTCCTGAGAACAGGAGAGATCAAACCTTGTGTCAGCCAGATCACAACAGAACTAGACTTTTAGTAGATTTGTGTAACAAAGGGGACCAGACAATGTCCTCCAAAGACCATAAGAAGTAGCATAATTCTGTTAAAAAGGAAGCCATATTCACCATGTAAGTTTGTGATATAAATCCATGTGTAAATAGGATTACCCGTGTTATGACAGCAGTGAACAGTGAACATTAAAAGTACAATAGCAGTTGGATCAGGCAGAAGCGTTTAATAAAATACCAATTAAAGTGAACTACTACATCACAATGGGAAAATACTTGCATCAAACTATTATCAGGGTCTAATAGCACGCAGAGAGGGTGTAGTCATTTGCCATACACCTTTAAGTATTTTTGCACAAATTTTTCCTTGCCAAAAAATTCCATATTATGGCCCAATTATCACTTACCTAGGTTTGGTCCACTTTTTAAGCACATTTCATGGATCCTTAAACGTTCTCTATGAACACCACATAGACCTTGAAGAAGAATTTCAAGGGCTTCAACATGCTGCAAAAGGAAAGCAAAATATCAGAAAACCAGACCCACAACTCCCCCCAACAACCAACACACCAAACTCCCAATCAAGTATGCTCCCACCGTGGAGCTCTCCCGAGCGTTAAGATTAAAATTGATGATCATCAAATATAGACTGTACATGTAAAAGCATCTGTATTTAAAACCTTTCTCCTGCCATCCCAGACCTTGATTGTGACAGGGAGAAAAAGGCAAAAATAAGCACAGAACCATGCATCCAAGAGGGAGTCTGCAATAAGAACATCTTTATTTTGCAGTTATAGATACACATTGACACAATGAGTAAATGTTATATGCCATGTAAAAACTTGCAAATTTGGAACAAGGCAGTGAAAGGAAATAGCCCTTCAGGTTAAACAACATCCTCATTTAAATTGAGGTTTGTAAAATGTACAGAATAAGATTGCTCAGATTTTTTTTTCTTGGAACATAAGAGTTGCTTGAATTAAAGATAATTAGTTCACTCCAAATGGAAACATGCTTATCACCTATTTTAGAAAAAATCGGTTGCCCAAGGATTGGTTGATTATGTATTTTCTTATTGCATGAAACCCCATCCTTTCTGCAATTTGTCCCTAAGATGAATCTGGACACACACAATTAATGACCACAGATATTGTAGTCAGTGGACTGCACAGGCCTTGTAGAAAAGAATTATAGTTTCTACAATCTGAATTTTTGCACTGAATGTGGACTTCAGTTCTGCTCTACTCTTAACAAGTCTAAAGCTCTTCCACTCCTTCACATTGCTAAAACATCCCATTTCCTTTTCAAAGCTTCATAACTCGAAATGCTTTCTCAGTTGCTTCAGTAGCATAGGAAAAAATACAATGTATGGGTACAACATCTAATGACCAAGATTATTTATAACTCAAGTATTAGTTTTTGAACTTGCCTGTGTCTCTACAATTCCTTGAACAACGCACTCCATTATNATCTAATGACCAAGATTATTTATAACTCAAGTATTAGTTTTTGAACTTGCCTGTGTCTCTACAATTCCTTGAACAACGCACTCCATTATGAAGATTCTATAATTATCTCCCAGCCGTTTACCTGTAAGATTAGCAATTAAAAAATTCAGAAGAAGTTTCAACTGAATTATACCATGGTATCTAAAGATAACAAACACAAGACCTTTAATCCGCATGCTATGAACCTACCAACCATCATATCAAAGGTTTTATACAACATTGTGCAAAATGTATATATTAAAAGAAATCCTAGAAAGTGTACAAAGGCATCTTGCTTATATAGGCCTGGATCCATTAAGGCCATAACTTGGTCACCTCTGTTGCACTTTCTATGTGCCCCCTCTATCATCAATAATCTTCGGCAATTATTTTTAGAAAATAAACATAAAAATGTCAGGAAAACTTTGCCAATACATTATATAAACCATGGTCAAAATTATGGGCATTAGTTCATTAAATTTTATTTGATAGCAACTATGAAAAAGGATTAGTTTTCTAGCTTTAAACTACAACAGTATAGCATGGTTCTGTAATGTTAACACATACATATATGTGCNAAGGATTAGTTTTCTAGCTTTAAACTACAACAGTATAGCATGGTTCTGTAATGTTAACACATACATATATGTGCATGTATCTACATGTAAATCAAAAAAATTATCACAACACAGATTCAACGATAATGTAGACTACATGAGAGGAAAAAATTGGTACAACAGTACACATAACCTACATGAGAGGAAAAATGGTACAACAGTACACATATAACCCCTCTTCTTGCTCTTATAACTACTTTAACNTAACCCCTCTTCTTGCTCTTATAACTACTTTAACCAAAAGAAGGCACCAAGTGCATTCCATTACCATCCTTTTCCCATAGGCAGCATGTTTTACCCACCCAAAAACTGCCACCTTATTAAACCATTCAACAATTTTATATCCATTCCATTCAAAATAACAACTTTTACAATATGAGAGGCCACATGAATGCAAATGTATGATAACCTGCAAACCCTATAATTTGTAACAGAGGACATTGGGCTCCAAGCCTTTTGAGTCAAAAACTGCCTCATTTCTCTCCCAGAGCATATAAAGAAATACAAATCATCAATCATCAAATTGTTGATGGCCATTGTGCCTGCCCAGACACAACCATTGGTTCATGGTGGCAAGCCTTATATGAATCGGTGATGTTACCAAGGCAAACATCAAGACAGGAAACCAGGTAAGAGAATTAGGAAAAGTAGGCAAACAATCACATTACAAAGAATGTCTAACATTCCATGCCTCAACCTCCAAAGGTTTCCAAATTAAAGCTATAACTCCTAAGCAGCTACTCGATTTGTCGTCAGGGTTGAATGGAATGGATATATTGATCGGACTCGTCATCATATCAGTCATCACTGAGAAACCCCCCACATTACACCAGATAGAGATTCGATGTTTCAATCGAAGAGAAAAGAAGAAAAACTGAATCAAATAAAAGGAGACATTAATTTCCTAAAACTGGATATGAAGCTTACCTAGGAACAGAAAAGACGAAGTAAAGAATAAAGACTAACGGAGAAATTTACAAAAGCTTTTTCACGAGCACTCAATTCATGAATCAATGCACGCGAAACGGACTCTCTGTCTATACGCTGGAGCAACGCCTGATTATATCAGAGTTGCACTGTTTTCAATTTTGGCTATCGGAACACGGCCTGGTAGATGAAGGAAAAGCGTAGTAGANACTCTCTGTCTCTACGCTGGAGCAACGCCTGATTATATCAGAGTTGCACTGTTTTCAATTTTGGCTATCGGAACACGGCCTGGTAGATGAAGGAAAAGCGTAGTAGAGAGAGAGAGAGAGAGAAATGGATCTGCGGACGTAGCAGAGAGGTCACAGGCAGAGAGCCCACCTAAGATGAATTAGGGTTGGGCTTTGTGTGTCAGAATTAGTAGGGTTGATGGTGGCGGCGACAAATTAGGGTTTGGGCTTCTTGCCCTGACTTAGGGTTGGGCTTCCTGTTGTATTTACACTGGGTAAAGTTCATTTAGGCCCCATAAATTTTGTAAAATGACACGAAAACGTAAATGGAAATTTTAATTTTAAAGTAACTTTGACAACCTTAGCTAAACTTGATTATTACCTTGAACAAAATCAATTAACATTTATTTAATCAAATTGTACAAGTGAGAAGGGGCCAATCTTGCTATTTCAGATATTTTTTTAGTTGTAGTAATATTTAACCTTGATATAGGATACTCATCTATTATTCATTATCAGAAAGAAGATAAAGTCATTTCATTTATCAAATGCCGAGGTGTTGTCATAATTTTTTTTTTTTTAACTCTACGGTCAGAAATGTTCGAATTAACTTTCATACACTAAGACTAATCCTCTCTTCGGTCCAATTAAAGGTAAATCATCCATGTCAAAAAAAAATTTAAGAAATTTAGGAGAATAAAAAATTTATGAGAATAAATTTCTCATATTTTGACCCCGAAAAATTGTCAAGATTCAAAATCCTTTTAACAAAAAAATTTCTTACACGAGTTTATCTTTGTCTTATTCGTGTTATTCGGGCTAAACAGACCAATCCCTTTGTATACTATTAACATAATTTTGTTTTTGAGGCAGCTAATGGGATTGCTCCTCGTATATATCCCAATGATTTCTACACTAGCAGATGGCATCTGAGAATAAATTGAGAAGGAATAAGTACTATGTTTGAGATCCCCATAAATGCAAAACCGGCTGAGTGCTGAATTACAGATAACATCTGCACAAGAAAGTTAATAGCACACGAACGTCTAAGAACTCGCACCAAATCCGCAATATTCAATCCCGGCCACAAGTACAAATCCTCGATGCAAAATATAATCTCAAAGTACTCCAAAAACTTGAATATAATTGTAGGGGATTAATCCGCATCGGTATATCCTCCACCGAAGAATTCTGACTGACTTGGACCTCTTCCTAAGACAATTCAGTAACCTTTATCTCTCAGTCTCCCATGAGGATCTCGTCCCACATCGACTAAGAGTCGTTTCTCTTCCCACCTCCCGCATATAAGCCTACGCTTCATATAGAGGAGGTACCCACTAGCACTTGGCTTATATGCTGGGGGGGGGGAGGTGGGGAGAGAAACAACTCTTAGTCGATGTGGGAGGAGCTCTTCATGGGCACTGAGAGGTAAAGATTATTGGATTGTCTTAAGAAGGGGTCCACGCCAACCAGAATTCTTTTGGAGGAAGACAATCCTTCAATGGGTGAAGGATATCCCGGTGCGGATTAATCCCTTACAATAGTAAATAAAGATGCTAATAAAATCCCTGCAGAATTCCCCAACAATATAGAGTTTGACAAGTGGGTGCAACTCCTCTGTTGTGAGTAAAAGTATGTTGTTAATTAAAACGCGGGTGTTTTAGTTAGTTTTGCACAGGAAAACAAATCCCTCCAAAACAAGTTCTCAAAGTCTTAATCAGGAGATTCCCTCTACAAAACATGGAAGACTTCTCTCTCTAAAAAGGTCTTTCCTCTAGTCTCAGTTGAGTCTATCGATTATTATATCTTTTACTCCATTGTGTTGCTACCAGAGAACTCATCCTCCTTCACCTTCACTATTATACTATTGTGTTTCATTTGGTTTCTCGATTATATCAACTATCAATCTTCAATATCAGTGGAGAAATAGGTTTCAATTCCTTCTTGTTTGGAGTCCCATTGAAGCAAAAAGAAGCAGGGTGTAAAATCAAGCTCCATGGTCAATACTCAATAATGGGGAAGCTCAGGTGTTGAAGCAGATGAGTAAAGGGCCTAACAAACATTGATGAATTGAATTTCGGTGATAGCCCATGTTGCTTCCAAATTCATGATCTTATTATTTGTAGTTTGGCAATCAATGAAAATCATCCCTCCGTTCAAATTTATATGTAAATTTGGTATCAATAAATGACGAATTTAGATCCAAAGAGAAGTCTTTTCTCTGCATTCCCTTGCACAATCTCTCTGCACACGCAAGACCCATGATTATGTCTCTCTCTCTCTATAAAATTTTAATACAAATTTCTGGATAAAATCAAAATAGTGAGTGCCAACAATTAAGCGCCCAGTGAACAAGAACTACCATCCCTCATGTTTGCTTGATTTTCAGAAAAGAAGCTTGCGGAAAAAGAGACATATCGCAGGTCTTGAATGTGTTATAGATGGAGATTGTGGGTGTTGATAAGGTTATAAATGATACAATACAACACTTATTCAAATTTCATAGGGAGGGAATTTTATAAAAAGACATTAGTAGTAAAATTATGAAAGAGAACAACAAAGAAATGGGTCCCAAATGTGCGGAGTTCGTGTAAAGAGGGCAGAGAAGGCACATGACACAGAAAACACAAATCGAAGTTCTTATGATTGTCGAATCCGGCTCCTCTACTTTTCTCTAAGAACAGCAGGGTCTGCAGTTCTCTAAAACGGTAGCGTTTTGTAATTTTTTTTTTTGTTTTTTCTGCTTGTTGATGTTTTTTCACGATACAGGTGTAAAGTGGGTCCCAATGCTGTTCCTATTTTTATCCTTTCCTTTATTTTTATTGACTTCAATAGTCAAAGAAAGATCACACCACGTGGCATTCTACTGCACAAACACACAACAAAACCAAACTTTCATGCTCGGGTCCGGGTGGGTTACGCTGGGCAAGCCTGTTACTTACAACCAGAGCCGTCCGATCAGATTTGAATTTATTTTCGATTGAGCCGAATTTAAATCTGATTAAAATACTTTGATATGGATTTAATTCTTAATTTATAAAAACACAATAAATTCTTAATTAATCCAATTTTTATTTTCTTTGATCAAATGATAAAAATTCATCAAAAAAAAATTTCCTACTCAAAAACATTTTTTTTTTACGGTTCCCATAGTCAAACTATTCAATCAATACACTTTTCAATATCAAATAAAACCACTAAAAACCATAAGGGGTATCTCAAGGAGTAACAAAGACGAGCTATAAACACAAACATCCTAAGTAAAAATGTTGGTAATCTCTTAGCGCAAGACAATAAGAGATTTATCTTCATGAATATCCTAGTCTTTTCGTGGATGGTCAACTTTTAACCAAACCAGGAAGAAGATTAATTTAGGTGAGCGCAAATTATTATAATGTTCAATTTAAAAATATAATATTATGTAATATTAAAATTTTTGAAAATTAAAAATATAATATTATGTAATGTTCAATTTGAAAATTTTGAAAATATAATATAAAATCACTTTAAATGGATGAAACGTTGCGTTTCATTTAACATCACAGTGTGCTGTTTTTTGGTCACAGCAGACGAGCCAGACCCGAAGGAAGCTTTGACCCGGTCAAGATCCGAACAGCGAAGAATCATGAAGTGATACACATTTGCTAATTGCTACGAATATATGGGGCATTTTTCAAAAGTAATTGCTTTTGCAAATTTAACCCAGAGATCAAACAAGCCTTGAAGAAGACTACTCGAAAGAGAAAGTAACGAAAAATTATTGTTTCTTAAGCTAAAGAATCTACTGCTCTCTCCTACGTTAGTCTAAAATCGTCTAGTAATCCCCAATAAATATAAATTCTTGTTCGTTATCAGAGATGAAAACCTAGTTGGCCTTCAATATTAGCATAATTTACTATAATAACAGAAAAAAAAAAAAAAAAGATGATGAACTACAACAAAGAAATCAAACAAACTCGCAACAGCTACGGTACAATCAAACATTCACAAGAAAAGACATAGGTAAAACAAAAACTATCCAGTTATGTTCTTATATCAGAAAAATTCAAGGAAGAAGAGAGGATATTTACCGGTTCGATACCATGCCACCAAACCCTAGAAGTCTCAGATAATCGATTTTCAGCTGAATAGAAAAAATCTGAGAAGGAGAGGAACAGGTGGACTCGCAGGAAGGGTTATTTTCGGGGTAGCAGATAATTTTGAGGGCAGTTTGGTAACTTGAAGTTCAGAATACAGGGAGAAAAGAGTCCAAAAGAAAATTTGGACTATTTCTCAATTTGTACGTGTTATCTTACGCAGCGACCATGTAAACTTTTTTAGTATCTTTCCAATTTTATCGGATGTCCCCGAAGGGACTAGCAGCCTTCGTTATTTCAATGAGCAAAACTTTTCAAGTTTCGTCGATGTGAGATAGCTGGTTAGGACTTAGCTAGCACAGTACACCAAAGCGTAAGAGCTCCCCTCTGCTGTCACGTCAAAATAAATGACCGTACATTACGTGGGTCCCGCACCTTCTCTGTGAAACTCAAGGAAGTGATCCAACGGATGAAACTTAATGATCAGTCAAGTTTAGCTGACCACATAAATATTCTAAATTAGTCTTTTATTGAAATTGACGGGGGCGAAATTTCCGTCTATTATTAGAATATTTTCCAATAAAAAAATGTTAATATTACATTAGTTGGATAAAAATCAGGGTTAACTTCTTTTAACCCCTATGATTTAACTATTAGCATTTCACCCCTTTAGAGTTAAAAATAACAAAATTGTCCTATGTGATTTTGTACTAGAATAAATCACTAGCACACCACAATTGACACTATGACATATAAAAAGAGTAAATATTCGTTGTAACGGTGATATCAACTCGTTAATGTCACATAATGCCATAATTCAATAGAAATATAATAAAATTAATAAAGTAGATCTTATTTATTTTACATGAGTAGTTACTAAATGACATGAATGAGTGATTAATTACTAAAATTTTTGGTATTTACTTTCTTATTTGTTATGTTTTTATTGAATGATAATACTACGTGATGAAGATGAAGTAATGTCACCATCCATCCAATAGAATTGTAACAAAATGAATAAAATAGATTCTATTTTTTACATATGGTGGTTACTAAATAACATTGAGGGTTATTATTAAAATATGTGAAATTCATTTGTTATATTTTTATTGAATGATGATACTACATAGTGATAATGAAATGGTTTCACCGTTAAAGGTATCAAAATATAACATGACTCGTTACCATAACGTGAAATTATAGAGTTTGAGTCTTCGTTAATCCACCCGGTTGTTAAACATGTGGACCTGAGATAACACAATTAATAAAAGAATCAGGTATAAATTAAGTCAATTAAAAAAAATACATACAATACAACTCATTTATATATTAATTATACACGATTCATATAAGTCACGAATTCGATATAACATAATTCGTTAGGCACAAATTCAAAAATGAATCAGATATAGAATAAATAAATTTTGACACCAATTTATTAATACAAACTTGCCTCAACCAACATGATTAACATGACTAGTCACCGTAGTATTTTTTCTTACATAATAAATTGGGTACTTCATCAAGATATTTTTCACATGTAACATTAAAAACTTAATGACTCACAAAAACCTTAAAAAAGGAAAGAAAATATCCTTAGCATGAACAAATTAAACAAGAAAGAGTCTGTATAGTAATGTTCTTTCATATATGCCTTTTTTTTTTTTGACAAAACTGCTACAGCCACTCCAATACTGTACATACAACCTCCACTCCACATATAGAGATCTTCTTGCTTTTCCTCTTAGTAATGGGATCTCTTCGCTTTGTAGAGGCGTACTAACATAGTTGATACAAGCTACAAAATAGGACACGGGCCTGTCTGAGTATGTAATTTGCTCCCCATAAATCTGATATGGCTACCGTAGTACGTAGACCTACCTAGGTGTCAAAGGTTAGAGATGCGGGATAAGGTTGTATAAGTTCGACTCTTTTTAGACATGCAGTGAAAAAAATTTTGTACCCGCTCTTTTCACCTATCTACTACAATTCCACTTCCTTCCACTAACAGTAAGCCTTGAGAGAAGGAATATAGAAGCTGAGGAAAGAAACACAGATCCAGCGAAACAGGCAAGGTCCAACCCAGTAACCAAAGGTGTACTCTTGAACTTCTCCAAAATTCCTACTTGAAGTATCATCATCATTGCATGTCCGATATTTGATTTGGCTTGCGTGACTGATTGCATTCCTACCCACGATGGCAGTGTCTGGAAAACAACATTTACAGATTTCTTTAGAAAATCATGAATAAATATTTAGATTCCATTACCGTACGTGAAGGACTTAAGGTGCCTTTGCAAGTGTATTATGAGGAAGTAGCAGTACCTTGAGATAGAACAGCCCAAACAAGTTTGATCCTGGAAGCTGCGACCCTTTTCCTTTTAGATTTTTGGGTCCCACAAACATGACATGCAATGCTATCCCAAATAGAAACAGTGCAGTTCCTACAAGGAACATATCTGCAGAACAAATTCAGTTGTTTTGAATCATATTGGCCATCTTGAAATTTTAAAATGTGAATTGGGTGGGTGTGTTTGTGTGTGTGTGTGTGAGAGAGAGAGAGAGAGAGAGGGAGAGCAGTACCTATTGCTTCAATAAGTAGCTGCACAACATGGGCTTGATCTGATATTTCAGAAAGAGCATGGAAATACTGCAAGTATGACTCTAGAATTATAAAAGAACCCTGAAATAAGAATATGTCAAAAAGATTTGTAACCTTTAATCAAACACAAAACCTCAGGTGCTTATTATATATAAGTCTAATTAAGAGAAATCATCAATTGTTTCATATAGCTATATATGTTACCTCTACAAAGCACAATACTGAACCAATCAAGGATCCTGCAACTGCAAACAACGTGAAGAATCGACAGTCAATTATAACCTGCACAATAAAAAAAAGTCAAGAGTTTAGATGGCCAAATGTAAGTGTTATTCTCTGCATCGTTCTTGGATTTCATTTACCTTGTGCTCCCTTTGTTTAAAAAAATAAAAAGTAAGAAGAATAGAAAATAGGATCTATATATTTTTTATTCTTCAAGAAAAAAGAATATGAATGATATATTTTTTTTCGTTTATATTTGGTAGAATAACTGAAAAATAAAAATAATTAATTTTTTTTTTGTACATGATAATATGGAAAAAATATTTTTTTTTTTTAAAAAAAAAAAAATACATATTTCATCATTATATTTATATATGAAATTAATATATGTATATATTAAAAGATATATAAACAAATAAGATACATTTTAACACAAATAATTAACTTTTTATCTACTTTCATTCTAATTTTGGAGGTACTAATTTTAGTGAGTTCAAAGGAAATTTCATCAATCTATTTTTTCACCATTCATATTTTTCTTATTTACAAAATATAATATTTTATTTATTCTTCAAATTTATTTTCCAACTTTCTATTCCTTAATTTTTCATTGTATTAAACGGAGCATTAGTTTGAACAGTGAAGAATCCTCAAAATATTTTTTTTCATCTTAACTAGGGGTGAAAATTTTTAACTCAACACAATGACACGACTCGAACTCAATACAAATTTTATAACACGAACTTAAAAATGACCTGACACGAGAATAAGAAAAGACTCATAATTTTATGATTTAACATGAATCTGACACGACACGATTCGATTGTCAATTTTAATCTTAGCTATTACAAAAAAAATTAAAAAAAAATTAGTCATTTTTATTATCCATTTATCCAACCAAATACAAAAATAAGAAAGTATATCATTTCTACTTTCCATCCTCCCTACCAAACGAAACATAAATGTATATAGTTCTACCTCAGTTGTAAAACAATTGTTCCATGATTTTGATTAAGTGATTCTTAGATTGCTACAGAACTCTATGTCAAGTAAACATGGATTTATTGTTTAGTAAAAAATCTTTAGACAATATTATTCTATAATTATCTCGAAAATATTAGAGACCCTAATGCCGTTGCATGTCAAGCATGTTGATCATGTGCATGGCTTTGATACTTGTATAGAAATTGCTCGGAGTCGTAGATTTTGATTTGGATGATTTTTAACAATCAATTGAAAAAGAAGCTAAAGTAGAAATAATACAATAAAAAAAAATATTTCACTTATTACATTTTTATTAAATGAAAATTAGAAGTAGAATACATAAAAGTATTATTTTTTGGGTACGGACCTTCGAAGCGTTGGCCGTTTAAAATTATGTGGCCTAGATTAGTACAACAGTGTCTGTGTCCTCTACAAAATTCCACTGTTCAGCACTCTGTCTTGACAGGCAGATGATCAACAATAAAAATCCCAAAAGTACTAAAGAAAGAACTAATGACCACTGTGACAACCTGACCAGAAGGTAACATTGTTTCTTCCAAAAGAACTAAACGGCTGTTTGGCAGGGGAGTACGAGGTGTGCGACAAATTGAGTTTAGAAAAAATAATTTAAAATTTTCTTAAATCTCATGTTTATTTGACATTTTAACCCCAAATTTTTAAATTCGACTCGTTGACCAAAAAATTAAATTCTTAATCAAAATTATGAGAAGGTGGATTTGAGAAGATAAATGAGGGGTAAAGAATCTAAAAAATAATTTTACCCTTTAACAAAGGTATAAATTAAATTGATCAAATTATTTATAAAATAAATAATAATTATGATATATAAATGAGTTATATATATATATATATTAAATATCAAACATAGTATGAATCGGATTGAATGTTGAATCTCTTCTTTATAAAATAGAGATCGAGTTTAATCGAATTTGAATTTAAGTTTAAAAAGATTTAAATTTTGGATAAGTCAACTTAAACCCCTCTCCAAAATTCAATCAAACAAGCCCAAAACGCATGTAACCCAACAAACAAAATTTTTGAAATACCTTTTCAATGAGCAACTGAGCACGTAATTTCCATGGCCTTCCTTTGGTAACCAGTACCTTGAAGCTCTTCCTCACAACAGCTTTAACGTTTTCCAATACTGAAGTCAGATCAACTCCTCCTTCAGTCTGCGGTTTTGAGGTGACCACCCTGTCCGAATCAGCCACCGATGCCTTCAACGCCGCCATAGCTTTCGTCTCTCCATTCTCAGTAATCGTGTTCTCGCCATTAAACCCCACCTTGTTTAACCTCATCATATTCATAGTCGACGATGATAGTGAGGAATTACACGAACAAGAGAAAGATGATGGTGCACCAAGACCCAATGGTCTTGACATACGTGGCAATCTAGTGGCAGCCATTGTTGATGTTACTCTGCCTTTTGGAAGCCTTGAGTTTAGTATGGTTTGGTAACGGGATGTCTTGTATTTATATAGAGGAGACCTGGGGGCTTGGCCAAGACTAGAAAAGTTTATAAGCCAATTGTGAATTTGATGCGTGCTGGATTTATTTATGTATTTTTGATATAGAGTGTTCAATTTTATATTGAATCAAGTTATTTTAAACACATGCTTCTTGAGGAGCAAGGAGCTGGCTAGACCTTAGGGTGTGAGAAGAGAACAAATTTAATTACTTGAACAACCCCTAGAAATTGATGCATTTTGGGTTTAATCATAATAAGTTTAAATAAAAAATAGATGGACTTGTTAAATAAATTTATCAATACTAATTCAACTAAATATCATACGAATTCTACTAATCAATTTATATAAAAATTTAACCATGGCAAGATACGACATAAAACTAATTTGATATAAATTAAAAAAATTCAACATGATATCAACTTGATTGGAAAAAAACTCATTCAAATTCAAAGTCCAGCTGGGGTTGGAAGAGACAGAAGATTCGCGGCATATATTAGATGAGCTTGTCTTTACGTAGGTGGGTTGGAGATTTTGGCTTTTCTCTTCCCTTTTCTTGGAGAGTTTGGTTTGGTTTCGACCGTTCCAAGTTCATAACTTGGCAATTCATTCTTCGACAAGCGTGTGGGCCCACTAGGAGAAAATATTTATAATGTAAATGTAATGGTTACAACTTTCTTCGCGTGACCCGCGTTTTTTCTTCAAAAATTGTTGTTATTGATGAAATATGTTTTTTTTAATTAATAGACAATTTTTAGGTGATTATTAGTAATGGGTTTAATTTAAAATGATAAATATAGAATCGTGCACTAATAATTTTTTTTTTTTTTTGTATTAATTCGATTGAAGGGATTTCAATTATAGAAAGATTAAATTAGCAATCTTAGTTATAATAATAACTACTTTTTATAATTAACTTAACACTATTCTCAAAAATTCTCAGATCGTGAATCTCGTGAAGATTTGAATGCTACAACTTCCTCATTATCTGTCTTTTGTAGTCACTACCTTTAACGGGTTTGTCTCTGATAATGATGGACTTAAGTTTTGAGCCGTCCGTTTGGACTCCAGTACATCCAAACATGCCTCTTTAAAGGAGGATTTTAGCGGCCCACCGGCAAAGCACCCTCCTGTCAATGGAATTGGGCCACAGCCTAGGGACATAAAGAGCCCAAGATCTATCAGTTTGGATACATCAGCCCGATCATATCAAGCATAGAGACATGTGCTTGCTCGAGAGTAAGTATCTTGGTACAGGAGGGTCCCCAAGCAGCTCTGGTCGAGTCACGTGTCCAGAGGACAGGGAGACAACCTCTAATGACTCTACCGAATAAATAAAGCGAATATTTGTATATATTCCGTTTATAAGAATCGTGGGTACAAAATGTGTCAGGGCAAATCCCGTTACAGGACAAATGAAGAGGAGACCATAGAATTAGTCAAAAAAAATAAGAATCACAAAAATTCTAGATAACCACATATATAAATAAAAGATAAAACCACCGTAAAACAGAAAACTTCATAACTTTACTTAATAAATACTGTGTAGAAAGACTCTTGGTCAAGAAATCAACTGTAACCACCGTCTTCTTCTTTAAATAATATCACTCCAAGAAATAGGAACTTCTGTTACAGTGGTGTAGCATTGATTTTTCGGCTGAAGTGAACCACTTACACCTTGTTCTTTGATCCAACATCAACGCTTACTTTCCCATTGATCCAAGCATTTGTAAAGTCCCCATTGGACCTCACACAGTAGTTGTTTTGCAAATGGGTATAACAATTTCAAGCACCGTCAATCTCTAACAACGATTATCTGATTTATAACTCTCAAATAATTTTTTCCTTTTCAACTAAGGTTGTGATCGATCATCTCTTACTTTTTCTTCAGTTCCTACCACATGACCTTTTCTTAATATCTTTAAATTCGTCAGATGTTAATGCATTGAATATTTTTATAATTTTATATTTTAGGTTCAAACAATTACATTGTGTTAGTGAATAAGTGGATTGATGGACTTCATAAACATTTCGCCGATAGTATCTCATCATATTACTATCCACCAACATGTGAACAAATATACAAGTGAACATCACGAATTTCATTTAAAAATATCGATGGTAGTGCAACTGTTATTCTCAAAATTTATTTGTCCGACTAGGGTTGTGAGCCGACCACGTGTCAGTAAGCATCTTTTTGATGACTTCTGCTTTTGGGCCTTTTTCGATCGTTGGTTTTGGTTGTTGGGAGTGACATTAATTATGATTGCTTTTGTTCAACGGAGGGCGTTGCTGCAACGTAGTTTGGGCCGCCGTCAGCAGTGAGGGAAGGTGCCAATACAACAAGAGGAGGGACGGTGCTTACTGGGTTAGGCGATTCAGTTCTCTGAGCAATGAAGCTTCAGCTGGCAATCACGAGTCAATTAGGGGTTTTATTGAAAGATGACGATGATGTCAATTAAAGGTTTCAGAATCTTCATACACCCAAAAGCTACAGTTTTCTGAGTCATTCTCTCTCTCCATCCATACGTTTGAACAGATTGGGTCTCTTTACTACTGACCATCCTTGTTATTGATAAAAGAGACACTAAAAATATGATTGTTGCAGGAAGTCCCAACTTGGGCTCATTACTCTGAGAATAGTTTAACTGATAATAGGGTCAAACTTTAAACTCAACGCGGAGAGTTTGAATTTTGATAATTCTTTCGATTAGGTCACGTGAAATTTATCGTTCATGAATAATCTAGTTCCGATATAGATAACTTGCGTTTAAGCCTAAGTATTTTATGGTAAACTCTGGCTCACTTCATCAATTCAAGAAAATGGTAGAGCAAGATCCCTATTCTACCTACTGCTTAAAATTTAAATGCAAGCCTGAGAAAGCAATTTTTGATGATACTATTTTCAGGAGGAGTTGAAGCTATGCTGACATTTCTGAGACCGAATGTCAAAGCAATTTTTGCTTTTGAAATGCTGTCCAAACAGTGCATAAGCTAATCACCAGAAACAACAGCAGCTTTAGATCACTGAATTACATTGCTGAGTAAACGGTTAGATGATGGGGAGCTTTGTTCACTTGGCCACAGGTCCTGCACAGAGATAAAGGAATAGTCCTTCACACTGTCCATTGAATTCATGCTGGCAAATAGACCGCTTTCCAGTTCAGGTTTCTTTACTGTCAGGCCTAGTGGTTTCTCACTTAAATTAGATGTTGATGAGCAAGAGGATACTTCAGATGAAGCTGTGATGTTCTCTTCCGATGACACCCATCTACTAAGCCTGATTTGTTCCAATTCAATTGCCACTTCCATCATCGAAGGCCTCATGTCCCTGTGAAATGAAAGGCATCTGAATGCCATCTCAGCCACCTTGTGCATTGATGAAAGAGTCCAAGCATCTGTGTCTGGTTCCAGGAATGGATCGATTATCTCCTCTAAACACCCCTTACCTATCTTCTCAATGGCAAGATTAGCCAAATTCACTTCATTCGGGGGTCGCAAAAAGTCCACTGCTTTTAATCCTGTTAAGATCTCGACAAGAACAACCCCAAAACTGTAAACATCACTTTTGTCAGACAAATGAAAGTTCTGATGATACTGAGGGTCGAGATATCCTGGAGTCCCCTGTGGTGCAGTCGAGATGTGGGATGATTCAACCATACCTAGTCTAGAAAGACCAAAATCAGCAACTTTTGATTTGTTGTCATAGTCCAGTAATATGTTGCTGGACTTGATGTCTCTATGATAAATGGGAGGGTTCATAGCATTATGTAGATAGGATATGGCTTGAGCAGTTTCAGTGGCAATCGTGAGGCGAACCGACCAGGAAAGTCCATTGCCCTTCTCTCTTTGTAGATGCTGAGATAGAGTCCCATTAGGCATATATTCATAAAGAAGAATTTGCTCACCCTTTTCTATGGAGCAACCTAAGAGGCGAACGAGATTCGGATGGTTCACAGAAGAGAGGAGCTTGATCTCATTAATGACTTGTTCAATGCAGTCAGTATCTCTATGCTTGATCCGCTTAATAGCAACCCACTCATCATTTTGCAGTTTTCCTGAGTATACTGTCCCATAGCCCCCAGTTCCGAGCCTTTGTTCATCACAGAAGAAATTTGTGGCTTTCTCAATTTCTTTGTAGGGATGGAGAGGAATGCTGATGCCTGTAGCTTCACAAAGTTGGCGATTTGTTCTGTTTCTGCTTTTTAAATTGGATCGTCGTTGAATAAAACAGCATATTAGACCCACACTGACCATCAAAGCAGCTCCGGCGACGACACCTGAGAAGGAAAATTTTCCCAGTCAGATAGTCCTAACTGGCCTTGCTACTTATACCATCTGTATGANTGCAGTCGAGATGTGGGATGATTCAACCATACCTAGTCTAGAAAGACCAAAATCAGCAACTTTTGATTTGTTGTCATAGTCCAGTAATATGTTGCTGGACTTGATGTCTCTATGATAAATGGGAGGGTTCATAGCATTATGTAGATAGGATATGGCTTGAGCAGTTTCAGTGGCAATCGTGAGGCGAACCGACCAGGAAAGTCCATTGCCCTTCTCTCTTTGTAGATGCTGAGATAGAGTCCCATTAGGCATATATTCATAAAGAAGAATTTGCTCACCCTTTTCTATGGAGCAACCTAAGAGGCGAACGAGATTCGGATGGTTCACAGAAGAGAGGAGCTTGATCTCATTAATGACTTGTTCAATGCAGTCAGTATCTCTATGCTTGATCCGCTTAATAGCAACCCACTCATCATTTTGCAGTTTTCCTGAGTATACTGTCCCATAGCCCCCAGTTCCGAGCCTTTGTTCATCACAGAAGAAATTTGTGGCTTTCTCAATTTCTTTGTAGGGATGGAGAGGAATGCTGATGCCTGTAGCTTCACAAAGTTGGCGATTTGTTCTGTTTCTGCTTTTTAAATTGGATCGTCGTTGAATAAAACAGCATATTAGACCCACACTGACCATCAAAGCAGCTCCGGCGACGACACCTGAGAAGGAAAATTTTCCCAGTCAGATAGTCCTAACTGGCCTTGCTACTTATACCATCTGTATGACACTGAACTAATATGAGTAATGAAGCTGTCTACTCAAAAGTTAATGGTACAAGCATTTTTATTGGCAAACATGAAGAACTTTGGTAGACAATTTTTTTAAAATGGTAGGACCAATTGACAGATTTCATACAGCAAACTGCAGGAAAAAAAGTTCTATTTTTTCCCAATTGGTGGGGAAAAGCTAGGATTACCTCCAATTAAAGCGCCAATTCTTGTTGTTCCTCCACATCGGCCAGACAAGTACTTTGAAGGGTTGCATGCTGTAGATTCTGTTTACATAAGAAAAAATAGCAGAAAATGGTGAATTGAATTCTATATAGAAAATAAAATTGCCATTAAACTTTCCATGCTTGTTTGCATCAGTAGTGAGAATCAGTTCCCCATCAGGTGCGAGGTGCCTCTCTCTTTCTCAAAGCTCAGTATATTGGCACTTCAATAATAAAAAACATTGCAGGCTTGCATTATAAGATCTTCTCAAGGTAAAACAATAAGGACATTGAAATGTCTCTACAAGAAGAAAACAACACCAAGAGGTTCCTTTTCCCACTATTAATATTAGGTCAACTACTACATTTTTCTAATAGAAGATTGGGATTTGGGACTTGAAAAGAAACAAATTGCTTTTACGACCAAATGATGACCGAAAATTTGGATGGCTACGCCACTTGATTATAAGTTCGACTTGACCTCATACCAACTGATGGAGAGAACAGAATACCCCTGAATTCGGTGGAATTGATGGAATTGAGGGCATGATTTCATTTGGGCTGGTCCTACAATCTACCAGTCGCTGGTACTTTTGTTGATGGATTAACGTTGTAATGATAATTGAGGAACAGTGTTTTCAGTCATTCAAAAACTGAATTGTCTAAGAAGACCCTTTAATTAATTCTAATGCTTAGGTTCTCCCAAGTATCACAAGCCTAATAGTGTGTTTGATTTGATGGAAAGTTAGATAGATGAAAAATGGGAGAAGAAAATTGGGATGGAAAGGAAAAAAAATTATTGTTTGGTTATAAAGAAAAATAGGAGAAAAAGAAAAATTGGAGAAAAAATATTTCCCTACAACCAGCCATTTTTTTTTTTTTTGACAAACTACTTTTTTGAACAAATTAATTCTTTATTGTTTGGATATAAAGAAAGGAGAAAAAGGAAAATTGGAGAAAAAATATTTTCTTCCAACCCACCATTTTTTTTCCTCCCAAAAGTGGAAGGAAAATCGAAGACAAATTACTTTTTTGAACAAATTAACTTTTTTACTCTTAAACATACTTCTAAATATTATGCCATAATTTCAAATCAAAACCAGCACATTTATCAAGAAATAATTCTAAATATCCTATTACATATATTTTTTCTATGTATATTTTTTGACTATTATTTTTGGTATACATTTCTATATTTATTTGTTTATTTATTTTTATAACTTATTAGAGTGACCATAATTCTTTAAAATTTTATTGGTAATAAAAAATATGTTTATATATTAATAAATTAAGGACATATATTCTATTTTTCCTCCGATACCAAATAATAAAAAATTAATTCTTTCAATTTTTCATCTATGTAACAAAACTCAAAAGAGGAAAAATATTTTTCTTTCTTCCAATTATGGAAAGACTATTTCTCACATTTTTTCATGCTTCCAATTTTTCATCCCTACGAAGGATAAAAGAAAGAAAAAAAGTAGAAATTTGATATATTGCCTTAAACACCTGATTAATTGAGTTTATTATTTACCCTTAAATAAAAGCCTCCGCGATTGAAATTCCGGCAAAAAAAGTTAAGAAATGGACATTCTAAGGTTAATAGAAGAATTTTGGCATAATAATTGCACCAAAAAAAGGAAAAAAAAAAAACAGAATGGGCATAAATAATGTGCAATTAGGCATGTTCTAAAAGTTCAATGCACCTATGAAATTTATTTAGTCAACTCCGGCAACTGCAACATACCTTTCCGGCAGCCCAAGCCGGCCCGATATCCATCGCCACGGTACCCTTCCAAGCATTGGCACCGATATCCTAGCCGGTCATTAACCGGCGGAGAAATTTTAGTACATTGGGCGTGGTCGGAACACTGACAAAGCCCTTCAAGCCACCACCCCAATTGTACCACCTGAACCTCCAATGACACCGCCGAGCTATTAATACCCCCCAATGACACAACTGAGATCGCCGAGAAAAGTGACCGGCATCGGCTTCTCGTTAAGTTGTAGTAATCAATGAACAAACTCCGGTTGTTCTGCTCCGAGTAACAGCTAATATTGTCATCCTTTGATCCACAATCAAGCAATTCAAAATGGGTTTGAACCATAGTGGTCGGAATCAAACATGCCGTGAGGGGTGTGCTACAATTCTGTAAAAGTATTCCATTATGCGACGTCGGAGCATAGTTTGGACTGAAAAGATGGTGGAGGGTTTCGACCGGACGGCCACATTGGGCCGGAAGGTTGACCAGTATAGAATCAGATGTTACTTGCTGGACCGGAAAGTCATCGATAACCATGGTGCCATTTTTGGTGCAGTTCAGACGGATTTGGCAGCCGGAGGAGAATCCGAACGGGAAGGGCAGGTGTTTAGATTGAACTGTGCCGCATGATCGGTTACACCTGTTTGGTGTATAAGCTAGGATTGATGGAAGAACACACATAAGACAAACGATGAAACCAATGTGTTTTATGATCATTTCCAAGTATAATCGATTCAGAAATTAATACAAAGTACCCAATATCGATGATCTGGGACTGAACAAGATTGATTTTCAGATAATGAAAACAATATTTTCAGCCTGTAATAGAGATTTTCTTCTTCTTCTTGTAGTTGTGTTTATGCATAGCAGCAGATGGGTGTTTATGCATATCAGCAGACTGAAATTTCTGTGTGATCTGAAGAGAGAAGAAGACGACTGTGTGATTTACCAGGAAATGGAGAATGGAGCAAATCCCTAAAATTTGGGTTTTGATATTGACTAGAATGAATTGAAAGGGAACACAAAATAAAGTAATGAAGAACATAAGAATCTAAACAGTCTTGGGAGAGACTTTCCTGGTTCTACACCTCTCTTTGTCTTTTTTTCAAACATGTGTGGGACACCATGCAAACCAACACAATTTTTGTGGTTGACAGAAAGTGACACCCTTTGAATGGTAAGCTAACTGTGAAGTCTGTGGGCAGAAAGAGATTAGATCAGTAAAGGAAAAGGACGATAATTTGAAGTAGATCCAAGCCCCTAGGCCTAGGGTCTGAATTTTCAGCAATGGCTTTGAGGATTTAATGCATAAACATTATTAATAATTTTTTAGGTGAGGCCATAAGTGTGGTATATATTTTATAAATACTTTATTCTCAATTTAAATAATTTATTTTTTATAAAAAAAAAAAAATTAATCAAAATATGCATAAATTAATTCATACATATATGATCATTAAACTAAAAAAAATGTATAGACATTATCAATTCTAACATGGGATGAGATTTATTATTAATCTGAAGAGAAAGCTTTACATTTTTAAATTAGATTAATAGTCCCACCAAAATGAATCAAATAGGCTTAGTGTAGTTGACCATCTGTAATCCTTTCAAATTCTACTAAGCAAGAGATTTGCCCATTTCTTATCAAGCCAGCCTAGCGAGTATTATACTAAATGAATTCAACAATTACAAAATATATATTCTCTCCGTTCTTAAATATTTGTTGTTTTATACAATTTTTTTTGTTCCATAATATCTGTCATTTAATAAAATTAAAACATAATTAATATTTTTTCTTCCAAATTTACCCTTAATTTTTCAATGCATTAAATTTAGTGGAGGGTAAGTGTCTTTTATATTCCTTTTATTCCCAATACATATTGAATAAAATTATTTTAATCTTGTGTAATTATTTTTTATTCATATTAGAGTTTTAATAGTTTTCTTAATTCTTATACAAAAATCTTAAACGACATATATTTAAAAATAGAGTGAATATAAATATCATAATAGAAAATGACTATTATGTGGAATGTCAATTCAACAACACGCACGATAGAATTTAATCTTGACCCAAAAAGATTAATCATTCTCCACACACCATGACTTTTAATAAATTATCCTTTTTTGAAGATCACAATAAATCTCAATATTAACCTTATGCATATTAGTCATTTTAATTCACATTTCACATCCTATATATATAACTACAAATTCACGATCGCCTAACCAAAAAGAAAACACTTATAATATTTTTGTATTTTATAATTTCTCTTCTAGAAAATATTAGCCATGTGTAAAGGTTGACAATTAGCCGGGAGTCCCCTCATTTTCTCTCTCTTGCTCATTTTTTCTACTTTCACAAGCGGAAAATCTTTTTTTATTTATTGGAGATTTCTTAATTTGGAAGGAGTTTATAAAGTCGAGCTATATAAATCCAGCCTATTTGTCGGAGGAAATATTTTTGAGTACCTAATTTAGTAATTTTATTTAATAACAAGATAAATTGTAGTCATTAAATTAATAATAAATTCTAATTTTTAATTAATGATGAAATTCACTATTAATTTAATGACAAAAAACCATAAAATCAATAAATAAGATCGGCGCATACAACATTGTCTTTTTGTCAAAATCAACACTTGGAAGTCGTAACAGTGGATGTAAATGTGGGCCCATGCACTTTGAAAAACACCACAAATCTCCCTCCATCGTTATGACTTCGCTATCACAATGTGTAATAATCAAACTATCAAGGCCTACTTGCAATGCCACACACGGCAATGTATCATCCACGCTGCACATGCAACATCCTCATCACCCACCCGCAATCGATGGAAATATTTGGATGAAATTATTAATTAAATTATTATTATCATAAAATTAATAGTAATTATAATTCTGAATATAATCTCTAATCAATCTATTGATAGCAACAAATTTGATGATCTAACTACATTGAACCATTAACTATTAAAATTGTGACATTTTACATATATCGTTAAATTTTAATATTGTACAACAAATCTATAAATTTTAGACTATTGATGCAATTAGTTTGACTTTTACATCTAATAACTAAACTAATTTTAATTAACTTTATTTATTTTATTAAAAATAATAATTACACTATTCCGTGTGAGTTTAATCCTTATATGTTTTAACCATGTAAAAAATTTATTGATCTCATTGAATGATTTGCATTGAATAAAAATATGCTATTTTTTTTTACCTCCGATAGAGGAAATTTTGGCTCCGCCTCTATTTATGTGTCCTTTGAGAATGGTGTTCAATATTGGCTCCGCATTGAATGTTGATAATGTGGTTGGAGTATTTAATATTCGTATCTAATTTCAATATGTAATATGGCGGGCGGGGCGGGGCGGATGTAAGTCTTTCAATAATACATGAGTAATGCTATGTAACTCAATTTTACAACTTAAATTTGTATCTGAAATGAATGAGACAATTAGATCATTTGGTCTCATTTAAAAAAATTGATGAGACTCATTTATCCCATTTCATTTAGAATATAAATTTGAATTATAAATTTAAAATACATAATATTTCTCATAATACATATGGTGGATGATGAAAGAAAAATGTATAAAGGGAAACAAATATTTGATATGATTTGAATCCTAATTTTGTTGGCTTGCGCCTGCCAATGCCAGGTTTGATATGAGTAGATCAAGTTGAGTTGACAAAAATATACTAACATATGTGAGAACAAATGCAATAAATCATTTACTAGCGTGGCTTGCACGTATTAAAGACCTACAAAGAGAGCCCACACTAGGCAAAGGACATTTTTGCCATGTAATTGAGCCATGTTTTGCTCCTTTAATTTTGGTCTGTTCCAAAAGAAAGAAAAGATATACTATATAATTTTGGAAAAATGTCAAATCTTTTATACTAAATGATAGGGGTGTTAAACGATTTCGTGTCGGGTTAAATGGACGACAGGATAAAAAATATGTAAATTTGTACACAATAAATTTAATAAATAGGTAAAAAATTTCAACATATTTACAATCCGTTTAATAAACGGGTAATACGACACTAACTCGTTTAACTCATTTAATTTAAAAAAATTATATCAATAAATTTTAATACTCTATTTTTTTTACTATCAATTATGTTGTATTTAATATATATTTCAAAATATAATATATATTTATTTATTTCTAACATATATATGTGTATTGGAATATAAGTTTAAAAAAAATATATATTTTATTTAAAATTATTTTTAGACTTATTGGATGATCTGAACAGTACACGTTGTGACCATTTGTTTTATCACTTATATTGCATTAATTTATTATATTACATTAGAGTAATTTTAAAGTCTATAACCATTGGTTAATAACTGTTGAATTTTGTAATTAACCGTTAGTATCTGATTGCAAACCGTTGCAATAGGTCAAAGAAAATTCAAGTGTTTGAATTTTTTAATGCATTTTCAAGTGTCTGTCAATATATTATATTATAACTATGAAAATTTTCAGACCGTTACACCTAAATTTCAATCTATTGCAACCTGTTTACCTAGCTTTCAAACCATTGCAACCTATTCATTGTATCTGTTGGATGGATATTCAAAGCAATGATGAATGACTGCTTTGAGATATAGATCTTTGGACAGAAAAGGAAACAAAAAGAAGAGCTAGATAAAAGAATAACTGAGAGGCAACCTTCTGTTAAAAGGAAAAAAAAAACCTTTGATTAGTGAGTTTTACATATAATAGATTTCGTGATTAGTATGTCAACCTGCTGCAACCAGTGTCTTGATATACCAATAAATATACTACTACTTATATTACTTTGATTTGAGAATGATCAAGAGTTGTTCGAGACACCTCTAAAGTTGCGAGTACACACTTGTAGAGAAGTGATAGTTAAATCCTGCAGGATAGGACGTCATAACCTATTGCACCGTGTTCATACTCAGAGGGGCGAAAATTTATTCTTAAGGACAGTGACTATACACCTTTATCGATAAGCTTTCTTGTCTTGTTTATTATCTGATTTTTAGCATTCTTCAATTGATATTTTTACAACAATGTACTTACCTCAAAAAAGAAAAAATTATAGTCAAATCTCACATAAAAATTAGTCTTGAAGGCTAAAAAAAAGGCAAGAGGCCACTGACTTTTATAGGTAAGTCAACGTTTCACATCTCCCCTCATTTGTCGATGTGGAACAAAAATAAAAGACATTGGTTTGACTTTGTCTTTAAACTGCTCTTCATCTTTCCATCTCACTATATATCCTCCTTTGTTTTTGAACTATTACTTTACTTTTTTTTTTTTGTATTGATTTCTTTACTTCTTTTTTTCTGGCTAATTTTTTTAAATAATTATTAATTTATTATTATAATAATTTTATTTAAATGGATAAATGTGTGATAAATGATTTAATATATCTCACTCAAGTACAACTCGTTTATTAAATGTGTATGGCAAGTTAACCCGTATCACTTAAACTCGATAAGATTTCACCAAAATCTACTTAATTCGTGTCATGTCAATTTTTGACAAGCCTACTAAATGATGTGACACAATCTCTGTCATTAAATATTAATAAGACCCACTTATCTGATAGTAAAAAATTAAATCACATCATTTCGGATGGAGATTTAATAAAAAAAATTATGTCAGCATAGCATCACCCATAGTTTTTTTGAAGTTTGGATTTTATTTTTGTGCTTATTATTTACTTTAGGTTCAAGTGTTGATGTTTCAGTATAGGTCTTTCCAATTGACTACAATTGCTCTTGTTGATTCAGGAGCAGATTTAAATTATATCAAAGGAGGATTAGTTCCAATAATTTATTTTGAGAAAATAACAGAATTTTGTAAGCACCGCAAGTGGATCAAAATTAAGAATCAATTATAATTTATCAGATACTCATATATGTAACTAAGGGGTGTGTATTAAAACTACTTTTATCTTAGTTAAAAATCTAACTCAAGATGTTATATTAGGAACTCTTTTTCTAACTTTAATACAATCATTTTCTATATATACAAATGAAATTAAGACCAATGTTTTAGAAAAATAAATTATTTTTGAATTTATAACTTAGTAAAAAACTAAAGATAACAATAACATCAAAAATCTTTATTTTTGTGAAGAAAATAAATTAATGTTCTTTTAAGAAAAACAAAGCAAATTAAATTTTCTTAAACAAGAATTATATTATAAAAGAATAGATCAACAATTAGAAGATTCAATCCTAATTAATAAGATTTATGTGTTTCAAAACCAAATAATAAAATAAATATGTTCTAATTTGATGATGCACAAATTAAATTTATATACCACCGGTCAAGTAATCAGTAATTAAAGTGATAATTAAATAAAGAGATAGAGTAACTCAAGTAAAGCGAAAATATAGAGTGATTCGGTCAACGTGACTTATGTTTACTATGAAGGGGCTAGGGTGACCTGGGTATTTTATTACTTCGAAGAGTGTAGGGAGAGTAGAGTACTGAGAGAGAGATGAGAGTGATAACAAATGTGCTTGATACCACCCAAATATTGGCGGGACTTATAATTTATAGTGATTCTCAATGCATTTTCAATAACTAAATACCTAATCTGGTGGAACTAACGCTATCTTTTCAACAGATGAGGTAGTTATAGAGCTCCCCTTAAGATCAGGTCAAAGAATGACGTGATGGTTGACTCTTTCCAAGTCCGTGTGGATGAGACTCTTGGATGACCTTGTTTATTTCTTTTGGTGATGTAGCTCCTTGAAATCTGATGAGTTCGACTGAGTGTAGACTTCTCTTGGGTTGGACCCATTAGTTGGATCCTTGGCCTTGACCCATCATAATTTACCAAATGTCTTTTGGCATAGAAAACAACACATTACACATGGTTGAATTGTTATATACCAAATACTTTAATAATAAAGGTATTCTCAAAAAGGCTTGCCCAATACAAATGAATCAAGGATTGCTATAATATTGCAAAAATGAAATTCAACACTTCCTTAATAAAAATTGAATTCACAAAAATCATTCCCCCTTGGAGTTGTCATAAATTTTTTGAGCAGAAAAAAGCTTAGTCTAAAAGAAGAGTCTCAAGATTAATAATAAATTACAAAGCATTTAATGATACCTTATAATGGATAAGGTATTCAATTTCAAATAAAAAAGATTTATTAGGAAGACTATACAATGATCAAAATTTGACATGACATTTGAATTTTGACAAATTCAAATAAAAGAAAATGATTGATATAAAACAACTTTTTTATTGGTGTGTCATTTGGCTATTACGAATGGAATGTAATGCCATTTAGGAAAAACGTTTCATCAAAAGTTCAAAATATGATGAATAAATTATTTTTTGAGAGTAGAATAATTTTGTTGTGTTGGATTTCATGCACTAGAAGTAAACTTGATAATTTTCTAGAACCATCAATAGTTTGTTTTAAAATGCCTCTATATATATCCAATAACAGAGACATCTGTTTCTACTATCTTTAACGCACGAGAGCCAAAAATTCCTAAACATGGGAGTTTTTAAAAAATTCTGAAACTATAGAAAAACATTGATAAAAATATCAATATTTATATTTTGGACTAATACAAATTACAGTTAAGCCATTAACAAGGTCAAGTATGAATGCTTCCATTTCATTATTTTAATTGTTATCCAAAATATTCTGTATATTTATTTGATAGTAGAATTCTTGAAATATTGACCCTCAATATTCAAGCAAATGGATAAAATCTTCTTCAATCTGGTAAAAAAAAGTCTCACTGGTGAATCCGTATTATTTGAAACGAAGGGTTCTAGTTCAAAACTTATTATCCCAAAAATAATTAAATGGGGAGATATAGAAATTCTCATTATATGTATAGTAAATTACAAGAAGTGTCCAACCACAAAGAATTGAAAATCCTGAATTAGAATAAATAATACAACACTCAGATGAAAATGTAGAATTATTGTTCGCTGAAAACCACAAATTCTCCTATGCAGAAACATTTTTCTCTCTCACCTTCAACGGCGTCCATTATCTCTCTCTCCCCTTATTTCTATTATCTGTCTCACCGAATTCTCTCCTCCCTTTGTTTTTTACGACGATCCAGTTCCAACTCCGGCGATCTCCAGCGACTCAGGTTCGTCTCTCACCCATCCACTCCGACAAACACAAAACATTCTGTACACACAACACGCACCCCACCCTTCTTCCCTGTTCCCCCCCCGAGCACAAGCACCCACACATACCGACGCACATACACATACCGACGCACACAGCCCCACACATCCATCTATTTTCTCAAAGACCCACCACTTAACTTAACTTCACACTCACACCCATACACTCCCCTGCACACACACGCGCAAATTTATCGCACCCGTCCACCCACTCAATTTCACACACACTCACTTACTTTTACAGTCTGGTCGCACAACACTTAGGTTTTTGATAATTCTCGAATTTCGGAAATTGACCAAAAACTTTGGCTTAATTGGACTAAATTAATCGATTGGAAAAATGAATACAAATATAGAAGGGGCTGTGGAACTTGGGGGATAAGAGAAAGGGGTAGCCCTAGAGTCTCGGCCCTTTCTAGCCTGTGTTGTGGCGTCTTTAGATTATGTCGTTTCTCCCAGAAATTAGAATTTGAATGGATGTGTTTAAATTCATTTATTGAGATCTAAGTTTAAGGTCTTGTTATGGGTAACAATTTTCATTATTGATTTGAAATTCTATGTTTGGAATTGGATTTAATGTTGAATTGCTTTATTTTTTGGTTTTTACTGTGGATTATGGTGTTTGGATTTAATGTTTTATCATGTAATGCTTTAAACCTAGAAAAATTCATTGAGATAATATAATAATAGAGATCGCACTTGCTGTCTGGTTAGAGCATATATAATAGGGAAAAAATTGAGGGCATTTTATTCTATTTACATAAAAAAGGGTAATTTTACTTTTTTTTACAAAATATTTAGTCAAATTATTTCTTTATCTATTGATAGAGATAAAAGTTACCGTTAAGTGGTTGCCATTGATTTGAAAATATAAACCAGAAAAGAGTGCAGTGAAATTTTAAAATCGAAAAAAGGTGTCATTGAATTTATACCTAATTATAAGAATTGTGGATGAAATTTTTCCAAAAAAAAAAATGATGAATAAAGGACTGCAGTTTGTTCTTTCTATATTTTTATTAAAATTTAAATTTTAGTTGAAATTTGAGTCATGATGAACTTTCTCATTTTCTTTCGCAATAAAGGAGACAGAAGCAGCAGCCATGGTGGCGACTTTTTTCCATTGGGGATAATGCATGTTGGATGTGATTTAAGAGAACTTGGGGTTATAGTCTTCAATTAGTTTATAGGTTATACGTATTAATGCTCATGTTAATATACAGATCGAACTCGTATCGATGCTTTGGCATGACTAAAATGGCTATGAATTATTTTCCTTTTCTGCACTGCCAAACCCCCTCGCTATCCAATTGGTACTCTTAAATCTTCCCAAATTTAGATCCCGTGTGCTGAATAGTGAATAGTTGATACGCAAACCCAATGCCTCCAGTCATTGCCATGGTCAACATTATCATCACCAAATCACTATTTATTTTTTTGGTACATGTAGATCTCTGTGTGTCTCGATGTGGAATGAGGAGACAGAAAGAGAGGCAGGGGTGCAATGGCCATATCTATTTACCATATGATATTTGACACATGTTGGAGCTTCCAATTATTGCCCAATTCCATTCTTTAATTGTTTTTCCAGGCATAAATTTGTTGATTCACTACCGAAAAGTGGTGGTCAACATAAGGAAGAACGAAATATTACCATTCAATCATAATCCATAAACGTAAGGAAATAATTTTATCTTACTAAGAGTTTCATGACAGAAATCTCTCATATTGAATTCCCATTTTTTATCGAATCGAAAAGAAATGAAAGGAGCAAAAAAAAAAAAAATCAAATAATAAGTTGCATCTTATCCAGGTATTGTTTGAGAACGATTTGGGAATTTTAGATGCAGCTTAATGTGATAAATTGCATCGAAATTAGACGTATGCCTGTTTGTTTGAGCAAAAACAGCAACCCCACGAGCAAAAGCGAAAGAACCTGTTCCACCAACAACAGTGAGTTCTTCTTTGTCCTTCTGGGCTACATTCTTGGCTTGGACAGAAAGGCTACCTGAATATTCATGCGTATCGAAGGTGAGATAAATGATATTAAATGCTGAATGCGCAAACTGTTCGATTGGAATGATGAACCCCTGAGCTTTTCCGACCACCGGAGAAGTGATCTCAGGTCCCTCTGTTAGTGTCCGATGGAAGATCAAGGCTCCGGCATCTTTTGGGGCCACCGGGTGCATAGTAGAGCTAGCAACTTGGGGTTGTTGAATGTATAAGGACAATGCGAGCCAAGGTCTTGTGCTACTCTTTGTGGGATGTTTGTGAGGTACTGGTGAGAACAAGGCCAGGAGTATGACTGCGAGTGTAGCTAAAGAAACTGCAGTGCAAAATATGATCTTTGGCAGCATAATTCTCTGTTTCAAAGTTTTTGGTACTTAGGCTTTGATGTACTGCTTTGGAGAGTTCCTTTAATACAGTTGTTCTGAGGTGCTTTTGTTGGTATTTAGGTGTTTTGGCCACCAAATCCACCATTAATCTCTGTACCTAAAACTTAGACACATGAGAGAGGACATTGAATCGGTAGGGATATCTGCACATTCTGATGTGAATATGAAGTGTTTCTGTTGGGTTCTATCGGGCTCGTGTTTTGTTTGCTTTTTTTCACACGCGACATACATACTCATATATTGCTATACTGTTTCTCTCTGCCTATATTTGGGTCTCAAACANGGCTCGTGTTTTGTTTGCTTTTTTTCACACGCGACATACATACTCATATATTGCTATACTGTTTCTCTCTGCCTATATTTGGGTCTCAAACATTCTAATCATCTTACCACAATAGCTGTTTCACACATTATAATTTTGTTTTTGTTTTTGTGTTTGTCTGAGGTGTAATTAGTGCATTTTATCACCTGTTTCATACAGACATTCAAATGGAATTATTTGAGAAAAAAGCAACTCATTCTTTGTTTACGGATATAGAACGAGAGAGAAGGAACTGATTAATTGTTAACTGAAAATCAGTTTGATTGCTGAACGACTTGGATTTTAATTTGATCTTCCAAAATGGTCAGTCAGAAAAGTAATCATTCTATTAACTGTAAAACGGTTTTCACTTTGCATTAATGATACATTTGCATAATAGGCAGCCTTTCCGAAGGAGAAATTGAGCATGGCCTTCTTGTGTTGACATGAAATAAATTTCCTTGTGATACACAGATAGAGACTCGCAATAACAAGCTGGAAATGCAGTCCGTAAATAATAAATCCTTGATTGAAGAACTTGATAAGCTCCTTGAAAGCTTGCGAATTCCTTCAGAGGTGTCCCCACATACTTTCATTCTGAATTTAAGGTATGCATTTAATTTTGTCACATTAGTTAGTCCCTATCTTTTCACAATGTGTTGTTTCTTGCAGTATGCAGCATGTCTAACAGGAGGCTCATTTGATGAAGCACGCATGCTTCAAAATATTGAAGCATGTGAGTGGTTAAATAGTGCTTTACGCGGCCTTGAAGTGCCCAACTTGGATCCTAGCTATGCAAACATGAGAGCAGTATGCGCCTGTCTTGTTTTGGTTCTCTTTCTGAAATTGCATAAACAGATTGTTAATATACTGCCTTAGACACATGAAAGGGTTTATTTGCATGTCACTCTAAGCATGGCATTAGATGACCTTATGTAATGACTGGAACACTGATTCAGCTGATTGATCTGATAAATACATAGTTACACTTTGTTACTCGNGATAAAAATATCAATATTTATATTTTGGACTAATACAAATTACAGTTAAGCCATTAACAAGGTCAAGTATGAATGCTTCCATTTCATTATTTTAATTGTTATCCAAAATATTCTGTATATTTATTTGATAGTAGAATTCTTGAAATATTGACCCTCAATATTCAAGCAAATGGATAAAATCTTCTTCAATCTGGTAAAAAAAAGTCTCACTGGTGAATCCGTATTATTTGAAACGAAGGGTTCTAGTTCAAAACTTATTATCCCAAAAATAATTAAATGGGGAGATATAGAAATTCTCATTATATGTATAGTAAATTACAAGAAGTGTCCAACCACAAAGAATTGAAAATCCTGAATTAGAATAAATAATACAACACTCAGATGAAAATGTAGAATTATTGTTCGCTGAAAACCACAAATTCTCCTATGCAGAAACATTTTTCTCTCTCACCTTCAACGGCGTCCATTATCTCTCTCTCCCCTTATTTCTATTATCTGTCTCACCGAATTCTCTCCTCCCTTTGTTTTTTACGACGATCCAGTTCCAACTCCGGCGATCTCCAGCGACTCAGGTTCGTCTCTCACCCATCCACTCCGACAAACACNTCTCCTCCCTTTGTTTTTTACGACGATCCAGTTCCAACTCCGGCGATCTCCAGCGACTCAGGTTCGTCTCTCACCCATCCACTCCGACAAACACAAAACATTCTGTACACACAACACGCACCCCACCCTTCTTCCCTGTTCCCCCCCCCGAGCACAAGCACCCANACAAAACATTCTGTACACACAACACGCACCCCACCCTTCTTCCCTGTTCCCCCCCCGAGCACAAGCACCCACACATACCGACGCACATACACATACCGACGCACACAGCCCCACACATCCATCTATTTTCTCAAAGACCCACCACTTAACTTAACTTCACACTCACACCCATACACTCCCCTGCACACACACGCGCAAATTTATCGCGCCCGTCCACCCACTCAATTTCACACACACTCACTTACTTTTACAGTCTGGTCGCACAACACTTAGGTTTTTGATAATTCTCGAATTTCGGAAATTGACCAAAAACTTTGGCTTAATTGGACTAAATTAATCGATTGGAAAAATGAATACAAATATAGAAGGGGCTGTGGAACTTGGGGGATAAGAGAAAGGGGTAGCCCTAGAGTCTCGGCCCTTTCTAGCCTGTGTTGTGGCGTCTTTAGATTATGTCGTTTCTCCCAAAAATTAGAATTTGAATGGATGTGTTTAAATTCATTTATTGAGATCTAGGTTTAAGGTCTTGTTATGGGTAACAATTTTCATTATTGATTTGAAATTCTATGTTTGGAATTGGATTTAATGTTGAATTGCTTTATTTTTTTGTTTTTACTGTAGATTATGGTGTTTGGATTTAATGTTTTATCATGTAATGCTTTAAACTTGAAAAATTCATTGAGATAATATAATAATAGAGATCGCACTTGCTGTCTGGCTAGAGCATATATAATAGGAAAAAAATTGAGGGCATTTTATTCTATTTACATAAAAAAGGGTAATTTTACTTTTTTTACAAAATATTTAGTCAAATTATTTCTTTATCTATTGATAGAGATAAAAGTTACCGTTAAGTGGTTGCCATTGATTTGAAAATATAAACCAGAAAAGAGTGCAGTGAAATTTTAAAATCGGAAAAATGTGTCATTGAATTTATACCTAATTACAAGAATTGTGGATGAAATTTTTCCAAAAAAAAAAAATGATGAATAAAGGACTGCAGTTTGTTCTTTCTATATTTTTATTAAAATTTAAATTTTAGTTGAAATTTGAGTCATGATGAACTTTCTCATTTTCTTTCGCAATAAAGGAGACAGCAGCCATGGTGGCGACTTTTTTCCATTGGGGATAATGCATGTTGGATGTGATTAAGAGAAATTGGGGTTATAGTCTTCAATTAGTTTATAGGTTATACGTATTAATGCTCATGTTAATATACAGATCGAACTCGTATCGATGCTTTGGCATGACTAAAATTGCTATGAATTATTTTCCTTTTCTGCACTGCCAAACCCCCTCGCTATCCAATTGGTACTCTTAAATCTTCCCAAATTTAGATCCCGTGTGCTGAATAGTGAATAGTTGATACGCAAACCCAATGCCTCCAGTCATTGCCATGGTCAACATTATCATCACCAAATCACTATTTATTTTTTTGGTACATGTAGATCTCTGTGTGTCTCGATGTGGAATGAGGAGACAGAAAGAGAGGCAGGGGTGCAATGGCCATATCTATTTACCATATGATATTTGACACATGTTGGAGCTTCCAATTATTGCCCAATTCCATTCTTTAATTGTTTTTCCAGGCATAAATTTGTTGATTCACTACCGAAAAGTGGTGGTCAACATAAGGAAGAACGAAATATTACCATTCAATCATAATCCATAAACGTAAGGAAATAATTTTATCTTACTAAGAGTTTCATGACAGAAATCTCTCATATTGAATTCCCATTTTTTATCGAATCGAAAAGAAATGAAAGGAGCAAAAAAAAAAAAAATCAAATAATAAGTTGCATCTTATCCAGGTATTGTTTGAGAACGATTTGGGAATTTTAGATGCAGCTTAATGTGATAAATTGCATCGAAATTAGACGTATGCCTGTTTGTTTGAGCAAAAACAGCAACCCCACGAGCAAAAGCGAAAGAACCTGTTCCACCAACAACAGTGAGTTCTTCTTTGTCCTTCTGGGCTACATTCTTGGCTTGGACAGAAAGGCTACCTGAATATTCATGCGTATCGAAGGTGAGATAAATGATATTAAATGCTGAATGCGCAAACTGTTCGATTGGAATGATGAACCCCTGAGCTTTTCCGACCACCGGAGAAGTGATCTCAGGTCCCTCTGTTAGTGTCCGATGGAAGATCAAGGCTCCGGCATCTTTTGGGGCCACCGGGTGCATAGTAGAGCTAGCAACTTGGGGTTGTTGAATGTATAAGGACAATGCGAGCCAAGGTCTTGTGCTACTCTTTGTGGGATGTTTGTGAGGTACTGGTGAGAACAAGGCCAGGAGTATGACTGCGAGTGTAGCTAAAGAAACTGCAGTGCAAAATATGATCTTTGGCAGCATAATTCTCTATGGGACTGTTTCAAAGTTTTTGGTACTTAGGCTTTGATGTACTGCTTTGGAGAGTTCCTTTAATACAGTTGTTCTGAAGTGCTTTTGTTGGTATTTAGGTGTTTTGGCCACCAAATCCACCATTAATCTCTGTACCTAAACCTATTCAAGCATATGAGTCATGCTTTCTCCACAAATGAGTTTATGGTACCAAAAAGTGATTTAATAACAAGGTGAATGCCAGAAGTGTAAACCGGGTGGGTTGCGAGCGGGTCGATAACAGATTGTGTGTAATCCAAATCCAATTCCAACTCATTTTCAACCTACTTAATAAACGGGCTGAAGCATCTGGTCTACATAAAATGTTGTCGAGCTATTTCTTTCTTCTTTTTTTCCTTTGTTCTAACTTCAAAATTGTGCAGGGACATATAAAAGAATAACAAAGATTGTTAGCTACACAGATTGTCATCACAAAGATTACCTCCAGTAGACCCGTTATATTGTCCTAGTGAATCACGAATGCTGTTGCTTCTAGGACGTTCCATGTATAAACACCATAGAAAGTGTAAACCAAACAAGACCACAAGAATCATTTGAGAAATTAATAATAAATATGAAAAATAATTCAAAAAAATAAAAAAGCACCAAGAATTAGTTTGTTAGAGGCTTAGCCTTGCGTATATGGCCCATGCTATTAACAAGATCTTTGCGAGTGCAGACAGGGAACATATTAATGTTCTTTAACACCTTCAACCGCCATAGAACATATGGAAAACTCAGTTGATCACGGGATGTGAAGCGAACCACCTCATTAAACCAAAGGCACATGAACAGATTAGTCAATGGTGTATGATGCCTCACAATTATAGATGCCTCTGCTAAAGCTGCACAGATCATTATAGAGGATTCAGTACATGACAAATC